>VDFB02358134.1:41071757-41249380 GCA_007258455.2 Sequoia sempervirens
TAGAGTCGAATTAGGTGGTTGAAAACAAGCAAAAAGTTAAAGAGCACAAATAAACAACTAAAACAACCTACACTTCGAGATTAGCCTAAGTTGGAAACAAAACAAGACAAAGCCACGAAATAGAACTTTATACCTTGCGTTGAGTCGATCCTTTGGTTGGCCCTTCGATCTTGGATGTGTATGCTCCTTGGATGGCAAGATGCAAGCTAGATAAGGATGTGAAGATGGATGCAAGTGGATGAAAATGTGAAAATGGCTAAGTAGAGGTTGAGAAACAAAACTGCAAGAGTTTGGCTAGCACAAGTGATCTCTCTAAAATGAGAGAAAAGAGGGGGTATTTATAGGATTTTTGGGAAATCCTAGGGGAAATGGACGGTTGAGATTGATCCACCAAATATCAAGATGTAGAGCTAAGGTGAGTTGAGAACTCACAAGCCCTCACATCTTGACATGTGGCATGTGATGAAGCCCTAAAAGGTGAAGTGTACATGAGGTGGAAGAAAAAGGACATGACATGGAGGGGGTACAAAGTACCTTGGGATTGGACAAGATCTCCTCATAAAGGAGGTACTTGTCTCCATGTGGGTGAGAGGACATGTGAGGAATTAAAAATTCCTCAAATATTCACATGGGGAGATGGGAAAGAATTTTAAATTCCAAAGGGTGCATTGGGGGATTAAAAGGTGAATTAAAAATTCACATGGGGAAGAGAGGAGCCTAGGATAAATAAAAAGGAATTAAAAATTCCTTGGGGGATGGGGAGAGTTGACTAAAGGGGGTGATTAGGATTGTGCAAGTACTTGATTAGATTAATTAATGAAGATTAGAAGAGGGTTAGATTTCACATGTGACTTGATGTGACAAGTCAAAGATCACATGGGAAAGAGTAATGAAGGATTAGAGGAGGGTTAGGTGGCTAAGAGAGATTAGAGGCCAACTTGCAAAAGTTGGAGGATGTGACACATCCTAATCAAGGATTAGGCATGTGCACACCTTAATGATGGGATTAGAAGAAGGATCAAGATAAGATAAAAATGATGGAGGATGTGACATAAAGGGAATTAAATAAATTGAATATTTATTTAATTCAATTGATGGAAAAAGGATTAAATAGATAAGGTATATTGATTAAATACCTTAGGAGTTTGGCAGAATTAAAGCTATTAATTAAATAATAGTAATTACTTAATTAATAAAAAAGATAGAAAGGATGAATTTGGATAAATTAATTGTCCAAATTTAGACATCTATAACAATTCACATAGTTGACTAAAAGTATATGCCTATTCTTAAACTGTACATTTCTAGCATGATTGGGGTAGGAGAGATTATTACTGGGGTAAGTCCTAGATGATAACACCTTATGTATAGGGATTAGTAGGTTTTCTGGAGAGTGGTGAGAGGGGGTACCAAGTGACCACATTTTTGTTCTATTTATACTATGTATTCTTTCATCCGAAGCCCTTCTTTTACAAATTTCATTGGTAAATTATGCTTGAATACATATACATATGCTCATGGACTGCTACCATCCTCCATCCACACAGTTCTATGCATGAAGGTCGCATCTATCAACTCAAGCTATTTTGTGATGAGGATTACCTTAAGAAGCCACCAATCATGAGATTTTATTGAAGGCATGTGTGAATCAAGATATTAATCTAGAAGAAGGTGTGACTACCTTCTCAGTTATCTCCATGCCATACCCAAAGCAGATGATAATGGAAGCATGGGATATTATTTAAGATAGTTGTAATAAAAGACTAAGTTATGCATCTTTAAGTGCTTTATGTACATTTACTATTTAAAATGTGATTATTTAAATTTATGAACTTTCTCACAAAATAAGAGTAAAATGTCATCTTTTTGCATTATTGATTTAATATTAGCATGCTTCTATCATCCAAAAAAATTCCAATTTGCATTTTTCTTTTTGAATTTTCTTTATGGAAATCAAGCAGGTTAGGCATCAAGTGATTTCCTAATATCATTAATAGTATAGAACAATGAGTTATTAAATCTTCGTGCAACATAGATGTTTTAAAATCAAACCAACCATATTAAGGTAAACATATGGAAACAATAAATTACATCATATAGAAGTTTGATAAATTGGAAGTAAATTAATTCCTAACCTATATCACTCCTTAGCTAGTGCACAAATCCTCTGAATCTATAATAATGATTTTTTGGAGACCAAAAAAGTAACCCTTCTACTTTTTTTGTCTTGTTTGGGTCCTCCTTGTGATTTTGTCTTAATTGTGCCTTGATTTAGTGTTGTAATGTGGATAACACATTCACATTAGGTCTTGGACCCTTGTGAATTAAAATAACTCAAGTGGTACCATACTTAAGTGTTGTGAAGTGTTGTAACACACTTTCACACTTTTCTAGAGTCTTGTAAATGTATTTCACCTAAATAACCTCTTTTTATCATTTACCAAGCCTTATTTCGAAGTGTTGTAAATTGTTGTAACAAACTTTCACACTTTTCTAGGCTTGTCATTGATAATTGGACCCATTTTACACTTACAGGCCTTACTTAAGTGTATTTTTGAAAATAATCTTGATAAACATCATTTAAGATATCTAAATTTTGAAACCCACTTTAAATTCCTTAGGTGGGATCCATTCGCCATTAGGGAAAATGAGTCCCCTTTGGCACAAAACTCAAATTAATTTCAAATTTATGGCAAGTTTTTATTTTCTAAGACCTAAGGTCAACCTATGATGTATTTTCGAAAATTATTGCATAATTGTGTATAAATATGAGGTTTTTCTACTCATTTCCTCCTCCCTAACTTTGTAATCAATCCAACAAGCAATCAAGTGATTTTGCATTCAAGCATTTTGTTTACAAGAGTATTCAAGCACATTGGAGCCATTAGTTGCATGTTTGCAACATTCTACTTCAAGGGTTTGGTGAGTTCTAGCATTTTCTTTCTTCATTGATCATTCTCTTTTCATATTTTGTTTCACTTTCAATGGTTTAATTACCAACCCAGGCTTTGACCAAGGCAAACCCCTATTCACCAACCCTACAACAATTTTTCACTCTCTTTGCATGTACTTTCAAGGTTCAGGTTACAGATTTGTCAAAGAGAAAGATTGGAAAAGTTTTCAACAAATTATCAAAGCTATTCAAAGTTTTCAAAACCCTAAAAGAAGCTTGGATAACACCTATAGGTCAAATTTGACAGTTTCAGACCCAGATCTGAACTAGAAGCAAAAGTGCAGACTGAGGGCTATAGATTCCATGTTTGGATTTCTAGAAATTTGGAAGTGGACTGATTCTCCATTAGTGGTGAATTATTTCCACTGTCCAGGCCTAAAAAAAGGTTCTATGGATCTAATTACCCTTTTGTTTGAAACCTATTCCTACAAAGTTTTCCAGAAGCAAGACTAAGTCACCCAGCTTGGTGTATGAGTCCCAGGCAACATAAAATGTGAATTATTCAAGATTCCAGAGCTCCTTTACATCTCTTTCTAGTCTCCATGTGCACACTTTGAATTTCATAAGTTTCTGCTACAATTTACTTGCATTTCTAGGCCATTTTCATATCACACCGTGTTTTCAAACATGTAGCATTTTCTTAGTTTTGCATTATTGGTGAACTTATTTATCAATTTTCACCCTTAAATACAATACCCTTTGACATATTTCAATCTCCTTTGCATTGGAATCTCAAGGCTTTGTTCTTCAGTGTGAACATTGTGAAATCGGATCGCCTTTTGGTGTAAGGAAGTTGTGCATTCCATTTACATTGTCCACAAATTTGTGTTTCAAGAAATAAAATTTATTATGGATCTTTATACCCATATTATACCATACACCAATTGTAAGACCTATACCTATATTTTGTTTGAGGAAGCAGGTTGTGAAATTCCGACAAGTCCTAATTGTGGAGCTTGCATGGGTGGCCCTAGAGATAAATATGTCCACATAAATGAACCTTAGAGACATTAAATGTTTTGATGGTGCATCATCATGATAAATTTTAATCTAGAAGATAAAACTTACATATTCTATAAACCTTGAGCATGAAATATTTTTCTTAGCCTTTGTCACTGCTATTAATTCCTTCTCAAATCTTTTTCTTAGGTTCAAAAATCTGAATTGGAGATTTTAAGATTTTCAATCAATTTTTTTTTTCTTCTGAAAATGACACTCATGAATACTAAGCTTCTTTAGGTTTCACTTTGTCATCCTCCTTATCAATTCTAAATTTTATAGTACCTTCTTCTTAAATTATATTTAGTTCTATGCTAGCTTTTCTATTAGTATTTACTATAGTGTTTTTCCATCCATATGAGTGTTAAAATATGTGCTTTCCTTTTATTCTTGGAGGGTTTTTCTCTTGATTTTTGAAAAGTACATACTTGCTAAAATATGTATTCCTTGTTCCCAATGGTTGTGTCAATGAAAGGCTTCCATAATGGAAAAAAAAATCTTTTATGGTTGTCTTGATGAACCATTCAATTTATGTCTATTATCTATTAAAATTATTATTACATATAGTACTTGCTATTATTCTTTTATTTAGTATTTCTTTATATTGTAGTAATAGTTAATGTTCTGTTTATTTTTTTAGAATAATATAATTGGAGGGTGAACCCACACCCGTAGTTGCATTAAAACACAAAGAACATAAACCTAAATTTACTCTCGAGAATGTAAGGGAATTATTATTTTATAGTACATACCATTTGTTTTTATTAAAAACATACTCATTTTAATTTATCAAACCTAGTCCTGAGTTTTATCATATTTATTTTGCATTCAAATTTTAAAGAATTATTGAATCATGTTTTACTTCATAAAAGTCATATATCCAATATGCCTATTTAGTTATGGATTTTCTGTGGCAACATCAAATGATAAATAAGTAAATATGAATATATTTTGTCTTATATTTTTATCTATTCTTCATACATGTAAACTTGTTTTAAATATCCATACCAATTTTTATTGGATTGGTGATTCCCAATGCCATGCTAGTATTGCTTATATTCTAATATTATTTTCCAAGATGAAGCACTTTTTTTATTTTAATAGAAGGTGTTAATAATAGGATAAATTCCTATGTAGGTATTTTATATCTTTTCACTATATATAAATAGGAGTCCTCATAGATTAATCATTTTTGTCTATTTTATATATTTATTATGCCATTGTGAAATTAGTCATGAGTTAAACCTGGGTGATAAATATGGTTGATTGACCAACCCAGTTTGTGTTGCAGTTATAGTTGTCAAACTACAAAGCCTGTAGGGGTCACATAGGCAAGGCCATCAAAGATGAGCCATTGAGGAATAGATCTTTCCCTTAGGTCTTGTTCTCCCATAACTACTTTGAAAATAAAATTTTGCCAACTAGTCATGTGTCTAAGGTATAAATTTTTTTGTTTGTGTTATGTCCTTAGTTGAGTTTGTGGTAGAATTTTTGGGCATTACACATTATCAAAAAAATTGGACCCTCATGTAAGATAGGGTTCATAGGGATCTTTCTATGTTCTTTAATCCCATTCTCCTGAGAAAATAGTACATAGTAAGGAAAATAGATTAACTTTTTATGTCTAAAGTGATTCAAGAGGATGAAATGATAACAAAACAGAGCTGAAAATTGACCATCTAGAGAGAAGTACCTCATCAAGGGGATGATTGTGTCAGCCCAAATATGCTTTATCAACTTCTTGTCATAGCCACCACAAGCCAATTTGAGGAGTCTATCCCTCTCATTTTCTTTCAAAAAGAGTTTTATGGTGACATTTGAGGAATTCTTGACTCTAAAAGTTCTTCTACCATTCGTGGGAAGGGTTGTTATCCTATAATCAGCTCCACAGTGATGTCAAATTCCATCCAATAAACTTTGAATAACTTTGTCCTTCCAACTAGAGAAAAGAGAATTAGAAATCTACGAGTCAAAGCCATGCAGGTTCTCCATGTAACGGGTAACACCACCTTTCATCAAGATTATCCAAACCTTATCATTACTCGTTGTAACTTCACAAGACACTAATTCAATCTCTCTTCTATCACCCCCATGGCATCCAAAAACTAGAACAAAATAACACAATGAAAAACCCAACAAAAGATGAAAAGCAAAGTACTATACTAGAAGCAAGAAAATAGTCTTCTTAGTGACCCCAATATCCGTGTAGGACTGACTTCAAAAACAAAATTAAGCATAATAATCTATAGATGCATGTACTTCCCATAATCACCATAATTCTTAAGGAGAGTTAAGCTGAACTCAATGAGAAGATCTTTAACTATAATCATGTAATTATATTTCACCTTGTGACACCATCTAGACCATGAATTTAGCGCCATCTTGTATTGACTGAATTTCATGATTAAGAATACTTTTAGCTTCAAGGGGTAGGGGATCGTTCGAATCCCATTTACTAGGTTCAGAAGTAACTCCTAAATTAGCAAAATCATCAAGTAGCCTATTTCCTTCATGAAAGATATGTGAGATATAACACATCTTAAAGGAGTTTTTTATGGAAATAACATCTCTAATGATGTTCTCAATGGACCAACTTCGGGGTTGATCTTTGTTAAGACAATCAACAATATTTAAAGAGTCTCCTTCTAGCAAAACCTTCTTGAAGCCTTTAAACTGAGCAAGCTTCAAACCATGATAGGCTGCAACCGCTTCCACAAAGATCTTCTTTCATATGTTGACTCAAAAAATTTGTTTAATAAGTCAATATATTTAAAATTTTAATTGAACACGTGAATTTATGAAATAATAATAAACAATCTTAGTTTTAACTTTTAAAGACTAAAATTACATGAATATAGGCATAAAATTAAAAGAAACTTAATATAAATATACTAATTTCAATAGATTTCTTCATATAATCCTTCTTGTTATTTTAAACAAGAATTAAAAAAATTTGTATGTGCTTTTAACATTAGCCATTTAGAACCATCCTTAAATATGTAACTACAGCAAGCTGAATATGACTGATGCGACATAATAGAATTACCCAGCTGATAATTGTGAGAAAAAATTTCAAGATTAGCTGACATAATCCATTGCGCACTAAGATTTAACCTCAGCGGAGGTTTCCGAGCGCTTCAAACCACTTAAATCTATTTAAATTTGGTCATGTCAGCTCTGGAATCCAACACAGTGAGTCGTCTATCATGTATCTCAATCCTTTCATGAAGGAATCGAATACGACATTCATAACAAATTAAACGAGGCAGCAAGCCAGCCTCACAGTTTCCCTTCCATATCTACAGCAATTTTGAGAGAAATTAATTTGTTAAGATTTGTCTCTGTTGCGTCCAAGCCTAGATCGTATTGCTCCATCAAATGACGTTTATAAAAAGTTAAAACTACTAGGAACTATGGTGTGAATTAGAAATAGAATCTATTGCACCCTTTTGTGAGAAGGTTAATTTATATGTAGGAATTTAAATATCTTAAGTATTATATAATATAGAAAAGAAAAGTAATGGAAGATTGTTTAATTTTTTCAATTGTCTTACATCATCTAACAATTATTTTTATTTAATAGTTGTATAAATGAGACATCTATTATTTATCAAATATCAAATAGTAAGTACCATCAATGATATTTTTTTATTAGTCAATTTAATTTATTTTCAAAATATCAAACATCTCAATAATATTATAAACATCAATATGTTGTTCTTAATTACATAAGCACCCCTAAATTGAGAGGTTGTCAACACCAAGTCACTATAATTTTTGAGACACTTAGATGGCATTTGTGTGAGTAGTGGCCAAACATAATAGCATGTCCTCATATTCTATATTATTATTTGTGTATCAAAAAGTCAATGTGAAGTGTATTTTAAATTTCTTAATATCAAGTGAGAGAAGTACAATTCTAACATTTGATCTATTTTTGGAATCATGCACCATGAATGATTAAGGTTTACAAGTCATCAATCACACAACCTTAAGGTTGATGACTAGTAAGGGTCAAGTGACTATTACCTTTTGCCTCACAATAACCTATACAATAATTAGGCTTATAGGACTTCATTACTAGCTCTCTCTAGGACTTAAATTATGTGTATTAATTTATTCTATCTATTTTTCTATTTTTAAATTCGTGTAGAGGAGTAGTTGTGTAGGACCAATAAATTTGAGCATGACATTCAATTAATGTAATATTATAGACAACATCATAGCCTATTTTCAAGCCAATAAATTATAATAATAATAGTTAGCAATGTCTTCCTTCGATATGCATCTAATTGAATTTCTAGCCCACTAAAAATCCCAATTGCATGAACCTTTGTATAGTCAATTCCATTTTTCTCCATATATGATTTAGAAAATTTTAACCACAACTAGTTCATGACTTGTAAAGGTATAATGTTTCCTAATAAAGCTATTTACAATATACAATCTTGTACATGCCATTCATTTCCTAGTAAAGAAGAATAAAATAGATCTATGAATTGCTTTAGGGTAATAATTTTTTATTCTCGAAGAATCCTCAAAAGCTACTGTAGCATAAAAAATGTAACTTTGGATATTTTCACACTCATTTGGGTCTTTCTTATGGATGTTGGCCTAGTTTTGCCTAGATTTAATGTTGTAATGTGGTCAACACATTCACATTAGGTCTTGGACCCTTGTGAATCAATAAGAACTTTATGATGCCTTGCAAAAGTGTTGTGAAGTCCTATAACTCACTTTCAAACTTTTCTAGGACCTTTTTAATATAATTCACTTAAATAACCTCTTTTTATCACTTACCAAGCCTTAGTTCAAAGTGTTGTAACAAACTTTCACACTTTTATAGGCTTGTAATGAATAATTTGACCCTTTCTTATGATTAAATGGTCCCTTTATACACTTATAGGCCCTACTTAAGTGTATTTTTAAGAGTAATATCATTAAACATCATTTAATACACTTTAATTACTGACAACCACTTAAAATGCCCTAGTGGGATCAAGTCGCCTCTAGGGGTGACTTAGTCCCAGTTGGCTCAAAAATAAAAATTATTTCAAAATTCTTGCGAGATATTATTTTATAAACCTTGAAGTTGGCCTGTGATGTGGTATTTTTTGGATTTTGTATAATCATGTATAAATATAAGGTTTTTCTTCTTATTTCATCCCCATTCATTCATAACTCAATCATCATTCATTCATCATTCATCATCTCTCTCAAGTCAAATAAGCTAGTGTTTTAGCATTCTAAGTCATCAAGATAGCTTTTTCAAACATTCAAAGGGAGATTCTTCATCCATTGTTGCAGAAATTCAAGATCTATCATCATGGAAAGTTTCTAGTCCCTTTATTTTATGTTCATGCTTCATCTTATTTCTTCATTTGGTTTAATTACTTCAACAGGGTTTGACCAAGGAAAATCCCCATTGCCTAACATTCAACATTTCTCTTTCTTTCTTTGTGTGTTTGCCTACTTGTCCTTTCAACATTTCAACATTGATCTGCCCACTTTTCCTTTCAACATTTCATTGTTTCATACTTTATGTATATGACATTCAAAAAAATACACTCTTTTGTATATTGCACCTATCCATGTTTTTCCAAGTGTCTTTAAATTCCATGATGTTAATTCTTTATCAAGATACCTATTTTCATAAAATTACAAGAACAAAGAATACAATACAATATGGGAAATCATATATGAAAACACTAGATTTTCCCCAACTTTGAGCAAAAAACACACTACAATATGAAATATCATATATGAAAACACTACATTTTTCCCAACTTTGTGATTTTCTGATATATGATGAGACTCCATGAAATTACTCATGGGTGTTTCATACTTTTCTCACTCAGGGGTTTGGCTAGAGTCCACAAGGCTTCATGATGCCAATATGGTGGGGAGGAGAACAAGCGTGGGTTTTGTGCTTTTTCATTTTACATCAAATATTTCTTGTTAGATAGATAGATATGTACACAAGTCCTTCCATACACTTGGCTTCCAAAACCATACTCTAATCTACCCATGAGTCTTCATGATTTTCACATAGGGTTCACATTGCATACAATTTTCTTTCAAGTGATTATAACATGCAATATTCTAAACATATAGTTATAGATGTTACAAATAAATACATATGCACATATAAACAACATTAAGTGTGAAAGATGCACAGAGATACCGACCAACAATAAGTAGAGGCTGAAATTTCTATAAGTTAGTAACATGTTTTGAACATTCTAGTATATTAAACTATACATGCACATACTCTAGAAACATTTTCAAAAAAAAATTGTTGCATTTGACTAATAAGTTTAAAATTATGCAACTATGTTTTGTTTTCTATTTTTTGTGCCTATATACCTTGATTTTTTTCTTTTTCCTTCATTCTTTGTTAGCTTTTCAATTAGTTTTATTTGATTCAAATAGCTGGCAAATGTTGATCTTTAAAATTTTCTTTTGGGCATTTCACTATTTTTCTCTTCCTGTATATTACATTCAGAAATATATAGTCTTATCTACATTGCATTTTTTTCTAATATATGATAACACTCCATGCAATTTGTGATGGGTTGCTTGGGTTATTCACAATGATGGCATAGTTTATTGACCACCTGGGTTGGCGGTGGTGGAGTTGGTTGTCTCAATGAATAGAAACAAAATGGTAAAATGCTACCATCCACGTTTATTAGATAGCAGATTGGAAGGTTTTACAAGTGTTGTGCTCTGCAATATACATTGTTTTGCCTCCTATTGTTGTTGTAAGTTGTTTTGCAATGTATTTTTGTTGAACTCCATACACATCTAAACAGAGACATATATTTTGATAAATTCAAATAAAATGATGCTTTGTAGTAATATCATGTTGGGCTCAATGCCAGCATAGATGGACAAGGAGATATGAATCCCATTTGTGGGACAATTGGTACCTAAAATATGGCCATAGTTGTAAGCATAGACAAGGTTTGTTTTAAAAATTTTAATTTTACTAAGTTATACATTAAACCCTTTTCTTCCTACATGGCTAGATAGGCTCCAGTACATATCAAAATAAGGTATTTTTATAAAGTTATTTGTATGCATTCTATGCTTTGAAGCAAAAACTTTGATATTTCTTTGATGTATTCCTTTTAATGATATCTGGGTATTTCATCCACATAATTGGTTTTGTTTTGAAACCACATTAACCCACATTAAATATAACTTGTAAAGTCAATGGGTAGCAATAATCTGTGAAAAATGGGTATAATGCCATAAACTTAATTGAAAATTCAAGATACATTACCTGGCACTACATAATATAGAGAAATAGAGAAATTGTAAAAGAGCTATTACAATAACACTTAACAACCGCTAAAGTAATTTTATCTTGAATATCTTTATGATTTCAAACTAACCTGTTGCATATATATAGTAAGAGGTATTACAATCACATTTAAGAATCACACGCAAATGAAAAATGAATGGAAACCTTTGGCCTACTTTCATTTTTTTTGGTCTATGTACATGTTTTTCTACCTCTCCTAAAGTTCTTTTTATTGTGGGTTTTCGATCATCTTTCATTTACCTTTTTATTCTTAAGTTTTTTTCTAATAGCCCTTTTATAATTTTTCAAATGAAAGATGCTCAAAAACTAATTTTAAATAGAACTTTAACATATGTAGAATAAAAGGTGTAAACTACGACTATGAAAAAAACTTTGTTATAAAGATATTTTGTTGTATAAAATGCGTATAGCACCAAAGATGTACAAAGATAACAAGGAACAATAAACAGAGGCCGAGAAAGATACACAGACAAAAAGAAATTGAATGCAGTCCAAAGGTATAGGTCAATGTTATGTTTGTAGTTTATACCAATCTACAAAATTTTAGAATTTTGAAAGTTAAAAAAAATTCTTGTCACAAGGACAATAGAATATGAAACTCCTAAACTGTCATGTGAAGAAAAAAAATACACGAGGAAACAATCTTTAATTAAATGCACAAAATCATTTACCTGGGTTAAGATATGAAGAATACAAGAGCTAAACTACGACAATGAACAACTTGTTACAAGGAGCTTCAAACAAATGAAAAAAAAAGAATATCATGAAACATATTGATACAAGACAAGCAATCTATGTAATAGTTGGCATTTACCTATTGGCTATTTGTTTCAAATTTCTTCCAGGATTTTCGCCAGCCCAGTCATGAATTGAATTTCCCGGCACTAAAAATTAATAATCACCAATGGTCGACGATGAGTTTCCCAAGGCTTTTTATGACAACATGGAGTTTTCTAATTATGTGGGTTGGTAGTGGTGGAGTGGTTACCTTGATACGTGGAAGTAGAATGGTAAGTGTTTGATCATGTGAGTGTAAATGCATCATGGCATTGTACAATGGTGCAGGAGTAATAAATTCAATATTCAATGTTGTAGTGTGGGAAAGTATACTTCAAAATGTGCACAAAAATATATTGATTAAATTGCATTATCAAAAGAGCCATTGTGGCGTTATACCCATTTTGCACAAATTATTTCTACACATTGGCTTTACGCATTCTATTTAATGTGGGTTTACTACCAAAGAACGTAGCTCAAATTTTGAATTGACAAGCCAACTCTTACATAGACTGGTTGTCTTGTATCGATATGTTTAATGTGGGTTTTCGGTCATCTGGCATTTACCTATAATTCTTAAGTGTTTTTCTAATACTTCTTTTAGAATTTCTCTATTTTGTCTATAATATTAGTGCCAAATAATGTAGCTTGAATTTTGAATTGAAAAGCAACTTGTTACATAGATTTATTGTGTTGTATCAATAATGTTTTATGATATTCTTTTTTCTAGTTCCTCAAAGAAAACTGTTCATTATCTAAAAGTTGGCAGTCTATGTAACAGTTGGCTTGTGAATTCGATGACCATTTTTACTATATGCTTCCTTAGATTGCAATTGTATTTTTTCTATAAATACATTTAGACCTACATAATATAAATGTTGTTATAACTTTAGAGAAAATTTCCCTCTTGATAAAAAACTGTATGTAAATTAATAATCTTTTAGACAAGTTGAAAAGACAACCGTACACACATGCAAAAATATAATGGATAGACTAGAATATTTTTTTTGCAGTCAAATGTATGACTATTTTCCCACAAAAAAAATCACATTTAAGATTTCCCCTTTTACAACCATTGTCGATTGTGGTTTTTGTGATTATGGAAGGAAACCACACACCATTGTTAGCTGTGATGTCCCGCCGTGCAAACCCCAAAGAACAATAGAAACAACAAATTACCACATTTAAAAAAAAAAGTAAAACAACACATTAGATGAACATGAACATATATTACATATAGGGCAATTATACAATTATAAAGACCATTACGTCCTCTGGGGTGAATGAGATGACATCACAAAATCCTAAAACTAAAACCATGATGATCACAAAAAATAAAAGATTACATAAAGGTAACATATAACCATCCATGATCAAAGGAAATATAAAGGATACATACATCATTCTATTACATTTCAATTCATAGTTCAAAATTACAGTGGTGGAGCATATTTCCACAAATACAATACATCATGGACACAATAATACTTTACAATTGTTTCAAGAGTACATTGCATATTACTTCCATTATATCAATGGGAAAAGTACATCGAGTACAAGAATAATACATTAATGAAGAGTAGTCTTCAACCAAGTGAGGCTCTGGTAACTCTATATCTACTTCCGCAACATGAACACAACCTGGGAACCCAATGCACTGCATAGCACATTCCACCCAATCACATGGGTTTGAAGACCCACCCCCTATGCTAGGAGATGAAAAGAAAGAACCACACCGAAATCAGTTAGGTGAACAATGGAAAAAAGGACTCCACGACAAGAGAAACAACACAAAACTACATCTCACATCATCAACAAATAACTATGATAAAATAATGGAAAGTCTAACAAAACCAAATGCCAATATTATAGATCAACAATAAATAACCATAAGAGGTGCCAACAAAAATAGGATCAAAAGCTTTCAAATAAAATCACAATATCAACCAACAATAAATATCAAGGGCACCTTTCATTAACATCAATCAAGTTGCCATGAGGCATGTGTGCAACACTAAAATATAGAACTTGGAGGCTTCAACAACAAACACCAAGAACCAATTGCCTCAACAACATCAACAATTCAAGCAACACTTCCAGAGGCAACCAAACAAGGGAAAATAAATAGGTACTATAGGAGAGTGTCATTGCATGGCCTTACATGGATTAGCCAAGCAACCTATCTCAAGGTATTGCCTCCACCTATGGTTATCCAGGTTGCCTATCTCAAGGCAACTGCTCCATAGGGTGACTCATGCGAGACCACTTACCTTTCATGAGGACAAGGTAGTGATCTTACCAACCAGGTCTTCTCATCCCATCCTTAGCCTGTGAAAGCACTAATGGTATGGCTGAGGCTCATAATTAATCTTGTTTCATGTTTATCTACCTAACCCTACTAGTTCATTAATTACATTATTACTTGTTTAGGAAACTCTTCCATGGGTTACCCTAATAGCCCGTTTGTGTGTTGGCCCCCATGAAGAGCCACTCTCCCTATGGGTACCCTAAACCAAAAAAAACATGCAAGGGGTGTATCTCATTACACATAAAAATCAAGGTGTACATAACACACAACATGTGAGGAAAGAACCACCTCATAAACACATTCCATATCACTGAAACAAGAAAAAAGGAGGTACCACCAACCACATGAAGCACATAAGTCAATTGATGCACTAAAACAACAAAATATCCAAACAAACAAGTTTTCCCCTAGCCTCTAAAAGTTACTAAACTCCATCTACCCATAAAATCCTAACGGAGGGTATCTCAAAACATTTTGGGTTCAAACCATCTCAAAATATGACTACAAGAAAGTCAATTCATACAGTCTCCTCAATTAGAATAAACACAAAAGAAAGACTCGCATCATGAAGTCACAAAATGCTTATATAACGTCCAAAATCACAAAATGACAAGTGTAGAATAATAGTGGAAATAACATAACAAGATCTTTAAAATCGGTTAAGCTAACATAAATGATTCAATACAAACCAATCCTCAATTACCAACAGTAAATTAGCCGATAGGGTATCCATGGGAAACCTCAATTTTCTCCACACACGATACACTATCAACTAACAATTTGGCTCAAAATCAACTTTAACCAGCTCAACAACACAATGAAAAATACAAGCCAACACTTTCAAAAGATTATCAGCATTATACAAGACCAATCACAACAACCAAAACCAAGGCTAATCGATAGTGCATCCAAAAGAAACATGACTGGACATCCAATCAAGCAATTAACATTTAAGCCATGAATTTAAACTCAAGATTGCAAATGACATCAACATTACTTGATCAAATTAAAAGATTATAGATATATTGATATTTCAGGAAAACTCTATCATCTATGAAGCAATTATCTAAAAACCCTAGTATAAAAGTTTTTACTTTACCATATTCTATAGGGGTTATACTGAGGTAAAGTTCATGAAGAAGTAATTGTGCACATCGTCAAGCAATGAAGAGAAGGATCCTAAAATTAATATTACATAAGAATGTCAGATATTTACTACTAGGGATCAATGTGATTGATGTTAACTTTGTAGACACAAGGTTACCTCAACCTATAATAAATAGTTTTATTTATTTTTAATTCACGATTAAATTATTATTTCCATTTATTACTAATTTTATATTATTTCTCCATGTCAAGCTAAGATTGTCCTTGAGACCAAAGCTACTTCTAATGCAAATGTCAACGTCACTTTTTGAAACCCAGTTAATGCTAACACTAATATCGTCCTCAACGTTATTGTTTCATCTATTTATTTAATTATCCATTATTTGAATTCACTTATTTCATCTATTTATTTAATTATCCATTATTTGAATTCACTTATCTATATATATATATCTATATAGATATTCTTTATACTCAAATATTCTATTTACTTTTAAAAGTAATTTAAAATTAGAATAATAATGATTTTTTTTTTTTCTTTTTTTAGACTGCAGGAATCGGGTAGCACAACCCCCTATAAACTGCAATGCACCTGGTAAACTTTTTAACGTGACCAACAGCGTTGGCGCGACACGCCCTCCGGTACCACGGGGGTGGGGGAGACTAGACCTCATGACCAACCTCCTACACAACAAGAAAGATTTAGCCAACCGAGCTAGGGCCCCAACCCCAATAATGATTATCTTTTATAATGAAATAAATTTTTAATTATATATATTATGTTACTATAAAAGAAACCTAAGAGAATATTTTATTTTTCAAGAAATGGTATAAATACTTAATATTAAATCTTTACTTTTTAACATACTCTTACATTAAATTAATATGCCCTTTATCTAGGGAGGGATATATTCTCTTTGCCTTTATTAAGGGAATCTTAAGACTTAAGGGAATTACGTGAAAGCTCTTAAAAGCTAAGGTTAGGATTTTTTATTTTTTTTGATAATGTTAATACAACAAATCTTTTCTTTTTAACTTTATTACAATCGTCCAAACTCAACCATATTATTAGAGGTGCTAACATTCACTCTGACTCAAAAAAATAATATTATCTCTTTTTTAAAATTAATATAACTCCTTCAAAGGGAATGGGAATATGTATTCCCCCACTTTTCTAAGTAAGGAATATTTTTCTTCAACATGAGAAATATAACACGATGAACTTAAATGTTAAGGGAACTCATTATAAAGGTTTGGCACGCAGCGTAAAAGGGAATTTTCAATGATGTCCCACATGGCACATTTTGTGATGTTTTCAAGTCAAATTTAAAATTTAGAATAGCATACAGGAATGCAAAGCTAGGCTGTGGTAAAGTCTTAGGCCAGGATTTTGCAATGCACAATGAATACTGAATTTTTTTCTATTCACCTATTACCAACAGTAGAAGAAACCAAGCTCCCAAATTGACTACCATTTTGGCTCCATACCCACAAACTTAGCATCAAGGTAGAATATTCTCCTTGTTTTTTTCTGCAAATTCTTTTTTTGTTTTTGGTGAAGCAAGGCTGCAAATTTTTTATGACCTTCACATCATCTGGTTCTAACCCCAAAGCATGTTAACTTCTATTTCTTCTTATCAAATCTCTTGTGCATTTTTCCAATTTTATTAATCCCAATTGCATTCTCAGAAGCACGTCTCATATAAGGACTATACAATCTAGCATGTCCAACCTAAGTACTATGGTTGTGGGAGAAATTTCATAAATAATGACATGAAAATGACCATGCTGTTTTACAGTATGCTGATATAAAATATACATCATATATTAGTTTTACGGATATATACTTAACTAAGTAGGGTGAAGGATGCCATAATGTTAAAACCTAAATGTGCTCATTATTAGGATCTCGATAGTAATTTTCATTTTAATAAACATACCCTAAAACCGGAGTAGAAACCTTATTATTTTTTTATTTTTTTGTAAGGCTGCAGCTGGCCAAATTGGAGAAGTGAAATGTCAGCCTGTGCAACACAGAAAAGGCATGTGAACTATTGACAGGATGCCACAAGGAGATGAGATATGATTGCAGGATATGCAAAAAATGGATCTACTGAAAACTACTTTAGAAACCTTCAAGAAAATGCAATCGACAGGTGTAAACTGAACACCACACTTTTGCCAACATTCTGTCTGCCGATGCTGAAATAGGCATGTTAAAATAGGGTCAAGACTTCAATCAAAGTGTAAATGGATAGAGTGGGGGGAAAATTTTATCAGACACTACCGTTCCATAGTCATCTAGGACTTGCTTACATTATGTGGGAGAATAGACAAGACAAAAGAAAGAAATCCTATGTGAGTATAGACAAGATAAAAGAAAGAAATCCTATGACCCAGATATTCAACCGAATCGACTAGCTTGTACAACCAAATTCACAAAATCACCAGCATTTCACATGTATAGGAGGGTAGCCATACGACAACAAAAGTGATCAACCTATATATCATTAATTCCATTTTCCAGCATAAAGGTAACGTGATAATATTTATAAGCAATGTTAATCTGTAGGAAACAGTTTCTATTCACATCACAATAACCAAGAGATTAGGGCTATCTTCACTTACTGCAGCTCGCTAAATTGGAGAAGTGAAAGGTCAATACCGAGGAGGAAGAATTTGGAGGAATGAATACCATCTTCCCATTGTTACAGCTGCAATAATGTCCCCCTCTGCCTAGAAATCTCAAAGGTTTATTTTTAATTTGGATAATTGAATTTGTTTGATACCTTTTTGCCCACCATCAAGGACCACCCAATGTAGAAAAACCTTGCCCGGGTGCATATGAATTCAAAATGAGCATAGACCAGGCACGTGAACTGGTTGAAAAATCATACAAAGAGGTGCAGCCTCCTGAAATCTTGCCAGTGCCACGCCTGTAGGTACCAAAATGGGCATTTTGGTACCAGGTATGAAGTTCTTTGAGGGAATAATAAAAAGGGGTTTTTGCAGATGATTTAGTTGCAATTCCTCTGGTAGAAATGTATGCAAATTGTGGAAGCATGGACAAGGCAGAATGTGTGTGCATCCAATGGGTGAGAGAGCTATTTTTTTTTTTTGCCAAAACTGCCTAACGTGATCCCCCTCTACCTGTGGATGTAGCCCCTTAGAAGAAAATGCATGCAGAATATGGATGCAAAGACAAGGAATGTTGTACGCTGGAGGGAATGCCTTGAAGAAACATGGTGAGAAATGCAGGATATTCCTCCCTAGCTGTCATGATGTGTGCCTTTGTTTTACTCAAAATTATAACTTTGGGGCATAATATATGATTAAATATATGAATTTCCATTTTACTATTTTCCTTAAAAAGTAGTGAGGAGGAAACAAGTAATTTCCTTTTCTTTTAGTTTGAATCTATTCCTAATAGAACTAGCTTTTATTAAATGAAGACTAAATTTTAGTTTATAAGAATCTCTTATCTTAAGGAGAATGGGAATCTAATTCCCCTCTTCTTCTTCTAAGGCTTTATTTAAATTTCCTTTTTCTTTTAAAACACTATTTTTAAGAGCATGGGGAATTGATTCCCCACTCCTTTTAAGGTTTCCATTCATGTGACAAGGATGACACTATAATACTTATTAAGGTAAATGTTTATTAATCTCTAATTACTCTACATTGAAATTTTTACTGCGAGCCTTTAATTCTTCACTCATTAATATTTTTAAAATGTTACTATAGGTGACTTAATAATGTTATCATCTCCATTGCATTATGAGAGTAAGTCATGTACTCCCTTCTATTATCTTTCTTTTATCAAGTGAGCATAATAAGGAAACAATTTAAATAAATAAATTGAAATATTCTTATAAGCATACTATGCACATATTTTTACTTGATAAGAACTATATGACAAATAAAAATATAAAATTTTCTTAATAATTTAGTTTATTAATAACCATATAATTTATATTATATTAATTTCCAAATTTATTTTAATTATTAATTTAATTTTTTGAATTCTTTTGAATTACCATAGCAAAACAATTCTCAATTTAAATATCTGTTTTAAGCAAAAGTATTGAGTACACCATTAAACAAACTTACTCGAAATCCAAAGGAAACCGAAATGAAGGGACACTACATCATGTGCTTCTGAGAGGACAAACAATTTGTTAATTGCATCACATTGTTTATCCAAGGAAGAAAATGACAATGGTGTATGTCACTCCATTCAACTAGACCATTTACTATGTCATGGTTGGCCTAGTTTTCATTTTGTACATGACTACATTTTTTGTCTTTCTCGTTATTGGTTGTTATATGTTCCCATTTTTCACAAACACAATTCTGCATATACATCTTAGCCATGCAATGGAAATATAATCACTTGCAAAACAAAATCTATACCGATATATATGTTTGTGAAGTTAGATGCACCTTTTTAGTTATAATGAACTCTTCTATATATTCCATCTATCCATGTTTCTCCAGCCATATTCAAATCCCATGATGCCATTTCTTTATCGAGATGCCTATTTTTTTCAACTTGTCACAGCAAAAAAAGGACTACAATAATAGAGATCTCATTTGAAAACACCCGTTTTCCCCCAGCTTTGTTATTGTGTGATATATGATAAGAGTCCATGAGATTTTCCATAGACCTTACCTGCCTTTCTTGCTTGGGGGTTTGGCTAGAGCCCATGATGCTCCATGATGCCAATATGGTAGGGAGCAGAACGAGCATGGGTTTAGTATTTTTCCTTCCATCGTTATATATTTGTTGCTACTTATATGCATGGACACACAAATTGTCACATGCAATTGTCTACCAAAAATATACTCTATTTTGTCCATTACATTTGTCATTTTTTCCATAACTATCTTTTCAACTTCTCTAATAGATTACTTATAGACAATTCTTTACTAAGATGCCATGTATTCAAAATGTTCCATTTTATCTCTTTCTATTTACAATAGATAATGTTAACCTCTTTTTTTCTATATCTATATTATTTCCTTTATAATGTTGCACAGATACAATAGACATTCAAGAAAATGAATGTATTGTAAATTATCTATTTCAAATTATTTCATGGTCCAACAACTCGATCCATTGTTGCTCTCCCTAGTTAAACACCATCAATAGTGCATGTAAGTATGAAACTTTTCCATTATCAATAAATAGATTCGGTGAACCAATTGTAAATATTATTAATTATTTTTAGTTACACATTGTCTATATTGATTTTACACATATACTTACTCACCTTTTATGCTTCCTTTTTTATTTTTCTTTCCTGTCAACTAACATACCCATGTCTTGTATTTGCAGGAACTAGGCTAAAGCATGCAAAAGCATTCAAAAATTAGGATACCTATTTTCTTAAATTTATCACAACAAAGAAAACACTAGAATATGAGAGATCATATATGAAAACACCAAATTTTCCCCAATTTTGTTATTGTGTGATGTATGAAGGAACTCCATGAAATTTTTCGTGGTTATTTCATACTTTTCGTGCTCGAAGGTTTGGCTAGAGTCCATCAGGCTCCATTATGCCAATATGGTAGGGAGGATAATGAGCGTGACTTTTGTGTTTTTTGTTTTAACACCATATATTTGTTGTTATGTAGATACATATGTACACAAATCCTTGTATACACTTGGCTTCTAGAAACATACTATATAATAACATGTTTCTCAAATCACAGCAAGTGGTGGGGAAGGACTTGAGACTTTGGTAACGTCACCTCAAAACGAGGCATACATTTTAATTCAATTATTCTAACAATGCAAAATATGTGTATTACGTCATCACATTCTTCTTTTGGTGATGTCTATTTATTTGTTTGGATCAAATATGGTATGAGTGAGTCTTTCATTGGAATATGGACATCTCTACTCTCTAAGTGATATTTTCCCCTATATAATCCTTTTTGTGTTGATCAAATGGCATAAAATTTATCAATATAATATTTTTGCTTTTTTCCTCAATAAATGCAATTACATATTTTCTTTTATTTGGACAACAATTCAAGTTTTTATTCTATTTGGTCATACATTTATTATATCAATTTGTGGTAGACCCCTATTAGATGATTGTTGCATGTCTGTGCATGCGACTACTTGTTATTGAAAATAGAAAACTATAGAAATTGAGAAATTAAGTAATTATTGAACAAATTTAATAAAATTGAAATATATATAGAGTGATAAAGTATTTTCTAAAAAAAATTATATATAAAAATTGCAAAGATAATATGATTAAATTTAGATACTTTTAAATTACAATATTTAATATTTTTTAAAAAAAATTAATAAAAAACGATAAAAAAAAACTAGAGACAGGTTATATAAAACATGTGAATCTTTTAAAAGAATTAAAACTTTTTAAAAACCTTTTAGGATTTTCTTTATTTTTAAATCATTTCCATTCCTTTAAAATAAAATTATATAAAAAAAGGTTTAAAAGCATATGAAAAGATCTTTAAAAAAAATTGAATAGAAAAATGGCAGGTGAAATAAGGATTAAACATTATTAAAATCTAAGTTGAAAAAAGAGCTGAAAAAAAATCACATAAATTGAAACTTGATGAATTTTTTTTTTCATCTTTCTAGATGTTCATAATTTTTTTTCTTACTAACAATGCATCAATCCTCTCACCAAATTGTTCAATAAATCCTGCCATAAACTCATTGCATGAAAAAATACAACACACAGGAAAATATGAAAACCAATCTCTAGCATCCTCCTTCAGAGTTTGCAAAAATAATTTCATGACAAAATATTCTTGGTTTATATAATAATCTCCCATCAAATCAGAGAACAATTGTAGATGCTTATATGCTAATTCAGATCTTTTCCGTCTAAATTTTGGAAAAATGTTCATTGACATTATTAGGAATAGGGTTTGGGAAACCTTGAATACCATTAAAATTTTACAATCTATACCTTCCAATAGAAAATTTTCTTTGACCACATGGTGGGGAATGCACATTCTCCATGTTCTCACTTGTCACCTCACAGGGACATTCATGGGAAATATACATTTTCTTGCACCCCTTTACAAACCTCAAACATCAACTTCACAATTGATCATTCATTACCCTATTCCATGATTTAACCATGACCATCAAATGCATAACTTAAATACATTCATGCCTTAAATCCTTGTAATGAGTAGATTTCAAAATAAATCATACTTCTTCAACATAATATAGAAACTTCAAATGATAGATAAGGAGTATTCAAAATTACTGCTACCATTCCCTTTATTAGTACTTAATTCACTTAGTAGGGAGCCAAAATTTCTCCAAATCATTGAATATGGTTTACACACAAATTTATGCTTCTTGAAAACCAAAATAGGGGACATACTTGGATATGTTGTAGCTGTCATAAATTATCCCTCTAACTAGAAAAATTTATAGATCTGAAGCTATTATCACATTTTCATCAGGTTCTTTGCATAGATTTTCCATCTCTTTTCATAAAGGAATGAACTTTAACAATATCAAGTTTCTTTCCAAGGTTAATTTCAATTTAGACTTTATTACACTATAGAGTCACACATAAATTTCTTTGTATTCATTGCAACATAACCTTTCCCAGGTCTAAAACACCCAATATCTGAACCAAATGTTCTGATTTAGCAAATTCCTTAACTCTCTTAAAATAGTACAGGATTCTTTTGAAATTTTATTTCTAGCTTCCCATCAAGGAGCTTCATCATGTGAGCTCAAGGTCACTTCATCTTTTCTTAGCAATTTTTTCATTCTAAATTTTCTATATTTTCATAAATAATGCACATTGGTGTAGAGATCTTAGAGCCGCCACCCACATTTAGTGAGAAATTATGAAAATATTCATGGAATTATGGTAGATCATGACATAATTTGCAAGTTTCAGATGAAAAATAGAAAACCCTAAGCAACATTTTTGAGAATTGACCCACTAAAACTAAGGCTAGGTTGAAATATGAGTTTTTACTAGCAAAGTATTCAACTCTAATACTTATGATCTAGAACTAGAGACTTATTATGGATTTCCCCCAGAAGAGTCACCAATCTATTGAATATTTTTTTAGAACCAAAATTGAACTCACCATATACCTATGAATTTTCCACAATTCAATAATTAACATAGGTAAGGATTGACCAATAAACAAGTAAAGGATTACTAGGCCCTTACTTCTACTCTTCAGGCTCTGTGAAATGCATGAGGGTGATCCTAACAATGTTTAGATAATATTCTTGTTTCATTTTATCATGAACATTGTAACAACTATATTATCCTCATATAATTTCTCAACAAAGAGAATGTATCAAAGAAGTTGGTTGTTTCTTAACATGTCACATTCAGAGCATGAGAATGCTAAAAATCAACACAATTGTAACCCATTTTAAGAATTTGATTTAATAAATGATTTGATGTTGAATTTACTAGCTAAATGTAACATGAATACTTTACTTAGATTAGTGTCTCATGTCCTTGGAATAGAGTTAGTTCTAACATCTACACAACTTGAGAACAATTTCATACATGACACATCCATTTAGCTTTGAAGATACAAAATTATAGTATTTCAACATTATATATGGACCACCACATCTTACCAATATCCTAGCACTCTATTTAGCATAAAATAGTAGCTTCACTCAAACATTTACATTAATTATTTGAATTAACAAGCAAGAAAAAAACCACGCATCCATTGACAAAAAATGGAGACAAATAAAATAACCTTTGATTATATTATTTATAGCTGATGAAAAAAATACATAGGAGAGAAAATGAATTTGAACTTGCATAATTTTGTACTATATTACCATTATTGCTATCAAAGTTTCATGTACATTAGTAGAATTAAACCTAACAACTAACTCTAAAATGCTTAGTTTACCCTTTACAATTCCCTTTGTGATCAATTGCAAAAGAGCCAACCCTCATAACTTTCCATGAATTCTCATTTATGAAAACATGGGAGCAACAAGCTTCAGGCCAAATTATAATTTCAGTCACATTTATATTTTATATTCAATTTAAAAGATCCTCAGATGGTTATATTTGTACCTTATAAAGTGGAGGAAAGAAAAAGACAAAAAATATTTTCCAGCATTGAAGATATATTTTCCTTCCAAAAGGCACGTTTGTCATTGTAGTAGCACCAAAACTCCTTGTCTATGTTAGCCAAAAAGCTTTCCTTGTCAGTACAAGAGACAAAAAAACATATTTTCACTAAAGAAATCATACCCATTTTCATGGAAAAAATGTCCAACACCTATCCTTCACGTTGGTCATCAAAAACAAAAACACTGAACCAAGACACTGCCTCTGCAATGGTTCATCGTCTTCATAATCAGAGTAGGAATGTCCCCTTCATGATTTTCCTAAAATTGGAGAAGCTACTTCTCCATCATCATAATCCTCTTGACCTGCAAGTGTGAGAAGGTACTAGGCATATTTTCGATCAGTATCTTCCTTATCGCTTCAAGGACAAGCTCCACCTTCCGTGGCTATATCATGCTTCCACATATAATAATTATAAGCCTTGTGGTACTTATTCTTCTTCTTCCCATTAGACTCAGTGAATTTCCTTGACTTAGTCATCTATCCTTTTAAGGACACAACACCAAGCTTACTCTAGTTATGAACAACAACCGTAATTCTCAAGTTATAAATGTTATTGACACCACTGTCCATAGAATCTCCTCTTTTCTTTTGGATTTGCAAAAATCCTAGTCTACCTTGTTTAGTTTTAGGTGTATCGTCCTAGGGTTCAAGTATATTGATCCTCCTAGACCTCCTTACTTATTGGGAAGACTCACTAGGCTTAAACTCACTCATTCTTACAAAAGAACAAGCCTAATAATTATAAATTTCCAATCACAAAGAAACTTCACTAGAGTCTAGAGACTTTCAATTTGCAAGAAAGCTACATAGGCCTATACCTTTAGAAGTAAACTCGCAACACAAAAAACCACCAAGAAAATGCACAATCCCCACCAATTCAAAAGGAAATTAAGCAGAGCCAAAGTTTGCAAACCCAAGGTACTCAAAGCATACAAATTTTTCATGAATTTCCCAATCTGGCCAATTAAACATACTTGAAACAGAGCAGGTATAAAATACTACTTAGAAAGGAAAAATTATATTTAATATCTCTGCAATTTATTTCCTAAGACCCACACGCTTCTCCCCTTGCTCTAAACCAATTCCTTAGCTCTCGATGGTAGAAAATTGGGAAATAGCATAACTGACGATCCTCACTAAGTAGACTGACTAAAGCATGTATCTATTAATGTTCAAAAGAAGGCTCGCATGAGTGAACTGACAACCAACCATCCAACTTTGAATCTTGACCATCGATCTCTTTGGTTTTAAAGTAAAATCAATGATGCTCCTCAAGCATTACCACTTTCCTTTACATCTATACTTGGAAACAACGATGACATCTTAAAATAGCTACATAGTCAGCTACGTATTTACCATATCTTCTAAACTCCGTCAATCATTGCAGTAATTCCCTAAATCCATTTCCAAACTTTAGCAATGAGAGATAACACCCCACTAGAGGGAATATTCCTCAGCATATCTTTCATCGCTTGTTGCAAAAATGTGTGAAGGTTGCATTTGTGTTTCGACAAGAAAGACTTTCCAACAATGCCACAAAATAATCACGATCCATCCACATTGTCATAACCAACTGGGATTCGAGAGTGCTTTCAGTGATGGGGAAAAACCAATGATAGCACCAAACTCTGACAACTGGCAAGATCGTATTATTCCATTTAATACATTTTCATTGCTCATCGCATAAACCAAAAAAGGTAATGGAATATTTTTGTGATGACGTAACCCAGAGGAAAGATAATAGTTCATCGCACATCACTGAAGTGGAGCTGAGGAGCCAAATAACTTCAGCAATAAACGACATGGAAAGGAACCAAGAGTTCCTCGCTCATCATAGTAGTGACCCCAGTGATAAAAATGACTTCAGTGATTAAATGATTGAAGGACAAACATGCACTAAGTTATTTTTAAGAAAGGGACTACCTAGGACAATGTATAATAATGTCTTAATAGATTTAACAACATTTTCATCAAAGGTTGTAAAGGCCAAACAAGGCCAATTGACCAACCTTATAAAATAAAAATATTTCTTAGACCTAGGCACGAGGGGCTAGTTAGTTCATGGACTCCAATAGATCAAGTGGTTTCTGACATAATCGGAAATCAAGCATACTAGGTCAATTACAAATTATAATTTTTGAAAAGAGGATCAAACTTAAGGGTTTTCAAGAAGGTTTTTAGGAATACAAGCCCTAAGACATGCCAATGGACATAACCCTAAGCCTAAAGACATGAAAATAATCAATTTTTTTGGAGTTTTGAGATGAAACATATGGAATTTTAGGGGTTCCATAATGCCCAAAGAAGAAAGGCTAACTACCAAAAGGATCATTTCTAGAATAGAAAAGAAGATAGAGAAGAAATATTACATAGAGAAAAGTATTTTAATGCAATAAAGTTTCCATCACAATGACTTCAACACCTTTGTAGTCTGATTGAAGAATTATAGCCCCCTTCTACTCACTGCATCCAATAACTAACACTTGAAATATCACACTACATTACTCAATTTTTCACTCTAACACATTGAACTTCACATCATTTGCATCTCACACATTTGTCTTAACATCATTCAACAACTTCACTCATACTTATACCGTCTTCAACCTTGAAAACCTCTCCAAGTTTAGCTATGCACCTCAAACATGTAAATTCAAATTAGGTCAGTGCGAAAAAACTTATGTGGTCGGTAGAAGTGAATTCAAACCATGTAAAAACTTAATTAGAACCTAGATCAATAACATCACTCAACCATGCACTTCGATTTTTTTTTTTTCCTTTGAATGTAGTGTAAACACTAGGTTAATCATTACCCATGCAAACACCATTAAAATTTTATGTACACACTTTCTCAAACCCAAGGATGATTTTCAAACCAAACTCCATGCTCAAACATGATTTATAATATTCCTCAAGTACTCTAAAATCAAACAAACTTCTTCACAACAACTTCCACTTGATGAATGTAAAAGCCCAATGCACTCAGACTACTCTGCCATACACTATTAATTGAAAAATAATCTCCAAAGTAGAAAACCTCAAACCATTAACAAACCTTTAGAATCACAAGACCTAAAACATGACTAGGAAGAAGCATGAAGAAAAATCATTTCTCCTAGACATCTTTGTAATGCACAATCACCAGCCCAATTTGTATCTATATAAGCACTTAATTTGAAATCAGTATCCTTAGGATACCACAAGCCATAATTTTGATTTCATTTTAGATATCTGAATATCATCTTCATATTTGCAACATGTGTTTCTTTAGGATCTTCTTGAAATATAGCCACAAGACAAACTGCATTCATGATATATGATCTAGTAGTAGTAAGATATAGTAGTCCAACAATCATATATACATACTTTCTTTGATCAGCCTTGGGTGATCATTGTCATTGTTAAAATTACAACCAATCACCATACAAGTGCAGTACCTATTTGGAGTAATCCATTGTAAACTTCTTCAACATCTCTTTGACATATTTAGATTGTGAGATGAATATTCCTTTATCTGATTGATTGATTTGTAGCCAAAGAAAGAAATTCATTTCCCCAAACATTGACATCTCAAACTCTTTCTGCATTTCCTTTGCAGACTTCTTACACATAACCTCATTTCTACCAATGATAATATCACCCACATACACTACTATCAATATTTTGTCTTCCTCAATTTTGAAATATAGATTACTATCCACATCACCTTTACTGAATCCTTACTATATCAAGTACCTATGCAACCTTGCATACCAAGCTCTAGGAGCTTACTTCAATCCATATATTTCCTTCTTCAATTTACATACCATATCTGGTAGATCTGACAATTGAAATCATTCTGGTTTTTCCATATAAACCTTTTCTTCTAATTGACAATTCAAGAAATAGACTTGACATTCATCTGATAAATCTTAAAATATTTATGTGTTGCAAATGCCAAAAAAATTCTCATAGATTCCATCATATCCAAAGGATAAAAAGTATACTCAAATTCTATCCCTTCCACTTGTGAGTAACCCTTACACATAGGTCTTTCTTTCTTTATTACTACTTCTCCATTCCCATTAAACCCAAGTTCCTAAATACCCATTTAGTTCCAATTATGTTGTTTTTGGTTGTATAGGAAGTAGTTCCCAAGTCTAATTCTTGTTTACCTGCATAATTTCTTCTTCCATTTCCTTCATCCAATGTTCATCCTTGCATAGTTCACTCACTATTTTAGGTTTAGCTTTTGAAAAAAAACATAGATTTACCTCAACTTGAGTAGCTTTGTATCTTGTCAATACACCTTTTTCCTTCCCTTCAATTATTTTATCTTTAAAATTATTCTTTTGTACATACTTAGGGGTTTTAGGGGTCTTCTTTGAAGCTTCTTCCTCTTCATTCTACACTACTTGTTCATCAACGTTTTCTTCCTCAACTTCTCTTAAAGTAGGTTCATCTGACACATATCCATCTACTATAATTGAATTCTATAATTTTTCATCAACTTTAACATTTTCACTTTCAACTATCTTTCTTATCCTTTTTTTGTAACATTTGTAAGGTTTTCTTCTAGTAGAATATCCAAGGAAGATACCTTCATTAGATCTTGCATCAAACATTCCCTAAGTTTTCTTCTTCTTTTTTGATGTAATATTTGCTTCCAATTACTCTAAATTACTTCATAGTAGGAATCCTTCCATAACATAGCTCATAGGGAGTCTTTGTGTTGTTAGCTTTAGTTTGAATGTTGTTAAGTATGTAAATAGCTATATGAATAGCTTCTATCCAATAGACATCAAGTAGATTTTCCTCTTTCACCATAGTCCTTGTAGCTTCTTGAAATTTTTTTTTGTTCCTTTCAACAATTTCATTCTACTAAGGAGTTCTAGGGGCAGAAAAATATCCCTTTATTCCAGTAACTTCAAAAAACATGGTAAACTCATTGGAGATGAATTCACCACCACTGTTAGACCTCAAACATTTTATTTTCATATCCATTTCATTCTCAATCATATATTTAAATGCATTGAGTTTATCTAATGCATCATATATCTCTGTAAGAAATGTAACCCATGTCATTCTAGAGTAATCATCAATCAAAAGCATAAAGTATCTATCAGCTTGTAGACTTCTCACCCTTTTGTGACCACAAAGATATCTATGTACTAATTCTAGTAGTCCAATAGCAGATTTTTCCTTTCCCTTAAGGCTACTCCTTGTTTGTTTTCCAAATTGACAACTCTCACAAACAACATTGATAGGATTTTTTATTCTAGGTAAATCTCTCATTGCATGAACTGAACTAATTCTTGTGAAATTATCAAAATTCATGTGACACATCCTCTGGTGCCATAACTAACTATCATTAATCTAATACATAAATCAATGTCCCTCAACACCCTTAAGCTGATATATGTTTCCATCTGTTCTCTTACCAAAAATAATCATAGTTATAGACCCTTTTTAGATCTCACATGTTTCATCTTTAAACACAAGATTGCATCCTTCGCTACAAAATTTTCCAACACTCAAAATATTATACGATAAACCCTTAACATAGTAAACATTATTAGTGCTATTCTTGCCATCAAAACTGATTGAACCTATTCCAAAAGTCTTATCTCCTGAATCATCTCCAAATTTAACTAATCCTCCATCATATTTTGAAAATTTAACATATTTACTTTTGTCTCTAGTCATATGATTAGAGTATCCATTATCAACAACCCAATATTTATTATCATCTTTGACATGAAATGTAGATACCAAAGTACCTTCAACCTTATCCTTCATCTCCAAAATACTTTTCTTCACACAAATTTCAGGGTTAGGAGAACAAATTCTTCTTTTATGGAAAAAAAAAACATTCATTATCATAAAAACCTTGAATATCAGATTCATCATCAAAAATTATAGCATCTTCTCTCACATAGTAAGCTTTCTTAAAAAAATTCCCTTTGTTTTCCTTATTTCTATTATATATAGCTCTTTTTGGTCATCTTGAAGCATAATAACCTATCTCACCACAACTAAAATATTTCAAGGGTAGTTTACCTTTGTAGTTACTAGTTCCATTTTTCATCTTCCTCACAATGTTAGCTTTCAAATCATCAAGATCTTCTCCATCTGAATCTTTGACCTTTTCTGATTTACCATCCTTGAAAGCAGCCTCTACTTTTGTACCTTTCTTTATTTTTCTCATTTCAAATGCAGTTATTGTAACAATCAACTAATCTCTTGAATAATTGTAAAAATCTATAGTCTCCTTAATAGTAGATACCTTTTCACTATAACAATCAAGAAGTGATCTAAGAACTTTCTTCACTACTTTATATTCTTTAACTGCTACACCAAGGACTTTCATAGCACTAATAAACTCATAAATTATTTGTATGTATCCTTTAATTATTTCTTCCTCACACATATGCATCATTTCAAACTATTCCTTCAAGTTATGTAACTTTTCTTTTTTTACCTTTGGATCTAAACTGACAATTTTGTGGTTCGCTATAGGCTACTCTTGCACTCTTAGGATCTTTCACCGAAAAGGAGAGAGATAGAACCCCAAAATTGAAGTGGTTCACTCAAATAGAAGATTTAATGATGTGATTAAGACTAAATACAATGATATAAATGAAACTAATTAACGAAATTGATTAACTATTGATGTAAAACCTATGAAATATGCAATGTTTGAAAACACAATGTGATATGCAAGAATGAACTAAAACATGAACAGATACAAAACAAAAGTGAAAGGAGGCTGAATAGAGTGCACCTAGGTAATGAATTCTAAATCTGGAATGATCTTAATGCTGGTAGAAATCAGTCAAAATCACTAGTGGGAATCATTCTCCACTGATGATGAATTAGTCCTGCTACTGGCAAAAACTCTTAAAAACTTGTTTCTAGCTGTTAGGAACTGGAATATGACATAATCTACTTTTTCATCCTTAAGGTGGGACTCATTCGTCACTTATGGCGAATATGTCCTATCCCAAAATTTTGTGAAATCAAAGGTCAATTTTGTAGCTCTAGATCTGCACTTGAACTCTTGTCAGGCTGATAGAGTCCAATATGCTGAAAATGGATTGTTGGTTGTCTCCAAGCTTGAAATAGGGTTTAGTTGACTTGAAACACTTTTTTGACTTCTTGACCACCTGTTAACACCTAATTTCTTGATAAATTTTCATACAAAAGTCTACAAACACACATGCAAAAGGGGAAAAATGGTTAAGGGTTAAGTTATAAGGATTTTCCTTGGTCAAATCCCACTTTGGTAATCAAACCCTTAATGAAGAAATGGAATGAAATGAACAAGGAAAGATAAATAAATAACATGCAAATGTTCTAAACTCACCACAACCTTGTTGAAGAAATCTAAAGTTATGTCAATGGCTGCTCCAAGATGCTTGATTGATGCTTGATTGAATGATGCAAAGTGCTTGCATGCTAATTGATGAATGCATGTGAAGTTGATGATTGGGAGATGTAAAATGACAAGAAAAATACTTATTTATACACTCTTGTGCCCTAATAACCAAATAATAGCTCATCTTAGGTTGACATAAGTTAATTTTTAATGAAAACCTGAAAGAAAGTTTGAATTATTTTTAATTTTGTGCCAAGAGGGACTCATTCACCACCCATGGTGAATGGGTCCCACCTTGGGCTTGCAAGTGGGTGTCATGAATTAAGTTATATTTAATGTTGTTTATTGGGTTTACATTAAAAAATACACTTAATTAACCCTTATGAGTGCATAAAGGGGTCAAATAAAGCATAGGAAAGGTGTAAATGGTGATATTAAGCCTAGAAAAGGATGAAATCTTGTTACAAGACTTTAAAACACTTCAAAATAGGACTTGACAAGTGATGGAAAGGTTATTGTTTGAATAATTGTAATGAAAAGAGTCTAGAAAAGTGTAGAAATGTGTTACAACACTTCACAACACCTTCACAAGATGCCACAATTTGAATATTTAGTACCTAATGTGAATGCAAAATTCACATTAATACAACATTAAATCAAATAAATATAAGTCAAATATCACAAGAGAAAGACCTAAAAGACCATGAAAATGTCAATGATCCATTTTTCTATGGTACATTTATCCCCCACTTTAGTGAGAGGATGAACTTGCTTCAATCTCACACTAAAGTAGCCATTCATATCTAGAGGGATCAAAATGCACTTATGCTAGCAAGACGGAATGAAAATGATCAAGAGGGATGATCAAGCCCCTAGGATGAAGATCCCATGGAAAACTAAACATAAGAACAAATGAGCAAAAATGTGAAAGAGAATAAGGGAAAATCAGATCAAGCTTTGATCATTTGTCCAACTAGTTGTGGATTAGATCTAGGTTGTTTATGAGAGAAAGAGAATATATGCTCACTTTGGGGCGACATAAGTCATGGCGGTTTGTCAAGTGAGAAGACCAAAAATGGTGAGATACATATGCTAGTTTGTATGCACTCACAAACACATAGGTGGCTATGGGGAAAGTTGTGCCACCGAATGGGCTTCCCGCTCAACCATACTAAAGTTATACCTCCTGATAACTTAATAAGGCACCACAAAGGAAAATGTTGGTCCATGCTTCATGAGACAAGCAAAGTTTCATATGCTTAGAAAGTTCATGAACAAAGAGAAAGGTACCACATGTATGCAAGTAAAATGTAAAAATGTAAAATGCAAAATATGTTCAAAGGAGTCTTGTTAAGTTCATGCGAGGTCTATCTTTGGGAACATCGTGTCTAAAATCTCCAAGAGAGGACCAATCAAAGAATAAAATATTCACAACTTATGGGATGTAGTGCATTGTATCAGGCCACTAAGAGGGATCGCCCTTATGAAGGACATCACACCCAACATCATCCACAAAGTGACACATGCATCGTATGAAGTGACAAGGCTACACTAAGAACCAAGAGTGTAAATGGAATTATGCCAATGTATGCCCCCCACTTTAAAGGAATTGATACACAATGATCTATGAGTAATTACTTTAAAGTAGCAAAGGAAAGAAAAAAGAAAAAAGAAAACAAGACATGAGATCCAACTTGGAAAGCCCCTATGCCAAGTCATATGTTTCCAAGTAAGGTTGCTTCATGTAAATAAAAAAGAAGACAAAAGAAAAGGGATTTTCCCCCTACAAAGTAACACACCAAACACATAAGGGATCTATGGATTTGGTGTCAATATGCTCATTGCTGCAATTTTTTTATTAAAGAGCTTGAAACTGTCATCATTCCCCAAAGCACATAGAACTATAAGAATGACACAAAGAGAGAAAAAAAAAATGAAAACTAAAATTTGTTTTGGGTCAACATGGAAGAGACACTGCAGTCTCAATGCTTTGCATTGTCCCCAAAAGGAGAAGACAAGAAAAAAGAAAAAAAGAAGGAAAAATAAAATAAAATATTTTGGGTGAACATGAAGGAGACATTTTGGTCTCAATGCTTTGCATCATCCCAAAATTGAAAAACACAAGAGAAAGATAAAGTAAAAAGGAAAAGGGACCGAATGGGTGAACATGGAAGAGACATAGGGAGTCTCAACACTTTGCATCATCCCCAAAAGGAAAACATAAAACAAAAAGGAAATAAAAAGGAAAGGACCTTCTGAGTCAACATGGAAGAGACATTATAGTCTCAAAGCTTTGCGTCATCCCCAAAAGGAGAACACAAAACAAAAGAAAAGATAAAGTACGATATATAGAAGAATAGAGGTACAAATAGAAGAAGTGTACAAAGAGAGAGAACATGAAACACACATTACGGGGGAACACAATGCACACATAAAAGCACAGTAAAAGGAAAATGAAAAAAAGGATAGCAAGGAAAATTCAAGTTGGCCATCTAACAAGTCATCTACCTCCCAATCATGTTCAATATATTGCAAGAGCGGTTGACTGTCCAATGGAATAATTGTAGGTGCTGATCTAGGAGATGTGATAGGTTCTTCAGTTGGTGTAGAATATTTATCATTTAAGCTCATGGTAGATGAAAATAAACATTTTAGATCGTTATTCACTTCTTCATATATTATTGTGATCTCCTCCAAATCATCATCATCAAGATTGATTATGATGGGAGGACGAACGGTAATTTCCAAGGAAGGATGTATCAGGAGTTGTGGTTGTTGGATCATATCATTTTTTTGTGAAGGTGGGACTATACTATCAAATGGCAGGTTAGGAGGAGGAGGGTGATCATTTATTTCTTTTGTTAAAGGAGCTGGTTGATTTTCTTTGTTAGTTTCATTTTCCATTTGACGAGAAAGGAGACAATGATGATGCCTATGCTCTCTAGCACCACGGTTTATTTTAATTTAATTTTGAAGTTGTGAGGTGTAAGAGTTTGTTGATCCACCATAGGTTTCTTTTATTCTTGAGGGGGAAGAACAAAAGGAACGAAAGAAGATGGGTCAATCACTTTGTCTTTGGCTTTATAAATTTTTTAATGTGAGGACACATGACGTGATTGGTTTCATTTTCTCTTGGTTGTTTAAACGAGGAAGGGGGGGTGTCTATGGCTGGTTGTTCATGAGGTTGTATTGGTTTTTTAGTTTTGAACTCAAGCTAAAGCATGGTTTCATCTAGGATAGGAGAAGTAGAAGTGGATAGGGATTGGTTACGAAGAGACAAGTTGACTATTTGTTTGGCTTTGAACTTTTGATAGGCTATGAAAGGGAAGTCCTTGCGAGGGGTGATGGGTTCTATAGGTTCAAACCAATAGGCTTCTAAGGAGAAGTTACCTTTAGAATACAATGGATGAAATCCACTATGGTGTATGGTAAATATCTCATTGCCATGTGGAAACTTCAAACATTTTCCAACAACTGAAGGGACTACTTTCATCGAGCAAAGCCAAGAATGGAAAATCCATAGATGAAATTGATCCGATTGTGGAATAATAGAAAATGTTACATCCAAAAATTTTGGTCTTATTTGTAATGGGAGTATGATCGATCTGATCATAGGGAATGCAAAACCAGTATGAGTTTTAATCCATGCAGTTGATTTATCATAATCTTCTTGATAAAGCTTATGTAAGACTAAAAATTCTTCCATGATCACATTCTTGCCATAGGAAGGATCTATTAATATCCCATTGGTGGGCTTATCATAGATTCAACAATCAATGTAAAGAGGACCATCGAGAAGCTTTTTAAGTATATCATGAGAAGAAAAAGTAATATCAAGAGATTTGGTGGTTTGGCCCTTATGAGGGACAACATCTATCATACCCATGAGTTCATCCATGGGATTAACTTGGGTAACATTTGTAGTAATGAAAGGTTCATTATTTGTATCAATGTTCATCACATGAGTGTTTGAAAACTCACTAGCCTTGACAAATGAAACATTGTGTTTAGGAATAGGGTTGGTAAAGATTTGTAAATTCTTGTTAGGAGGTGCAATAGACTTATTTCCTTGATCATTGACACCCACAATGGACAAATGGCTCAAATTAATGAGGTATTGAACTAAGTGTTTTAGACACTTACATTGTTTGGTGTCATGTCCATTTTGGTGATGAAAATGACAATAATAATTTGGTTTGAAGGTGGGTGGTAAAGGCTTGGTAGTATCAAGTGGTTTAATAGTAGGAAAAGTGATCATTTGTTGCTAGAGAAATTGATTCATTGTGTTATGGAGGGTATTAGGTAAGGAAGTAAATTGTCTCTTCAAGTCCCCATAGATAAAGAGCACCACTACTTTAACATTTACTACTTGACTCAGAACAAGTTGGGTTGGTTGTGAAGAAGGCAGATTGAATTGTAAAAAGCCTCTATGTGGTTTTCTAAAGTTTTGTGCATTTTTTTGGTTGTTTTGCTTAGACTTCTCATCTTGGTTAGAAGTGGACTTTGAATCATGACTAGAAACTGAGTTGTGATAGTCACAAAGGGTTGTACATAAATGTATGAATTAAGGAAATTTCATCATAGTTAACTTATACTAAAGGTGAGTGTGCAAGTTTTCGATAAACATCTTTTGTAGATGTGAATCAGGAATCTTGACATCAATTTGAGCATACAATGACTGATAATGTGAAATGAAATCAGTTACTTTTTCATCAACCTATTGTTTACATCTCATTAATTCTACCATTGTCTTTTTGGGAGTCATATGGACTTGGAAATGACTTATGAAGGCATCCACAAGTTCATTAAATGATTGGATTGAATGATTATGTAGGTTTGAAAACCACTCCAATGCAATGTCCTTCAAGGTCCTAGGAATTTTTTTGGCTAATAGTTTATCATCATGGACAATATCACTGCATAAGGATGTGTAGGAATTGACATGATTAGTAGGGTCTCCTTCACTTTTGTATTTCTCAAACCTAGGAATTTCAATTCCTTGTGGCATCTATGTGCATAAGATCTCTAAGGATAATGGGCTACTACAGACATGATATGTGGGTGGAGCATTTTGACTTTGGATAATGGTGGATATTTTTTCTTGGATGGATGAAACGGTGTTAAAGAGTTGTGTAATGATAGAATTGGTGTAAGTGGTATGAGGTGGAAGGGAAAATGGTGGAGTGTATGTAATGTTAGGAGAAGTTAAAGGAACACTAAGAGAGGTGAAGGTGGAAGAAGGAATATTTGATGCCACAAAAGAACTAGGAATGCTAGTTGGAATAGCGAAAGGAGTGACATGACTAACATGTTGTATAGTTTTTGTAACTTGAGGATTGATATAGGTTGGTATGGATGCTTTGGTTGTAGGAGGAGGAATGTGATATCCTCCTTGGATTATGACAGTGTTTCTAATGGGGAAGCAGAAGGACCATGTTTTTTGTATATCTTAAGAATTATTTTCATAACTCGCAAGCCATCATCATTTTGAATCAAATGATGAAAGATTTATATGGAAAGGATGGTAGTGGTGGAAATTATTTCAAGGGATAAATCTTGTTGTAAATGTACAAAATCCTCATGAATACTAATGGTGTTATCTTGAGGAATGAAACTAGGTTGTGTGTCAACATACATTGGATGGGAAGGTGAAGGAATATGAGTGGTAGTATCCATGCCTAATGCACCATTGTCCATACTAAGAGTAGGAGCTCTTGAGATCGCAAGGTGCACAAGGAAAGTGCTATCACGCAAAGCCATGAGTCTAGAACTTTGTATCACTAAAGTATTATCAATGGGGAACCAAACACTCATACAAGTACCAAAAAGGAAGTGATGAATGCAAATGAAATGCAATCTAGGAGTGAAAAATGTAAATAACAAAAATTCTACAAACTAAAATAGAGAAATAACAACCCACAACAAAAATATAGCGAATGACCAGAAAATTTCTGAAAGTGTTGTTTAAAATCTACAAATGACTTGATTTGCACAGGGTGGTGAATGAATCCAATTATGAGATTTTTTTGTGTTTTTTCAGAAAATTTAAGGTGATTTTAATGTTTTTCAGATGAAAACTAAGGATGCAAATGCAAATTTTCAGTTTTTGAATGATATGATATGTAAAAATTAAATCTAAATTAGTATTTCACTAATGCAATTTGAGAAACCCTAGGATGCAAAAAAAAAAGAAAAATACAATGCAATTGAGTCCTAGGATGAAAATGCAAATGCAAATCAGAAAGAGATAATATTCAATATGTAGGTTCACCAAAATGAACAAACAATTTTATGGTTGGCTATAGGCTACTCTTGCGCTCTTACGGTGTTTCACCTAAAAGGAGAGAGATAGAACCCTAAAATTGAAGTGGTTCACTCAAATAGAAGATTGTATGATGTGATTAATACTAAATGTAATGATCTATATGCAACTAATTAATGAAATTGATTGACTATTGATGCAAAACCTATTAAATATTCAATGTTTGAAAACACAATGCGATATGCAAGAATGAAATAAAATATGAACAAATGCAAAACATAATTCAAAGAAGGGTGAACATAGTGCACCTAGGAAATGAATGTTGAATCTGGAATGATCTAAATTCTAGTAGAAATCAGTCAAAATCACTAGTGGGACTCATTTGCCACTGATGGAAAATCAGTTCTACTATTGGGAAAAACTCCTAAAAATCTAGTTTCTGACCGTCAGTAACTAGAATCTGCAAGAATCTAACTTTTTATCCTTAAGGTGGGAATCATTCACCACTGATGGAAAATTATTCCTTTCCCAAATAGGTTAATTTTGTAGCTCCAAATCTGCACTTGTCCTCTTATCAGGCCGATAGAGTCAAATCTGTAGAAAACAAACTATAGGTTGTCTCCAAGCTTGAAATAGGGTTTAGTTGACTTCAAACACTTTCTTGAATTATTTCCCACATTTCAACACCTAATTTCTTAATAAATCTGCATACAATTTTTTTTTGCAAACATACATGCAAAAGGGGAAAACTGGTTAAGGGTTAGGTTATAGGGATTTTCCTTGGTCAAATCCAACTTTGGTAATCAAACCCTTAATGAAGAAATGGAATGAAATGAACAAGAAAAGATGAATAAATAACATGAAAATGTCCTAAACTCACCACAACCTTGTTGATGAAATCTGAAGTTATGTCAATGGTTGCTCCAAGATGCTTGATTGATGCTTGATTGAATGATGCAAAGTGCTTGAATGCTAATTGATGAATGCAAGTGAACTTGATGATTGGGAGATGTAAAATGAGGAGAAAAATGCTTATTTATACACTATTGTACCCTAATAACCAAATAATACCTCATCACATGCCGACATTAGGTAATTTTGAATAAAAACTAGAAAGAAAATTTGAATTATTTTGAATTTTGTGCTAAGAGAGACTCATTCACCATTGATGGTGAATGGGTCCCACCTTGGGCTTGTAAGTGGGTGTCAGGAATTAAGTCACATTTAATGTTGTTTGTTGGGTTTACATTTAAAAATACACTTAATTAAGCCTTATGAGTGCATAAAGGGGTCAAATAAAGAATAAGAAAGGTGTAAATAGTGAAATTAAGCCTAGTAAAACATGAAATCTTGTTACAAGACTTTACAACACTTGAAAATAGGACTTGACAAGTGATGAAAAGGTGATTTTTAGGCAAATTGTAACGAAAAGAGTCTAGAAAAGTGTAGAAATGTGTTACAACACTTCACAACACTTTCACAAGATGCCACAATTTGAATATTTAGGACCTAATGTGAATGCAAAAGTCACATTACAACATTAAATCAACACAAGAAAAGTCAAGCATCACAAGAGAAAGACCTAAAAGACCATGAAAATGTCAATGATCATTTTTTCTATGGTACATGATCACCTTAATAAATGTTTTCTATCTTATCCCAAACCTCTTTAGCAATCTTTAAACTCATAACTTTAAGTAGTTTAGAATTTGAAAGACTATTCACAATAATAAATATTTCCTTAGCATTGATGTCATGTGTTTTAATCTCTTAAATTGTACCTGGTACATTCAGACATGGAGTATATCTATTTTGATAAGCCTTCTCAATCTCACATCCCTAAGCTGCTAGATATCCTTCCAGCTTTGTCTTGTAAAATGCATAGATTGTTCCATCGAATCTAGGACATTCGAAAGAAGCCTTGTTCACCATCATAGATCCACCTTAAGTGGTTAAGATCTTCTCCAAAGAACCCTAATCTGATACCAATTATTGAAATGAATAAAACAATTGAGAGGGGGGGTGAATCAGTTGTAGCAAATAAAACCTTCAAAACCCTCAATAGTAATTAAATCCACATACATTCGTTAAACCCTTATTTTATTAGTATGATTAAACATGAAATGTAAATAATAGAAACTAAAATAGAAACAACATACACAAGATAACACTAGATTTACATGGAAAACCTAATGAGGAAAAAAATTTGGTGAGGATTAGCTCACAATATAAGTAATAGAAAATCCCATACAAGGGCTCATTGCCATAATAGGACACACTATCCAAAAAGGCTCACAGCTAGGGATCACCTCCACTAAAATAAATAAAAGAAGATAGAAGAAGAATGTTATGGAGAGAAAAATTTTAAATACAAAAATTAATACACCACAATTTGTCACACACTTTCATAGTCTTGCATGAATTATTTTAGATGCCTTCAACTCACTGCCTTTACAAACCTTAACATCAAATTTTTTACTACTCTTCTCAAATTCGCATCACACACATCACTCGCATCAATCTCACATCTATCTTACTTCTCACTTATTTATTCTCAACACACAAAAATACCATACATATTTATATAAACCTCAACCTCAAAAACCTTCTCCAATGTCAGCAACTAGCTGGTATACATACAAATTCAAAAGATGTCAGCACTTAAACATTCCTTTGGTGGATAGGAATGAATGTGACCTACATAAACCATTAACTAGGACCCAAATAGATCTAGACACACCTCAATGTGCTTTCATAAACTCACATGTAGTGTCAAACCCAAGGTCGGTCAACACCTATGCAAAACACCATAAAAATTAAGCACACACTTCCTTAAATCAACCTAAAACTTCCAAACAATATAATTCACTTGAATATGATCTAGATGAATCCAAAAAATAATTAGGACTCATCAAATACTTCATCCAAGCTCACATCATATAAATACTTAATTTTAGAACAATTGGTTACCCTTATTTACATATTGACAAATGGAACTCAATCTGTACTACACCGAATCAAGAGAAAACTTGAATACATAAAGATACAAGAATTATAAGAAAATTACCAAGTCCACACAACTTGAAGCTAAACAACAGAGAAACATAGAGCGAATATATTTCTCCCAGGCCACAAAAAACATCACTAAAAGACTTGTTCACACACTGGTGAAAATATCTCGCACTGTACAATGATCCAAACACCCAAATTTTGAATATAGAAACCTATGAAAACCTTGAATAACTTGTAACATCCACACATGAATAACATTAAAATAGAAGAAACATGGAGCACAATACTGGAGCACAATAGGAACACTTACACAATAGAGTTTTCCCTATTTAACACATTTTCTCAAAATCACTTAGAAACCAAGTACCAGAGATATCATCTCTGCTCATTACATCATTCCAACTCATCTTCATACTTTGCAACTATAGACACCTGAATTTGACCACCCCTATATGGTCAATTTAACCACTTTTATTCCTTTATCTTGCATCCTTCATCCACATTAATTAAATAATTTATCATTTAATTTATGTTTCCCTTATTCTAATATCCCTATGGTATTTAATTAAATAATTAAATACTTTATCCCTTATCCCTTTTCTTCTCTAAATTAAATAAATACTCAGATTTATTTAATTTGGTCATTTAGCCTCTATGAATTTAAATGATTTTTTAAATTCATTATTTCTCTCTCCTTGTCCCATCCTCCATAATTATCTGTAATCAAGATTAATTTATTTAATTTGTGATTAGGATGTGCACACCCCTAATCATAATTAGGGTCACATCCTCCATACTACCCAACTTATCCATAATTCTTCATTTTCCTTCCTAATCCCATGTTTGCACAACACTAATCACATCATTAGCCCAACCTAATCTCGATTCCATTTATGGCATATATCTAAAGTCAACTTCATTTAATGATTTCTCCTTTTATAGAAGGCAATCCCTTTCCCCATGTGAATTTATAATTCACATTTAATCCCCCCAGGCATTTTAAAGAATTTTTAATTGTTTTTCTCATCCCCATGTAGATATTTGAGGAATTTCTATTTCCTCACATATCCCATCACCCACATGAGGACAAGGACCTCCTTTACGAGGAGATCTTTTCCAAATCCCTAGGTAATATGTAGTACCTCCACATCACCTCTACTTGCCACCTCACCCACCACATGTCAAGATGTGAGGGCTTGTGATTTCTTAACTCACCCTATCCCTTTATCTTGTCCACCTTGGCTTCATCCTTACCCTCCATTTTTTAGAGGCATTTCCCCTAAAAATGGAGGAATTTTCCCCCATTTGCATCAACCAACAATCAATCACTATTGCAAAAACACACTTAGCACTGAAGCAAGTAACCAAGAAAAATCCACCATTGTTGCAGCACCATTTACATCCACATCTTGCATCCATTGCATTCCTTATCACTCCATGATCATTTAGAGCTAGGTTTTATGTTATTTTTCCATTAAAGGAGCACACATTCGAATGATCAAAGAACCAACCAAAGAAATCAACTCAACAAGGTAATAGGTTCCATATTTCTTGTATTTAGTTTGAGTTCATCTTAATCCAATCATGAGTGTTTGTCTTATGCTTTTGGTCCTTTGCATTGGTTTAGATTTTTCACTTTAGGTAGGTCAAATTCACTTGCACACATTTTGGGCAGGCCTGGTGGGACCCACGTCATAGGTCTACACTTTATAGCTTACTATTGTTTGAATTTCTTAGGTTCAAATTTCCACATGTATGAGTGAATCTGCCTCAATGAGCGAACTCACTAAGTACAGAGGAAAAAATGTAGTTGACAAAAGCAAACACGAATTCACCCTTTTGTGAAGTGGGGAAAACTTGAGGTGAAAGGTGAGACCGCTTGATATAGAGATTTACACGTCAGAGGTTCCCAGGAATACGAGAGATTGACCTAGTTATAGAGGAGGTTGTGACTTCACCCCTTCCTTGCGATTGGTGACTAGGGTATGTGCAGTATTATGATGGGCCAAAAAGTGGCAATATGATGGGTATTTGTAGGGTATGTGGCTGACGACTCTTCTTTTACGCAAAATTGATGAAATGAAAATGGTTTTTAAAGAATATTCTCAACTTTCCACCAATATAAAATATTCTTTACTTTAAATTTAATAAATAATTATTATTCATTTTCTATTTGAATTATGACTAAAGTGCTTGATTGATAGGTTGATTGAAAAAAAGGCTTTCAAACGATATCACATTTTTGAATCAAAACATGCATAACATTCTATGATTCACATACTATAGGATTAAAAAAAAAAAAAAGAATATCATGAAGTTTTGAGCAAGTCAAGGTAGTCAGACATATGAGTTTTTATATTTTTTAAAAGTTGTAATAAAAAAATCATAATTAAGTATTTACTTGGAAAAAAATTACAAAAAAATATCATCACATCCAGACATGAGTCCTCTAGTTATGTCTAAAATGTTATAAAAAAATATTATCATTTTATTGTGGTTCAGGTGGTTAGACAGACACCTACTTCTTATTTTTTCCCTGAAATTTAAGTAATACTACATTGAAATTTCAAATTTTCACCAAATAGATATTTTATTTTTTTAAATAAACCTAGTAGTTTAAAAACTACATTCAATTTTCTACAGATTCTATTCTTACATATTTTTGAAATAATATAGATAACTTATTCAAATTTTTACATCAAGTTGCCCTTAACTCTCATTTTTCTGATTTTTTTGCCACTTTATGGCCTATTTTTTCCATGATGATCCTGCACATACCCATCACGAATTTGTTCATTCCCTCTGATAGGCAAGTGTGACTTTTCCCTTCCATCTAAACAGGCGATCTTGATCATCACACATGCGAGTTCTTCTTACATAGAGGCAAATTTGAGGTATTCCCGAACCTTTAATTTTATGATGTGAGCTTCAATTTGATTTCGATTTCATGTAATGATCCACTAACTTGTCTATCTGTGAGTGTGTCATTTTACTAATGATTTATGCAGAAATTGTCCCTCGTTTGTCCAAGATAGGTGGTATTAAATTACTGACATATTTTCTGGAAGACGATTGGTCAAAGAACCCTAGCTTAGCTTTGTCTGTTGTCTATTTTTCACACTTGTCTAAGCACACGTAGCTTAATTAAAGGGTGAATTAACATTTTTTTTGTGCTTGGGAGTAGGTTGTTGATGTATCCACTCCCCTTACACCTTTTGGTGATCCAAGGTGACATGAAATCATAGCTTATTCTAGTCCATTCTAGTCTTCCTAGGAGGTGCTAGTATGTCTAAGCTCTCCCCTTGCACAACGTGTAAGCTTACAAACTAGACAAAGTGTCTAGTGTCTTCTTCCCTTAGTAGGACCTTCCTGGAATTTCATCACCCATGGGACAATCCCAGCCACATGTTATTGGTGGGGTATATAAAGGGGAGAGAACTAAATTTGTAATCGAATCCAGTAACATCATGTTTAGCGAAGTGTCAAATCTAGGGTGATACCTAGATAAGACGTGCAGGGTTGGTCTAAGTTTTCAATACCTTGCCAGGGCTCCTAATCGACCCTTGTGATGGGTTGGTGTTCATGGTTGTGCCTCATGTACCTAGCATATATCAAGGACGCACATGATAGCCTATATAGCCAAGATAGAGACCCATGTTTTAGCCATGACTTGGTGTAGTGTAGGGGATGTGAACCATACCCCGAAGTTACTCACCACGTACTCCCTTAGGTTGAGATAGAAATTCTTGTGGTGGACTACGATAGTCTCTAAAAGAGTGTGAAGGTGAGCCTATGGCATCTATTGATGATCCTATGCCACTAAATCGCTAGCTATCCGCCCTCACAAAAAAGGGTGATCTAGAGAGCCACCTAGGTATCATAGAGTATTAACCTTGGGTTATCCGCTCAAGGTGGTGGGCTTATATCAAATTTGTAAACCTTCAATTTATACTAGTGTTAGGATTGTGCTATTTGGCATGTCTTCATTGTCCAATACCAGTGCTTATTTTTCAATTGAGTCAGTCCAACCTTTATGTCTATTGTTTTCCATTTTTTCTATTCTTTGACACAGTCAACACCTGCCCTTGGTGGAAAATTTACTTCTTCCAAAGGTGAATTTTCATTGTGGATAGGTGATCTTTCCTTGTAAAGGTATGATTTCATGTCTGAGTCCTATCTAGGTCATCCCTTTGGGAAATTTTTTCTTTGTTAGAGGCAAATTTTCCTATGGGTCCCTTTTTTAGGTGAAGCCATGTTTGCCTATTTCCCTGGATAGGAGAGTCTACCTAGCCCTTACGTGAGCCTATGTTAATTCCTTATCATTCAATTCTACTTGTTCCCGTAGAATAGGAAATTTTGTCATCTCCTTGGGCGAACCTGTTGTCCATAGGGGCGATCCTGTGTCTTGTCTGAGTATTCCCCATCCATATACCTCTTAGAATAGGTGAATTATTTGTCTGTAGGGGTGAATCTATGTCCACCTATGTCGTCCTCATCCATATAGTTAAATACTTGAGCGAATTTTTTTGTCCAATAGGAGATTTTAATCTCATTTGTACAACTCAAGAAGTAGGTGAACATGTCAACCCCATTAGCTAATATTACAAATTAAGTCTGCCTATCTCCCTTTGGTATTTTGAGGGTTTAGGAAATCCTACTTTCCATAGAGGTGATCTGATTAGAGGTTTAGGGGATCTTTTCCTTAGATAGGTGAAGTTGCATCCTGACTTCACCTATTTCCCTTGCATCCCAAGATATATGCGAATTTGATTCCTGGATATAGGCAAGGTTTCCCAACATAGAGGTGCATTTTTTGTCCCTTAATAGGTGAAGTCATGACCTAAAGAGGAAAATTTTCACTACACAGAGGCATATGGGCTATCCATACAAAATCTAGAGTGAACCCTTTGGGCCACTAAAATCCTGTAGTTTTTTTAGTTTATTTTCATGATATATATTTTTTTATCATTATCAATTCATTTGTAATTGTCATTTTAGTCCATTTTCATTTTCCAAAAGTCATCCATTCATCAATTAAATCATATAGGTGCATCTTAGAACATCCCTAGATTATGCTTTCATCATTCGTTCATCAATCAAAATCCCCTAGACTTTGTTTTAGAGGTTTTATCCAGGTTTGCTTAGGTGCCTAATCTTGATCGTCATCCTTTGCAGTTAGGATTTTTATCCATGCCTTGGGTCAGTAATCATTCATGACCCAATCAATCTACTTCCATCTTGAGGTAGATTGAGCGTCATAATCATCCATTTCATCATCTAATTTGATCGCTAGCATCTTACGTCACCTAGTTCAACCTATGAACTTAGTTTAGAATCAGTCTCACCATCCAATCTTATCAATTATCGAATCCTATCAATTATCTCATCCTATCTATCAATCTAATCGAATCCAATAAAATCAAATATCTAATCATCTAATCAATCAATCCATCATCTGATCCAACCAATCCTTTAGTCATCACTTAGATCACTTGTTTAAGTGTGTCCTAGAACATAATATCACCTTAGTTCATCCTGGTAGTTTTGTTGCATTTCATGCCCCTTACCCGATTGCAAGCACAGAAATTCATGGCAGAACAACGGGCTCAAGGAACCCAACCTCAAACTCCTCATGATCCCACCAATAGTGGCTCATCGTAATCCAACACTGAGGTCCATACCACTTCTCCTCTCGCTAATGAGAGCATGGTCAACCAACCTGAGGTCACAGTGGACAAATATCTCAATAATCCTGGCAATGTCCAAATGAATAATCATCTTCTCAATGAGCATAGCGATCCTTGTAGCCTGACATAAAGTAAAAAGGGTCTTGGTAGATAATGGATCTTCCCTTAATCTTTATACATTGATGTTCATAAAATAGGTAAGCTACACCCATGCAGACTTAAATAACCAGGTTATCACTATCAAAGTTCATGACAATGCAGAACAAGACTCTAAAGGAATTATTTGTCTTCCTATTTAGGTTGGCCTTATTTTCTAATATACCATGTGTCATGTCTTTTATTTGGACATCCCATATAATCTCCTTCTTGGCTACCCATGGATACATGCCATGCATCCTTCCCATCCACCTTCCCATCCACCTACCATCAATGTATAAAATTCCCATTCAATCAAATGGAAGTAACTATACATGTAGATCTGCAACCCTTTGAATATTGTCATGCATTAGAAGATTCCTTCCATTGGTCTCACTACTATCCTAGAGTTGAAGTGGGGGCACCTTAGGTATCATCCTCCAATCCATCATCCATTCCATCTTCCACATCTGAATCCATAATCACCAAGGTCCAGATCATAGATAATGGTTTTGGCATGAGTACGATATGTGCATGGCTTTGAATGTGGCAACCATTTCACCATCCCCTCATACTTATGGCCAACCTTCTCAGTCCACACTAAAAGAAGAAGAGAAGACTATCACACTCAGTTTGAAGAATGTGGGGTCTAGCACTTTCTAATCTCCTTGGACATGACACGACCAACCAAAAGATGATATCAGTCAATGGATATATCAAGAAGATCCTGAACCTTCACCCCATTTTAAGGAATATTTCCAATAGACTTATAATCATACATCTAAGCTAGTTGAAAAGTATAATTATCAAGGGGTATGCCTCGGTGTAGAATAACAAGGAATACAACTTGTTGATACTCTTATGTAACCAAGACATTTGGGCTTAGGCAATGACATGAAAAAAAAGGGTCTTGCACCATCAACTAGTACCACCAATAATGTGTGTGTGGATAATGGTTCCCTTGAGGGCATACCCGAGGAAGAGTCCATCATACTCACATACGATGATGTTGATCTCCTTGCCATGTTTGATTCCCTATTTGTCTTTTCCATCAGCCATTCCCTTCACCATCCTAAACTCATTAATTGGGACTTATAGGGTAGTGCACCTATCAATACCTTTCCTTCAGTGGAAACCTATGTGCATCTCATGGTATTGGGGGAAGATGAATACCCTAACCATAAAACTCAAAAGAAAAAAATAAAAAAAGGGTCATCTAGTGAAAACCTCTCAGAGGCACTTCCCAACTCATCAAATGTCAAAATAAAGGATGTATCCAATAATGAAAACATCGAAGAGGCATTGGAGGATGGGGATGTTCATCTTCCCCTTGTTGGAACTCAGTCGTTCAAACGGTCTTCTATTTTGATCGAAGAGACTCAAGAAGTTAATCTAGGAACAAAATAGGATCCTAAGATCACATACGTAGCCAAATCCTTGTCATAGGAAGAACATTCCACCATCGTCAATCTGCTAAAAGAGGGAATCATTAATTTCACATGGACTTATTCAAACATGCTAGGCTAGATCCTTCCTTGGTGGTTTACCATTTGGATGTTCATCCTGATGCCAAACCTATTAAATAGAAACCAAGAAATATGCATCGTCAAGTGGATGTGCTTGTCAAGAAATAATTAGATAAATTGTTAGTAGCTACATTCATAAGACCTATTGACTATTCTAACTAGATATCCAACATTGTGCTTGTGACCAAGCCAAATGGAAATATCAAAATTTGTACAAATTTTTGGGATCTCAATAAAGCTTGTCTTGAGGATGATTTCCCCTCCCAAACATTGACATGTTGGTCAATCTCACAGTAGGGCATGAGATGCTATCCCTTATGGATGATTTCTCTAGATATATTCAGATCAGGATTGCACCAGAGGATCAACATAAAACTGCCTTTACCACCCCTTGGGGCACCTTATGATACAATGCCATGCCCTTTGGACTAAAAAATGAAAGGGAAACCTATCAATGGGCTATGACCATTATCTTCCATGATCGCATTCATATCACAATGGAAGATTATGTTGAAAATTTATTGGGGAATTCCAAGACTAGAGAAGAGCATCCTATGATCCTGAAGAAAATTTTTGAGCAGTTAGAGCACTATAAACTATGTATAAATCCAAAGAAGTGTGTGTTCAGTGTTATGTCTGGAAAGCTATTGCGTTTCATAGTCTCTAGGAGGGGTCTAGAGGTAGATCTAGTAAAGGTCAAAGCAATAATGGAAATGCTACCACCGCGTAATCTCAAGCAATTAAGAAGCCTTCAAGGGAAGCTACAGTCTATCAGATGCTTCGTTGCTTAGCTAGCTAACAAATTTCAATCATTCATGCATCTCTTGCACAAAGAAAGTACCTTTAAGTGGAATCCAGAATGTCACGAATGATTCAACAAAATTAAGGAATAATTTTCTCATCCACCCATCTTGATGCCTCCTATCCTAGGTAAACCACACTTGTTGTACATCTCAACTACATCAGTTGCACTAGGGGCATTATCAACTCAACTTGATGAGTCTTCTAAAGAGTGGGCAATCAATTACATTAGTCCAACATTGCTGGGCTATGAACTCAATCACTCTCCAATGGAAAAGGATTGCCTAGCAGTGGTCTTTAGTTCACAAAAAAATTTCCATTACATGCTCAACCACCCCATCAAGCTGATATCAAATGGTGATCCACTTAAGTATCTATTGTCCAGAACTTCTTTCATTGGCCACATGGCCATGTGGGTCATGTTACTGAGTGAATTTGATATAGATTATGTGGATCGTAAGGTGATAAAGGGACAAGTTATACCATATCATTTGGCTGATGCTCCTTTGGTCGATGCATATCCTTTAGTAGCCAATTTTCCTAATGGAGAAGTCCTCGCAGTCATAGAAGAAGACACATGGATTCTCTACTTTGATGGGTCATATACAGATAATGGAGCTGGGCCAGGTGTCTTATTTTTCACTCCTCAAGGTGACTACATCCCAAAGTCATTCAGATTGAAATTTTCATGCTCCAACAACATTGCAAAATATGAAACTCTTGTCACTAGTCTTAGAATTTCCATCCAATGGAACATCACCCATCTACGATTCTTTGGTGATTCCCAACTAATTATCAAACAAGTCAATGATGAGTTTCAGACAAAGGATGACAATTTGTTACCCTGAAAATACATGGTGGATGAATTTAATAATTATTTCACCTTCATTCAATTTGAGTAGATCCCTAGAGTTTAGAACAAAGCAACATATTCAATGGCTACAATCAGTTCCCTTATTGATATTCCCAAAGATAAAATGGACTATGAGTTCCTAATTGAACAAATTTTAATCCCGACATATGATGTCCCTGATAGTGAGATGGTGTGTGATATAATAGGTCCTGAATCTCCCTGGTACCATGACATTTACACCTATCTCTAGGATAATATCCTCCCACCTAACCTTAAAAAAAATCAACGCAAATCGTTTATCCAACATACTTCCTACTATACCATTGTAGGAGATACACTTTACTGTTGTGTGTATGATGGCACTCTTCTTAGGTGTCGAAATGAATCCAAATCTTTCACTACATTAAACAAGGTACATAGCAGTGTCTATGGGGCCCATTCTAATGGCATGGACTTGGTAGAAAGGATTTGTAGGGCTGGTTATTATTGGCCTACAATGGAGCATGACTCTTGCGAGTTCGTGAAGAAATTCCTAGCTTGTTAGAAACATGCAAGTGTAATCCATGCTCCTTCACAAGATTTTCAACCCATAATAACACCATGTCCTTTTTCTCAATAGGGTTTTGACTTTATTAGAAATATTTACCCTTTATCCTCTGATGGCCATACTTTCATCATCACAACCACTGAATAATTTACGAAGTGGGTGGAAGAAATTCCACTCTCCCAAATAATGGGTATTCAGATCTCCAAATTCATCCTTTTCCATATTCTTTATAGATATGGAATCCATTCCACCATCATCACTGATAATGAAAATCCCTTCAAAAATTAGTTTATGAAACACCTTTGTGAGACATATCACATCCAACATCATTGGTCCATGCCTTATTACCCACAAGCTAATGGTCAAGTAGAGGCAACCAATAAGACCCTCTTCAAAATACTTAAAAAGGTGGTTAATAATACTGGTTGATATTGGAATCTCCATCTCCATCCTAACCTTTAGGATTATCATACATCTATTTACACTCACACTGGCGCCACTCCATACTCCCTCATTTATGGTGCTGACACAATCTTGTTGATCAAATTTGAGATCCCCTCGTTATGAATATCTTTGAAGAACCTCATTAGTAATCAAGACTCTCAGGTTGCATGCTTAAGTCAGCTTGAACTCCTAGATGAAAAGTGTATCAAGGAATACAATCACCTACAAGCATACCAACATCGTCTTAAGAGGAGCTACAAAAAGAAAGTTCATCCTTGTTAGTTTAATTTTGGTGATCTAGTCCTCAAGGAGAATCAACGTACTCACCAAGATTGAGACAAGAAGGGAAAGTTTGAGGAAAATTAGCTAGGTCCTTATGTTGTCACAACTAAATATGGTTCTGGGGCATATAGGCTTTCTACACCTAGAGGAGAGTTCGTACAGGAACATATCAACATCATACATGTGAAGATTTTTTATACCGAAGTCAGCTGGGTTATCCCATCCTAAAACAATAACAAAAAAAACATCAAAAGTAAAAAAAAATAAAAAATAGTAAAGAGAAATAATCCATCCTATGGTGAAAACCACCCTTGGTGGTTCCTTGGATATGTATTTTTGGTGAAAACCTAGAAACAAGATCCATTCATAGAGGGCTTAATCATTATATACCTTGCATCCTAGTTACTTTATGCTTCCATCCTATCCTCGCATCCTATTTATTTAGTCCTTTCATCTTGATTTTCTTGTCCAACGCTAGGTATATTTTGGTTGGGAATTGGATGATTCACATCAGCTATCCACCATCCTGAGATTTTATCCCAATATGAGCTTTTTTCATCTGTTTGTCACTATCGTTTGTTGGTTTCATGTCCTCATCTAGGATCCTCTCATAGTGTCGGTCATCATTAAGTCCCATCTTGTCTTTTGTGCTTTTGTCAAACTACATTTCTTTTGCACTTTCACATATGCAAGGTTGATCATTTGATCAGCCCTTGGGGCATTTGTATCTCCTATCTTTTTCATCCATTGTGTTCTTCATTGTCCTCTTTCCACTTTTATCCATGGTCATTCATCAGTCTTTTATCGAACTACGAGTGCTCTTTGCTTTTACGTATGCAAGGCTAATCTATGATCAACCCCTAAGCCCCTAGCTATTTAGGGTGTGTCTTTTCATCTCCGTGTCATGTCGTCAAGTATGTCCCTATCCTAGTTGGTTCCTAACAAAAAAATCCGTTAGTGTCTTGAGATCCAATCAATTTTGAATGTCCTAAGTCATGTTGATCATCTATTTTATCCTCCACCTTTGATCTTAATAGAATGTATCCTTCCTAATCAGAACACATCAATCCCATCCATTCTATTTGATCCTATGGAAAAGGAAATTTGAGATGTATTGTGATATTTTGATGCTTTTGGCTTTTGTTTATCATTTGACTTTCCTATTATACCTCGTCAGGGTCACCCTGATCCATCATATCATGGTGCACTTTTACTAGTAAACATAGGAGCTTATCTTGATCTTTTGTTTGATTTTGTCTTCTTGGTTGTCCCATGTAGTACCCACCAAGATTCCTAGGGTATTGTGTTACACTAGGGCATCCTTTTGTGCTTTTGGTTATCCCAATACCTGGCCCAGCCAAAGCCATTATGGATTTGGGGTGTCGGGATAGCCTTCTTTTTTTCTATGTTTATTTTATACATCAAACACTAATCTTCCTTGGTTCCCCATACCTTGGTGTATTGTGTCTTATGCTATAGTAAAAATCAGTTCTCCTAAAATGGAAAAATAGCATTAGGATTTCATTTCATTTATCATCTCGTTTCATTACATTTATCCACCATCCATGCTTTCCCTATTCTTTGATTAGTAGTTTCAGTTGTGCAAACACTCATCTCTCATCTTCTCTTCTTCTCAAGATTCCCATGGTCTTTGAAAGGTATAGTAAGACCCCTCATTTCTCATTTTGATATGTGATACATAATCACACCCATCATTCCCTTAAGATTGCATTTATCATTACGCTGACGGTACCAGGGTCATCTCTACTATCAAATCCCTAGTCTATTACGTGCAAAATAAACAAAAAAAATGAGATTTATACAAAAATATAAGGAGAAGCATCGATGTCATAGAAACAGGTGATTCCAATCATTCATTAATCTTGATCAATGTCATCTTAGATGTAGAGAGTAAAATTTCATCCCATTTTGGATTTTTCATTATCATTTTCATCTTAAGTTTTTTAGAGTAATCTTGATTGGTTATTCTAAGCATATTAAGTTCATTGCATTATCATTTTAGGTTTTTTAGAGTTGTTATTCTAAACATATCAATCCACCTGATTGTATGCAGTACATTATGTTACATTGATTTCATCGATCCATAACATAATTACATATACATATACCACATTTTTATTCATTGTATCACATTTCATTTTCATATCATAATAAAATCATAATAATATGCCTAGAAAATTTTCCCACTAAAATTAAAGGAAAATTGATTGTATAGTGTACACATACATCGCCACCTGCATCACAAATCATTAATCTCATATCCATAATATGTAAAATCATAGATCATCCATCACATCCTGCATCACAAAGTGTTAGGCATAATGCATTTCATTCATGTCATCCACATAGGCATAAGCGTAAATCATCATAGACACATGCATATATCATAATCATCAACATCATAACCATCTACATATCTCATAATAAACACCATCATACACATGCACATAATAAAAATCCATCACATAAGAAGCACATAGTGTCGATAATGTCCATCACATATCATATAACTATCAAAATATCATGTCCATCATAAACCATAAACAATCGATAACTATTCCATAATAAGTCCATCATAAAAGCATAAAAACATGTCCATCATATCCATCGAACCCCATCCAATAATATACAGGTACATAGCTCTGATCAAATACAAAGACTACATCTCCTAAATGAATAAAGAATAAAAAATGAAATAATCAATGAATGAAATAATATCTAATATGTACTGAGAAGAATGTAGTCTATGTCCTTGTATGTTGCTCATCCACCCTGCACCTATCAAAACTTAGGATCATGTCACCCATATTCTCTCTATCCTAAGTTGCCCTCATCTGATCTCTGAGGAGAGTTTTCCCTTGAACCTTTGCCTTTGGGTGGAGTCTCGTAGAAGTTGTTGTACACTCATGTGTGAGTGGCCCTCAAGTGTGACGGTGATGGCATCTGAGGTACACGTCTGACATAAGAAGATACCCTCTATGTGACATTTGGGACTGCTTGATGGTATGCAAACATATAATAGGCCACCTCTATCCTGGAATATGTCACCTCTGTTGCCTAAGCCCTGGCCAAATCCCTCTCAATCCTGTATTTGTCCCTCAGCCCTAAGCTATTCTCCTCTCACTCTCCCATGCCTCCTAAGCCATCCACATCTGGTCAACATGTGCCTGTAGTCGAGACACCTATTGTATGGCCGCATCACTCTCACCCTTAAGGGCCTACACCTATGCCTCTGCTATGTATACTCTCTCCAATACTACCCCTTTATCCCCCATTGTCACCTTTGCACACTCTTCCCTATCCTATAGCTTTTCTCGCTCCCTCCTAATCTCCTCCAACCCCCTCTACATCTCTAAGATCATCTCTCTCTATGTGGGCCTCCTATAAATTCCTCAATGCCTCCTCTACTAAGGCTACATAGTCCTTGTCTCCATCTCTTTGTAGCCTATATATCTCTGCCTGTAGTTTGTCTCTATCCTCAAATTCCCTGAGTCTATGCTCTGCTATCCTTAGTCAGGCCATGGCCCCTGTAAGAAGTATTGTAGGATCCCTGGGTGGTGGTGGCACATGAGGCACTATCACCAATGGATGTACATCTAGAGTGTCCACCTCAATCCCATGCCCCTCTCCTCTCACCTCTCCCTCTCCCCTAGCCTCCTCCATCTATGTGTTTCCATCACCTCCTCTCCCCCTGTTGGCCTCCTCTCCTCCTCTTCTACTGCAAAACCAATCCCCTCTCATCATCTGAGCCATATCCCAATACCCCCACAATCGAATACACTATCATGATCCATCTTGGCCTCCCATTTGTTCACCATGCTTCATATCGCACTGTGGTCCCCACATTTGTTGGCCCTGCCCTCTAGGGATACTATTTCAATGGGACCTGATCCCACATCAACCATGTATAATCAGTCGTAATAGGTTCACCCCATAGTGCTACTAGCTCCCTATTGACCCTATGAGATGTCTGTGGACCTGCGAGGATATCCTACTTAATCCCAAATTGTCTTGTCACCCTGTTAGGTTTGTGCAACTCAACAATGAATGGATCCTACCTAATTAGATAATAGATAGAAAAGAAATAACCCATGTACCTCTTGTCATCATCCCTCCATTCTACAAACCACCGAGCTAGGTATGACCTCTAGGTGATTTGATCCTCCCTCAGGATGTCTAGTGTATGTTTCGATCCATCCAAATCTCCCCCTAGATGATAGTGCAATAAAAAACCATACTGAATCCCCCACCAGTACGCTACTGGAAGCATCTCATCTCTAGCCCTTGCAATAAAAATATTTGTCCTAGCCACACTAATGTTCTCCCATGCTGAGACCTACAATAGCGTCACATGGGTGATGCTCAAAGCTAATTTGTAGTAGATGACATGCATATCCATGTAAATATGTGCTAGTATGCACACTCCCCATGCAAATTCCCCCTCTCTCCTCTCAACAATGTGTTTGACAACCTCAATGATCTTGAGGGTGCAAAAGTGTCCACTCCTATTTAGAAATAGGATCCCAGTGATCAATCTATAGAGGTATAATGGTAGAGTTGACTGATGTAATCCCAAGCATACATCTAGATATAACTCTTTCCCCTACACCGGTAGCTCCCTTGGTCTGAGGACTACCTGTCGACTCTCCTTTTGTGGTCAAGTATGGGCCTAGCTGATCAGATTCCCTCTGATAGGTAGCTACAAAATCCTCCAAATATCCTTTAATTTCACTGTCATCTCCCCTTTTAGGAGATGGAATCTCGATGTCTCTGAGCTTCATCTCTCTAATAGTGTTGTCAGGAGTGCTCGGTGCACTCTACTATTTGGATACCCTAATGTGTGCAACAATCTGAATTGTACCAACAATCCATGGTCATGGACTATCATTGCCACACTTGTCACCTCCAGTGTTGTTGAGTGTCTCTCTCGTGTCCTCAGTGACTCAAAGTTTTACATCCATACAAAATGACTTGTCATCTTTCAATCATATCTCACTTCTTTTATTTCCTTTTCATCCCTGCCCTAGGTTTTGTGAATTCGCCTCTATGTAGGGAAAATTTTCCCTTCTCCCTTTCCTAGCGTGTTTGCCTATCTAGCTAGTGCATTGGCCTCTTTGCCATTTTTCAGTGAATTTGCTCATTTTTTTGGTGAATTCACCCCTTTCCTCTCTTGGCACAAATTCACCTGTTTTACCCTCAGAGGAAAATTCACCTTCAACTTTTCTTCTTGAGGGGTAATTTTGTATTCACCCCAGTGTCTCCTCCTTGTCGAGTAGTGAATTCACCCTTGTCCTTTTCCCTCGATAGGTGGATTCGACTCCACCTATTTCACCCTTTTGGAAAAATCGCTTTAGCCTCTTTCCTAATTTTGGTGAATTCGCATTCGCCTATCCCCAACACATCCACCAATGTGTTGTGTGAATCTACCCGTCTACTTGGAGAGGTGATTTCACAATCACCCTTCTCTAGTGATTTTTCCCCTATGTTTGGCATGTTCGCCCTATTATTTGTAGAGGCGATTTCACAATCGCCCCTCCCCTAACACATTCACCCCTTCGTCGTGCGACCTCGCCCATCCTCCTAGATTGGAAAATATACCTTATGGATGGTCGAATGCACTACTCCATGTTGAAACTATGCCCTAAATCTACCCGATCCCCAAATTAAATATGCTTAAAAAATTTAACTTCAAATCACAAAGTGGGATGCAAATCATACCTGGCGCGACACTACTCAGTATTAATAATACTATCATAGCTCCTCATCTCGGTGGATGAGCTTGTCATCCATGAATCCCTCATCCTCACCCAACTCATCAGCTATCCTCATCACTCTCTCTCTGTCTCTCACCTAGTCAGTTGCCATGTGTGCAAAAGGTAAATAGTAATTTTTCAAATTTACTGTTTATAATTTTCAACTTTTACACCTATTTAGCCTTTTTGAATTTTGGGTAATTCTTACCCATTATTTAACCTTTTTAATAATTCATTCCCCCTTTTCTTTTGTGGGTTGAAATTCGTACCCCGTTTATTCATATTCCTCCATTCAAAAGCCATTGTTCATGGTTTTTTGCACTGTATCACATGGTACCCTCCATTTCTCCATATCGAGAAGTCACTCAGGGCCCCTTTTTCTTCCCCATCTACCCTCTTGAGGGGTCATACCCTCCCACTTTTCACTTTTCCTCCATTCTTCCATCCTATTCACTTCCGTATGACACAGGGGCATTCTCCCTCATTCATTATGATTAAACAACCTACTCTAATTTATTTAATTTAGTCACTTACCATCTAAGAATTTAAATCAATTTTTAAATTTATTATTTCTCTCTCCTTGTCTCATCCTCCATAATTTTCTCTAATCTATATTAATTTAATTAATTTGTGGTTAGGATGTGCATACCCCTAATCACAATTAGGGCCACATCCTCCATAATAGCCCACTTTTCCATAATTATTCATTAGTTTGTCTAATCCCATGATTGCATAACCCTAATCACTTCATTAGCCCAACCTAATCCCCATACCATTTATGGAATATGTCTAAAGTCAACATCATTTAATGCTTTCTCCTTTTGGAGAAGGAAACCCCTTTCCCCATGTTAATTTTTAATTCACATTTAATTTTCCTAGGCATTTGGAAGAATTTTTAATTCTCTCTCATCTGCATGTAGATATTTGAGGAATTTTAATTCCTCAAATATCCCATCACCCACATGAGGACAAGGACCTCCTTTATGAGGAGATCTTTTCAAAATCTCTAGGTACTATGTAGTACCTCCACCTCACCTCTCCTTGCCACCTCACCCACCACATGTCAAGATGTGAGCGCTTGCGAGTTCTCAACTCATGCTAGCCCTTGATTTTTTCCACCGTCGCTTCAACTTGACCCTCCATTGTTTAGAGGAACTTCCCCTAAAAATGGAGGAATTTTCCCCCATTTGCATCGATCAACAATCAATCACTATTGCATAAACACACTTAGCACTCAACCAAGCAACAAAGAAAAATCCACCATTATTGTAGCACCATTTGCATCCACATCTTGCATCCATTCCAATACCCACAACCACTATTGCATTCCTCATCACTCCATGATCATTCAAAGCTAGGTTTTATGTTGTTTTTACATGAAAGGAGCACACATTTGAATGATGAAAAGGCCAACTAAAGCAATCAACTCAACAAGGTAAAAGTTTATTTCTTGCAGTTTGTTTGAGTTCATCTTAGGCCAATCTTGAGTGTTTGTCTTGTACTTTTGGTCCTTTTCATTTGTTTAGATTTTATTGTTTAGGTAGGTCAAATTCACTCGCACACAAGAAAAAAAAGATAGCTCCATGTACCCATAAAAATTCTTCTAGGTCTCAACTACACACACATAACTTGCATCAACTTGTTTTCCTCTTTCTTTTCAAAAGTTTCTCAATATCCTCAACATCTTCTTCACATAGTTGACATAAATGAAAACACCAACCATAACACTTCCTATTGAAATCAATAACAACAACTTCATACTTGGAACAATATGAATGTAGTGTCATATGGCCACTAAAGTGGGGGTTAAATATTATGTAGAAAATTGTACTCCTTTCTAAGTGAAAGTACAAGTTTACACTTAGTTTGGACCGATTTTAGTGACCTTGCATTTATGCATTCTTAAATCTCATTAATGGTACCCTAATACCCTTAATTATTCATCCCAAGGCCTATTTTAATTATTTCCCAATTATATAGCCCACATTGAATAAAAGTTATTAATTAATTTCATGCCCCAACATAAGTTAGATCCTAAACTTTTAGGTCGGGACCCATTTACCCATGGGAAATTGGGTCCCCTTTAAGTTTATAAATTTAATTTAAAATATGTTTTTGGTGGAATTTCAAGGTCTTAAATTCAAATTCTAAGCATAAGATTTTAGGATTTGATAAACAGGAAATTAGAAGTGAAGCCTATAAAGCTAAGTATTTCAATCATTTTTCACTAGAAAAGAGATATTCACATGAGATCACAAGAAATTGCACTCAATATCAAGGAGAGTCCAATCAATCATTCAAATTTGGAGTCTTGGAGCAACATTTTTTTTAGTTCTTCTAGTTCATTTTGTCAACAAGATCAAGCATTGTGAAAGATTGATGATAGATTCCTATAGAGGAAGATTGATGATAGATTCCTATAGAGGATCATGATGGATTATATGTTTTGGGATATGCACCAAGCCATTCAACCAAACCTAATGACTTGTTTCCTAATTGATTCTATCTTCTATTATCATTCTAATTTCTTCCTAAAGGAGGGAATATTCATATTTATTATCTATTAGGGTGATTTGATATCTCCCAAAGTAGGTCTTCACTATTATTCATCATTTCATTTAGGGATCTTATTCTAACACATTTGAATAGGGTTTCTTGTTATTTTAGCTCTTGTAATCTTAGACACACTTTCATGTTTCAAATATATATTTTTCATCAAGGTTTAATTACAAAACTTTGGGTTTGACTGACGCAAACCCCCATCTACCACCAAACAACAATTTTTTTTTTGATAGATTTATCTCAAGTACAAATCTAGAAGAAAAGTTTGAAAAGTACAAGAAAGAAGTGGAAACACATGACCTGGATCTTAGTTTCTAATTTTCTAGAAAAGGATACCTAGACCCATTTTCCCCTAGGAAAATGAGTCCCTGGTAGCCTCCTGAAACTGTATTTTATGATTGGTGCACAACATTAACCCCTTTCCAAATCTCCCAGAACATTTTTCATTTATGTTAGTATTGACATATAGATTGATGTTGTAAGTTTGAATTGACATAATTAGGTTGATTTTCTTTTTTTTTTTTTTCTTTGAAAAGTGTTGTTTAAACTTTTCCCCTATCCTCAAGCATAAGGAAATATGAATATTATCACATTGAGTTGATTCACCTAAGGTTTGTTAGTCAATTCTTTGTGGGGATTTCACTTCCAAATGAAAATAGGAAGATAGGTCCATCATCCCACATATCTGATACAACCTATTTTTCTATGTTTCAATTCCCATGATGCTTCACATTTTTAGTTTGTGCACTTAGGTGTGCCATGTAACCTTCATTCTTTGTGCTATATGATTAGGCTACTAGGCTTGACTAGGGTGACTCATTTCTGACTTGGACTACGCATATCCTACTAAAAGTTTATGAGTATTGAGGTGAAACTGGCCTTTTGTCAACCACCCTTTCATAATTATTATATTAACAAGGTTACAAAAGTATCCCAACTAAATAAGGGGAACAACCATCTATGTTACATTAGGTATATTTGTTATTGTGGTGTACTATTGAAACTATGTAGAGTGAGAATCAATTTTGGCTTTACACATGACGACAAGATAGTTAGCAAGATCCGATTGTTGTAATTGCAATACCCTAGCATCAAGATCTCATGCCATATTAGCCAGAAAGTATGTATCTTTGTTTCCCTCTCTATAAAAATACATAAGCTAGAAATAATATATATTTTTTAGCTCTATGAATCCTTGCTTTAGTATAGTGCTTAGTGACCAGCTAACTACATTTTTTTTCTTTCATGCATTCACTATTATCATGGAATCCCCCTAAATCGATATATGTTTCATGCCTAGTGATTTTTCCATTTTCTAACCTACAAGTAATGCTTTAGCTTCAACCTTATTTTTTATGTCATTTAGCATAGTGAGGGAATTAATAATGCTACCAGTATGGTTCCTCAATAAACATTGAATTCCAAAAGCTCATGGGTTCCCACAAGAGGCACCGTCAAAATTGAGTTTCACCACATTTATTGGTGGTGGATTCTAAACCAAATTATTGTGGTTTGGCTTTAGTTTTGGTAACCATGTCCTTGGGTTAAGGGGTTGAATCAATTCCCATTGAGAGTATAATTTAGAATCTCAGTTTGAGAAGATTTTTCTTGTCCTAATTTATTTGTACAGTAGACATTACTAACTTGAAAATTATCCTTTTAATTCTACATATTACTTCTTTCTTTGTGTGATAATGCTTTCTTAATATTATGTTGTTTCTTTCTCACCATAGGAACCATACTATAATTGAGGGACTTAATACCCAAATTGAGGAGAATAAAGAGTCTTTATTCATAAGTGACTATGATGAAAAAAATTCTAGCAATTTTTTTGGAGGATCGTGACCCAATTTAGTTTCTTTAGGAGCCATGACCAATGGTGATGAGAAATTACAAGTGAATAAGAGGTGATCTAAATTCTCTTCCTATTGGCCACAATATATATTTTAAAGTGGAAAAAATGTGTTATTTTAAAAACCTCTCATAGGTGATGATGTGTTTGTTTAGATACAACCATCCAAAAGACCCTACTTTTGGAAGAATTATTGAGATTCAACATAACTTATGAAGCTAGTTGATGATTCATCATTACCTTTTTGAATGATAGTTGAATATCCTAAGCTGAATTTATAATTTCTTGACTTGGAAGAGGCCCAAATGAGCTTGTAAAGACCCTTGTAAAAGAAAAATTTCCACTACTAGAGGACATTTGAAAATAGAGACTTTTGATTTAGTGGATATCTACAATCATCAAAAAAATTCCATTTAGTATTTGATTGGAGATTGTCTTTGATCATTATATAATATTTTACCTTGATTCCTCAATGATGTTTTAAATATGTTCTTGCTTCATCTGATGCATCAATTTTGAATAAAGGTGTAAGTCCATTGCAGGAGTCCAACTAGAAAAGTGTTTTTTCTCCCTTACTTAGAGACCATGTCAGATGTGGAATAATTACTTCTTTGCAAGTTATGATAAATTTCCACATTTTGGAGCCCTCTTGAGGATTTGTCATAGTGAAAATATGTTCAATAATTTAAGAGTCCATGTATTTTCTTTGAATGATTATGGACCATTTGGAATATGTTTTTGCATATAGGCATTGCATGCTAGTATGGCTTCCAAAGCTAAATTCCTTGCCTCTAAGTTATGTAAACCGGCTCTTGCATGTTTTTTTCTTCACATAATTTATTACATGAAACTAGTAGAATTTTACTCTTTTGCTTGTTGGCAAGGTTTCCATGCTAGAGGAAATTTGTAATGCACTTCTCTATTTTCACTTGCACTAATTCTTGGGAGCTTGAGGATTGACATGACATAATTGGAAATGGAAAAATGGACTACTTTGGTCAATGTGAGATTCCCTACCATTGTTAACCATATTCCTTTCCATGATGCTATTCTATTTTGTATTTGAAACAATATTTTGTTCTAGAATTAAGGCTTACTTTATCCAAAAAAGAATGGGTTTCCTAGATATTAGTTTGGTATATCATCTTGTTTAAAATTAAGAACTACTAGAATGCAAGTAGACAATGTTGGGGAGGTGTTTTGAAAGAATACGTTTGAATTTTTTTCATTTATTTTTTGACCTGTTACTCTACAATAATCCTCTAATACCTTTTCAATGCTCTTACTTCTTGGATAGTAGATTCGGAAAATACAAGTCTATCATCTCCAAATAACGAGTGTGTCATGTTAATATTTGAGTTTGGGATATCTATAACTTCTCACATGCCTAGGGCATGTGCCCCTACTATTGTGCAACTAAATGATTCTACCATTAGAATAAAAAAGGAAGAGTGAAAATAGATACTCTTGTATTATTCCTTGCAAAGAGTTAAAAAAACAAATTGGGCTGCCATTTACCAAAATGGTAAATTGGTCTATGATATAAAATAATGAGCCTAGCAACACAATTTGTTGGAAAAGCCTACTTTTTGGAGAAATTTTTGATGGAAGTCCTAATTTAGCCTATAAAAGGCCTTCAACATATCAAGTTTTATAATCATTGCTAGAGTTATATATTCTTTGATTGAATGTAGTTTTTCATGGTCTATTGAGGCCCCTTCCATTGTATCCTTTCTTGGGAAAAATCCACCTTGCTCATCCGTGATTATTCTTGGGATGATCTTTTCCAGTATCATGGCGATCACCTTGGAGAAATTTTTATATATGGTATCGCATAGATAAATGGTCATGAAGTCAACAAAGGTGGAGAGATTTTTTTGGGGGTGATTAGTGTTATAAAAGTATTATTCAATTCCTTTAAGATATTATCATTTCTCCTTGATCCCTCTAATGGTAAAAAAATATCAATCCACATTAACTCCTAGCATTTTTGAAAGAAAATAATTGTATACTCATATGGGCCAAGAGCTTTGTGTAGCAGCATGCAGAAAACCATTTCTTCTAGTGTAAAATTTTTAGTGACCATTTATTTTCTTCTTTGAAGATTGGACAAGGATTATGTTGGATGGAATCATCAACAATAGTGTTTCACGCTTCGGTAGATTACTAATCTAGTGTGATAAGTAAATTAGAAAAGAAGTGAATTTATTCTTGACTAGTTTGTTTCTCTTCCTTTAGATTTCTGCTTGAGGGAGAGTTTATGTTGAAGATGTTATTTATTTGTTTCTTAATTTTAGATGATATATGAAAGAAATTTGTGTTTTTGTATCCTTATTTGAACCAGTATTGTCTAGATTATTATATCTAATATATCACTTCTCTTGTAAATATTTCTTTTAGTTCTGGCTAAAAAATTTTGTGCAAGCTAAAAGAGGTATGTTTCATTCCACTTATTGTTATTTGATCATTGATCTCATCAAGTTGGGATTAGAGTGATGCCTTCTATAAGATTTTTTTTTTGAAATTTTTCTTATTCCACTCTTTGATTTGTTGTCTTATATTGATTATCTTTTTTTTCCAATTGGAGCATTTTGGAGTTAGTGATACAAGGTTTATTTTCCCACCATCACCCAAGTTTGGGTAGGAAGAGAGGATCTTTGAACTATATCTCTTGGAACTTGAAAGATGATTTTAGGTGAGGTACTTGTGAAGCTAACACTAGTTGTATGGGGAAGTGGTCTAAACCTAAGAAAGAAAGGATAGATGATTCAAAAGGATCTATTTCTATATACTAATCTATAGACATTAGAAATATATCCAACTATTTTGTAATTAAGTAGAAACCTTTGTGCCTATTTTCCAAGTAAATTTTACATTTTGGGGAGGACACTCAAATTGATTGTTTATTGTTATGAAATATTTGAAATGTTTGACAACCTTTGGGGGGATTATGTCTCCTTTTTTCATTTTGGTGTAGGATGACATTGAAATCCCCTTACAAAAGGACTTGAACTCCCCTTTTAATTTTGATAAGATTGGGGATAAGGCATACCAATGGAATTTTTCCAAACTATTAATGTGTGTGCATAGACACTAAAAATCCAGAAGCATAATTCAAAGGATGTTGTATTCATGAGCATATAATGTTTCATTAAGAAGACTGGTTGTACTTCTATATTTATATCATTCCATAACATTGCAAGGCCCTCTAATGTACCTTGTGTTAGAGAATGTAAAATTACCACTTTTTTCATTTAGTGAAGACTTATTATACTTGATCATTAGTGAAATTTGTTTCTTGTAGCATAATGATGTTTCCTTCTCTATAGTTGAGTTGATTCCTGATCAATCATCTTTTGTTAGGGGCATTCAGGCTGCTAACATTCCATGATAGGACCCTCATTGCTCTTGAGGAGAGTAGCAAGCCATCCTCAGTCTAATTTTTTATCCAATGTATCTTGGATACTAGTCACTATTTCATCCTAGGTTTTCTTTCTTCTAGGGGGTCTTCCTATGGTTGCATTGTTGCAATTTAAGTCTAAGATGATATTCTCTCTATTTATGTGATAAAAAGGGTTTGAGAAAAATCATATTCTATATTATTAGTTACTACTTCCTCTACTAGCTAGTCAAATAATTTGGATACGTCTTTAGCCACAAGGTGGCTTACCATTTCTTCCATTTGTTCCTTTGATATAAACTCTTTGGATTCTATGAATATTAGCTCATTTTTTGTTGGAAAGACTTTGCTAGTATTGGTAGCTTTAAGTAGGTGTGTTTGAAATTGGGAGGGGTCCTTCAGGAGTCATTTATCTCCTAGAGATTGTGACTCATTTGTAATATGAGAAGGAAAGTTAGGAAGGTTGTACTCTTCTAGAGATAATTGTGAGCCATCTAGTTTAGCTATTGCTTGGAAAATTTCTACATCATGCTCCACTAGCTTAGGTAGCTTGTTGTTGATATCACTTTTTTGAGGAAGGAATTCATCAATAAATTGCATATTCAACACTCCTTGTGTGACTTTGTTTGAAGTGGTAATAGATGAAGGGGATTTTCTATAAGGCATGTGTAGGATCACGATGGGCCAAAAAGTGGCAATATAATGGGTATGTGTAGGGTATGTGGATGATGAATTTCTTTTTACCCGAAATTGATGAAATGAAAAGGGTTTTTAAAGAGGATTCACATCTTTCCACCAATATAAATTATGATTTACTTTGAATTTAATGAATAATTATTATTCATTTTCTATTTGAATTATGACTAAAGTCCTGATTGATAGGTTGACTGAAAAACATCTATAGGTTTCAAATAGTATCACATTTTTTGAATCTAAAACATGCATCACATTCTATGTTTCGCATACTATAGGATTAAAAAGAATGAATTTCATGAGTTTTGACCAAGTTAAGGTGCTCAAACATATGATTTTTTATATTTTTTAAAATTTGTAATAAAAAATTCATAATTAATTATTTACTTGGAAAAAAAATACAAAAATATAGGAATCACATTGGGACATGACTCCTCTACTTATATCTAAAATATTATAAAAAAATATTATCATTTTATTATGATTAGTTTGGTCAGACAAACACCTACTTATTTTTCCCAAAAATTTAAGTACTACTACATTAAATTTTCAAATTTTCACCAAATATATTTAAAAATAAAAAATAAACCTAGTAGTTGAGAAACTACATTCAATTTATAACAAATTATATTATTACATATTTTTTAAATAATATAGATAACTTATACAATTTTTTACGTCAAGTTACCTAACTCTGATTTTTTTGAATTTTTCGCCACTAAAGGGCTTGTTTTTTCCATGATGATCTTGCACATACCCTACACAAAGAAGATTGGCCAATGGGGTTATAGATAGAGTTATTTTTTTTGTAAGCCCATTTGGTGGGGTAGGTATCACCTATAGAAACTTGCTTATTATTTTTGTATAGCTTGGCAAAGCTCTTGGACCTAAACCTAAGATCAAATAGGAGAATATTTTCCTCTTTCCTGGTCCCAACTCTGGATTAGAGTAGAAACCTCCTGTAGAGAAGTGAAAAATTTCCCTGCATGTACTTAGGATTACTTTTGGTTTGTAGTGGTTTCCATAAAATAGTGTTTCTTTTGATAATCCTAGCTCTTTCTATGCAGAGAGGTGAGGAATATTAGATGCTTAAATTTTTTGAGAAATAATACTTTGTTGATGATTTTTTATTTTAGCTAAGACAAGATATTGCTTCTTCTCTATAGTTTTTCCAACAATGGAAACAAAAACCAAAGTTCTATAGGGGAATAGAGAGGTTGGGTGAGCAAAGGAATGTCAAAAGGAGTAGTAAATAACATAATTTTCAAGCTCAATTCACTATTTTCAAGACCCGTACTTGGATTGAATGGTTAAGTTTTTGGGGAATGGTTTTTTATTGTTTAGAAAAAACATAGCCTAGCTACGTTGTAGGAGTATTTGAAAAACTCTGAGTCAATTCTCTAGAAATTTTCAATGGAGTTACCTATAACTTCTAGAATTTCAGTCTCCCTATATTCAAGAGGAATATTTTTAAGTTGGATAAAAAATGGTATATATTGAATTGAAGAAGAGCAGGGGTTGAAATGGTAGGTCCAAGGTTGTAGATATAATCCTTCCCCATTAGAAAACTATACTTTTCTTTAATTGATTTATCATGATCTGCTTTCAAGTTAAAAAATAACAATGAAGAAATTGATTCCCTCGTGAATGTAAAAACTTTTGAGGCCTCTGGAAATTAGTCATGGACATATGTTTATAAATAATTAATATGTGGGATATAACTGATGATCTTACCTATGAGAGCATGAATTTTTAGGATAGTAATGAAAGGGATCAACATTTCTTCAAAAATGTGCACTTTATATTTCCGTTGAGAAGATGAATACAAAAGTTTAGCCTATCAAGGGTTCTTTTGGATCTTAGTTGTTTGGGGAAGCTCTCTATGATGTTGGGTATTTATTTTTTCTTTCTACATTCCCTAGCTAAAATGTTTTGATCCCAATGGCAAAGTGTTAGGGAAAATGGTGATAGAGTTTTGATGCATGTGCTTAGAGGAAGAAGGAACAACAATAAACTAGTGGAATGGGGATTCATGTGAAAACCATGAAGGAGGCCCACCATATCATGAGAATATTGGTGCTAGCCATGAATGAACTTTTTTCATCTACTCAAGGGTTGTTTTAGATCGACACTATGACTACTTCCCTAAAACAACCATTGAGAAACTTTTTACCTTGTCTTTTGATTGCTTTTTAGGCTATTCAAGTCCCAAGAACTACCATGAATCCATGGGAAGGGTAGCCTCAAGCGATTTCCATGGTGGAATTTTAAAAAATACCTGTTAGAGGCCCACTCCTGGTGAACCATCCTTCACTCTAATTTTTTACATTTTGAAAAAACATTATAAAAAATTATTAAGGGTTAGTTATTTCTAAACTACTATTGGAAATAAAACAAATTATTTAATTTAGTGGTCAAATTTTTCTCAAAATTTTCATCAATTTTCCTATAAGCTATAATTTTTTATTTTATTATCATAAATGCTATCAAAAATTAGGTAGGGTTAATTCTTTGAAATTTATTTTTCAACATAAAATATATTCCTTAATTTAGTAGTCTAAGTTTCATCCAAACTAAAGCATAAAATTCTCTCTATCCAAATACTTTCCTACCTTAAAAAAGCTTAAAATAAAATAAAATCCATGTCATCTTTAGGATTAGAAAATATTTTTACACATACAAAATATAAGGAGCCATTTTATTTTACACTGCCTTAAATTGAGGAAAGTGTTCTCCAAGGATATGAAACAATGATATATTTCATAAAGATAAATTGTTTTACCCATTTAAAAAATCCTTAAATGAGGATTTGAATAGGCATTCAAAGAAATTGTTATGAGAATTGAAGACCCAAAGAAACCACTAAACTGGGCATAACCCTAATAAGCTTATTTCACCTAATTTCTCATAGAAATTTTCAATTGAGCAAGTGTGATCTGGCAACTAAAGTACATTAAAGTATGCTAACAAGATCTGGGAAGTTTAAAAGCCATCAATTTATCATAAGAGCACTTTAAAGAAATTTTACAAGAGCATTCAAGAGATGATAATTAAGCATTATGGAGCATCAATTCAAGATTCAAGAATCATGTCAAGGTTTTCATGCATCATGTGTGTTTGTGAGCTAGCATGTTGATGTTGTATTTATGATCCGCATTCAAGCATTCAAAGCCATATCAAGTTTTTGATCAAGATCTCCATCCATTGAATCTAATTCATACAAATTGTAGATATACAGTCCAAGGATTCAACAAGGTTTTGTTGATTATTGACATTCCTTTGTTCATTCATCATTCCTTCATGTTATTTCAATTCATTCTAAAGTTTAATTACTCAAACAAAGTGTGACTGAGGTAGACCCCCATCCAAGTATAACAAAAACAACACTTTTATCTCTCTTATGTGTTTTTTTGTAGATTTATGTGAGTAGGAATAAATGGTCACCTTGGGTGTATGAGTCCTTGTAAAGGAATACTACAAGGTTTCAAAGGATTTTGATTAGTAACTTGAAGCCCATGGAATCTACCCAAAAATCCTAGAATGGGACTAAATCACCTAGTCTAGTGTATGAGTCCCAGTACGCATCAAAAGTCATCTTCATCTTCTAGATGCTTCTATGTTCATCCTTAGTTTGTTATTTTTATTTTGAGTTCATTTTATACGTTACATAGCTAGATTTGCATATTGCTTTTTTTCCCTTCTTTATAAGTATTTTCTTAGTGGTGAGCCCTCTTTAATAACACCTAAGGAAACCTTTTTGTAGTTCCTTCACCCAAATTGAATTATTAGGCTAGAGATATCAAGGGTTTCCTAATGAACTAAGAGTAAAATAGGAGGACTTATCCCCCTAGTTTCATCTCCTAAAAGATGGCACAACCCCATTTCCTTTATGTTCATTTTGGTGAACCCAACCTTTGGACACTTTATTTTTTATTTGAAGTACATTAAATTCCTAGATCTGTCTTACATTAACTTTGCACTAGATATTTCATTAGTTAATTTACATTTAGGGATTCTAAATCTTGTATTAGTGAAATGTGCATATAGGTTCCATTTTTGCATACTAAATCATTCAATGCCATTGAAATTCTACAATTGAAAATAGTGAATACAACATACAAGATAAAAAAACTTAAACACAACTCAAAATTTACTTAATATAGTGTAAAAACCCTAATCTGGGACTCATTCTCCCATTTGGGTGATTTACGCCTTGTATAGTTGTTTTTCCTAGATTTTTGGGAATTATGTGTTGAATTTTTTTTAGCATTTGAACCTTCCAAAAACCCTAACTAGGACTCATTTCCCCCTTTGGTAAATTTAGTCCCAGACTAGACCTAAAAATGCATTTTATAGTATTGAAAACTTCATTTCTATGTTTTTGTTTGTTGCTGTTAGATATTTGTTTTAGTTTATTGAGATTCTATTTCATTCATTTCATTATATCTAGCTTAATTTAGTTCATTTTTTGCATTGCTTAATTTCAAATTTACATTTGCAACATTTCATTTTTAGATTGTTACATAGTATAAATATAAAATTACCTTGCTTAGAATTTGAAAATTGCATTTACACATTTCATTCTAGGTCTGTGCACTAATTTTGTCTAGATTACTTTTCACAAATGTTAGGATCTTTATTTTCCATGTTTTCAAAGAGAAAAAACATCAATAAGCATGTTAGTCATTCATTCAGTACATTTCCTAGTTATGAGCGTTTCTTACTGCAAGAAGGTTAAAATTTTGGGACCTTCCTTAATTCCACATGCCTCATATTTGTCCATTTTTTGGGAATGATGTGAAAGAAGAAGATACAAGAATATAAATCATGGAGATCATAGTTGTTCTTCTTCAGATACCTCTCCTATTAGTAACGAAGGTATCTTGGTGAAAAAAGATGCAATCATTGAGAATTGTGAAAGTCTTGCTTATCCTTCTCTTCCTCCCCCTTGGGAAGATATTATGACACAAGAAGATGAGATGATTTCCACTACTTTACATTGTCTAAATTTATCTCCCAACACCTCCCCTACTTGTGATAATACTTTAGTGAAAGAGGATACAACCATAAACAATCATGAAAATAACGTTTTTCTTGAGGATATGTTGGTGTTAAGAGATCCAATGATTGAGAGCTATGAAAATCCTACCTCTCCCACTTGGGAAGACATTCTAGGACATGGGGATGTAATTTTAGATAACCATGATAATCACATTTTTTCTAATCCTAATATCTTTCCTAGTTGTGAAGAAGATATTTTAGTGTTAGGAGATACACTTATTGAGAGTCATTAAAATCTCATTTCTCCCTTTCCTAATAATCCTACCATTTGGAAAGACCTATTTGAACAAATGGATCCAATTAATTGCAAGCATGATAATGATAATTATTCCTCTCTTAATGCCTCCCCTATTGGTGATGAAGTTAGTTTACAAAATCTAACCATGGAATGTGATGAACCTCTTGTTTACCCCTCTCCTAAATTTTTTCCTACGAGGGTAGATGTTATGGCACAAGAGAATGAGACCTTAGAGAAAAAGGATGAAATCATGGACAATTATAACAATCAAATTATGCCTTCTCCTAATATCTCTACTATTGGTAAAGAATATATTTTGATGTTAGAAAATCCAACCAATGAGAGTTATGAGATTCCTATTTTTATCTCTTCTCCTAAGGAAAACATTATTGAACAAGAGAATACCATCATTCATAATAAAGAAAATACAACCATTGATAACTACCTTACTTGTGATCAAGTCACTTTAGAAGAATCAACCTTTCCATTACATGAACATCTAGTTTGTAGTTCTCCTAAAAACTCTCCTGCGAGGGAGGATATCATGGTGCAAGAAAATGAGAAAATTGACATCTGTCTTTCAAACAATAGTGATGTGACTTCCTTAGATGAAGATGATGGAGTGACATTAGACTCCCCTTCACTAAAATACCATGAAAATAAGGATCAATCCTCTGAGGTTATGAACATTAGACATCCCTTGAAGAACTATCTTAAGCCTTAATTTATCCTTTATCCACCCTCACAAAAACCACAAACTCAAAAGTAACCCGTCCTCATCCTCAAACCACCTAAGAATAATGTTTCACATAAATCAAATAATAATACTATTTCTCATACATATAACACTAGAAACAATCCACAACCAAGATAAACACCTTCAACATCCCTCCCATTGCCTAACCCTATCTTTCCTGGTCCTCATAGTTTTCCTTTACAAATTGGAGAGGAGTATGATCTTGTTGAACAAGTTAAGGATACTCCTGCTAAGATATCATTATGAGACCTTATTCAAGCCCTCCTCATTATCATAACATCATTCAAAGTTCCTTACAACAAGTTTCTACACCTCCTAATGTGTAATCAAATGATGTGGTAGCCCAAATTCAAGCTATAACTTTAGTCCACTTAGACATTACTTTCCATCAAGGTTTGTTACCTTCATTAGAAGTACAAAAACAATATGAAGCTTTCATGATAATAAGTTGATATAATAGAACAGGGATAAAGTGAACCCTTTTTTACAATATCTCAGCCCTTAATGTGTGTAGTGTAACCCTTTTGGATAAGCTTGGTGTGGATAAACCAATAATTTAACCTGAATCCCTATTGATTCAAGTATTTGACAATGTAAAAAAATAATCACTTGGTGTGATCACTTTACCTATTAAAGTTAGAAAGGCCACGTTACAAAATCTTATCCATGTTATGCCTTATGAGATTTCATACAATCTCCTGTTATGAAGACCATGGATTCATGAAATGCAAGTAGTCCCTTCTACTCTTCGTCGCAAAATGAAGTATGTCTACAACAACAAAGTGTATACAACCGATGTCAATATTGAATCAGAAAGTTTTTTGAAAATTGAGAGAGAAAATGAAACTCATTTGAAAGCATTAACACCAACTACACAAGTGGAACCTATACAACAAAAAGAAAAAGAAAAGCATATTGAAGAAGCCACAAAGCTATTATAAGATGATTCAGGTTCCTTGTATTTCACACCAACATTCAAGTGCGCATACAAAATCATAACAAAGAGTTTAAAAAGGGAAGATAAAAAGTGGTAATGTCAACACAAAATTTTAAAGTATCCATCTCAATCAATTTAGAAGAATAAAAAAATTACACAACAAACTTTGACAAAGTTTATTATGAACAACCACCAAATCCAAAAGAAATAAAAAATATTTATGGGAGAGGTTATAAAATTTTGACACACCTTGGATATAGTGGAGAAGGATGTGGTGCTAGAAAAAAAGGTATCCATGTCCCTATAGATTCTAATACACAAGAAATGACTAATGGTATTGGTTATTGTCCCTCAAAAAAACCAAGCAATCCTTCACTTAATATCAACACTCTTACAAAAGATTCTTCGAAACCAACTTTAACATTAGTGAATCCTGAATTAATAGAAATTATTGGAACTATTTGCTTAACATTAATTTCATCACACAAAGCACTCTGAGAACATGTCTTAGTAACTATTAGACTTCATTAGATTTTACACCCTCCCTTCAAGGAGAGAACAAAATATCACAATCTAAAGAGTCTTGTATAAGTATGACACCTTGTACTAAGAAAGAGATGTCCTTGTTGCAAAATAAGGGAACATCTTCTACTTTTGATCAAGAAAGTATCTTGTCAGGACTCCTCCAGAAACATGAAAGAAATTTTGCTACAATAATTTATTTTCCTCATATCATAGAGTTCATGGTCATTCTACTAATGAATGTAAGGCTTTGGGTACTAAAACTCAACATCTTAAGGATTGTGGTGCTCTTCCTTGTGTTGAAGCACCTAGTTCCTCTAATTGATACTTATTTTCGTGTTTTTTGTCAATCGTCTCGGCTAACCCTTTTCTTGCACTAAGTTGGGGCAAGGGGCCTAGGTAGCCTTGTCCTCTTATAGCAATTTTTTCCTCTTTTTTTTGGTTGACCACTTTCCATGTATATATAAGAGCAAGCTTGATATGTGGATGACAAACCTTAAGTTGGCCCGCATGTGACGTACTAAGTTATCTTTAATTGTTTCATTTTGCATGTAATTCATTATTCGTGATGTAGTTTCATTCAGGAACATATGAATTGGCTTAGGGCTTTTAGAATAAGCTCTCATGTTGTCTTTATCATTTTATACTTTAAACTAATTGCTCACAGCATGGTTTTTAGCAATTTCTTTAAGTGCAGGCATACATTGGCATTATTCTTTTGCATTTTAACTATAACTCATGTTTCATTGTGTGGTCTTCTTACTTCATGCGATGCGTCTTTCACTTTTTAGTGACATTGGATGTGATATCCTTCAATAGTAGGATCTCTCTTAGCATATTATATTCCTCTTAGTGGCTTGATGTGACACACTACATCCCCTAAGTTGTGAATCTTCTATTCTTCGATTGGTCCTCTCTTGGAGAGATTAGGCACAATTCTCCCTAAGTTAAGACCTTGCATGAACTAAGAAAAGCTCCTTTGAATGTACCTTATATTTTTTTCATTTATAATAACATTTATATGGCCACCTTGCATAACACACTTTGCATTCCTATGGAGCCATTTTGTTTGTTCATGAGTGTTAGCATACAAATTTTTTCTTACCTCATGAATTCTTGTTGTTCATGTTGTGTGGTGTCTTATCAAGGTTATTGGGAGCTATAACTTTGGTATGGATAGTGTATGGGATTCAAACTTAGTAATGACTTTCCCATAGCCAGTTGCTGGTATGGATAGCATATGGGATTCAAACTTAGGAATGACTTTCCCATAGCCAGTTGCTTGTATGTCTGAGTGCATACCGCCAACGTGCATATGTGCCTCTAGGGGCTCACCTACTGGATGACCTAAGGTTTCACTAGCCCTTGTGAGTGTGTTTGATTTGCATACAAGACATCGTGCTCCACTTGTAAACATTTTTAGACAAACAACTTAGATTTTATCCACGTCATGTTAGACAAAGGTTCAAGGCTTGATCCACCGTTCTTTTTCTTTTTATTGCTTCTTATGTCTTTGGAAGTGTATGCTTGTACCTTATTGTTGCTCCTTACATCATTAACATGTGTTTTATTTTGTGCCTATGTTTGCTTACCATAGGATCTCGATCCTAGGGACTTGTTCAACCCTCTTGGTTGATGTTGTCCTATCTCACTATCATTAGTAAACTTGGACCCCTCTTGACGTGAGTTTGTCTACTTTAGTTTGAGTTTGAAGTAATTTCATCCTCTCACTAAAGTGGGGGATAAATGTAGTGTAGAAAAATGTATCCCTTTACATTTTCACACTTTTTTGGGCCCTCCCTATAAAAATTAGGCTTCTTTATGCCTTATTTGCTCCTATTTTTCATCCACAAGCCCTATTTAATGCATTTCTTTGAGGATAATCCCAAAATTTATCTAATTACAATCATAATTCATGATTTTGGGTTGTTTTTCTATATATAGTTATTTAGAACTCATACGCCCCCTTGGGAATATAGGTCCCACATAGGTTTCAGGGCTTGATCCTGAATATTGCATTGAACTTAAAATTTCTTGAAATTTGTGTCTCGAGCTTAGGCTATTGGGAGTTATACACCCCAATTGGAATATGAGTCCCACTTTAGCTTGGACCTATTTTTAATTAAATTATTGGTGAAATTTTATTCTCCTAGATATAATGTCGGCTTGTAGTGTTGTAATTTCAAATTTTCTGGCACAAACAAGTATAAATACAAGCTTATTCCACATTATTTCTCCTAGAAATATTCAAGAGAAAGTGTGGTCTAAAAATTAAAGTATTCAAGTATTCCAACAAGATATAGAAAGTTTACATGCCACCAAGTATTATAAGAGCACTTTCAAGAGAGTTTTCAAGAGCATTCAAGAGTTGATTATTAAGCATTGTGGAGCATCAATTCAAGATTCACACATAATATCAAGGTATTCATGCATCATGTGTGTTTGTGAGCTAGCATGTTGATGTTGCATTTGTGATCCACATTCGAGTATTCAAATACATATCAAGTCTTGTGATCAAGATCTACATCCATTGAAGCCAATTCATACAAATTACAAATCTATACTCCAAGGATTCAACAAGGTTTTGGTGTGTTGTTACATTCATTTTTTCATTGATCATTCCTTCAGGTTATTTCAATTCATTTCAAAGTTTAATTAATCAAATGGGATTTTACTGAGGTAGACCGCATCCACTAACAAAAATAACACTTCTCTCTCTCTCTCTCTCTCTCTCTCTCTCTCTCTCTCTCTCTCTCTCTCTCTCTCTTTTGATATGCATTTTTCATATTTATTTGAGCAGGACGAAATCGCCACCTTGGGTATATGAGTCCTAGCATACATGAATTTTATGAGTTCTTAGAAGATTCTGATCATTAACTTTTGGCCTAATAAATCTTCCTAGAAATGCTAGACTGGGACTAAATTACGTAGTCTGGCATATGAGTCCCAATACTCATTAAAAGCAATAATTTTTAGAGATTTTAGGTCTTTCTTAGTCATCTTCATCTTCCAGGTGCTTCTTTGTTCATCCTCAAATTTTTATTTTAATTTTGAGTTCATTTTATAGGTTACATAGCTAGATTTGCATATTACTTTCATTTCCTTCTTTCTAAGCATTTGCTTAGTGGTGAGCCCTCTTTAATCACACCTAAGGAAACCTTATAACAACTCCTTCCCCAAATTGAATCATTGGTATGGAGATCTATAGGGTTTCCTAATGAACTAAGAGTGAAATTGAATGACTTATGTCCCTAGTTCCATCTCCTAAAAGGTGGAACCCTATTTCGTTTCACTCACTACCAAATACAAATATTCATAAATTTGATAGTAGAAATGTGATTTCATGAATACACCTTATTGAAAAACAATTTTAACTTCACAATATATCAAATAATGCTAAGGTTGGAGTATCTTTACTATATTTTAGAATTAGGACCATACCAATGGTACAAATGGAAGAAGTGTTGTAGAAAAGAATATATGTTTAGTTGGAAACAATTTAATAAAGAACTAGCAACCTTTTATGATCACCCATGCTATGAAATATATTCTAGCCAATTGAAAAATATAAATTAATTAATGTCTTTAGTTGAATATAATTATGAGCATTTGAGATTGGAATTTGGAACTCCTATGGTGACACCTTACCAAAGGCTAAAATGATACATCAATGGTCTTAAGGATGAAATTCAATAGGATTTTCACTTGTTGGAAATTTATATAGTCAGGAAAGCTATGTAACAAGAAATACATATTGATAAACAAAACATTACCAAAGGTGAAATCATGGGAGTAATTGATAAAAAAAAGGTGACTAATTGTAATAGAAAAAACATGGAAAAATTATTTAACCTAAGAGAAATTATTAAGATCATATGTCAACAAGATATTGAGAAAAGATAAAAAGGACTATGTTGGAATTGTGAGAGAAAATGTTCAAGGATTCATAATTGTTCTAGTATGAGAAAAGGGATGAGTATGAAGAGGGATAAGTTCCTACAAAAGAATCAAATATAAAACATAACCTGGATAGGGATTCCCAGGAAAATAAGAGCACTACTATCTCCTTACAAACATTGAATGGAATAAATGCACCAAAAACACTCAAAGTAATTGGTAATATAAAAAATAAAAAAGTATAAGTGTTAGTAGATATCGGTAGTGCACATAACTTTATTGATAGAAAATTAGCTAATGAGTTCAATTGATTATATATCCAATCTCTAATTTTCAAGTCATGATAGCTAATAAGAAACAACTATCTTGTGGTGGTAAATTCCATCCTATAAACCTCTCAACGTGAAACCATCAACTAGATTAAGAAATTATTTCTATAACTATTAGGGTAGAGCATGTACATTTAGGTGTGCAATGGCTTAAAAAATTAGGAACAATATCTTTCAATTTTAAAGACATGTCCATGGCTGTTAGGTTACATGGGAAAACTATGAGCGTTTAGGAATAAAATGATCACTAATTGAAATCATTAGCTCCCATAGGATGGAGAAATTAATCAAAAAAGGTTATTTTAATATAGGGGCACAACTAAACTTTATAGAAGAACATGAAGTGATGCCCCAAAATAAACAAAAAATTAAAAGATTATTTAACACGGTCAATAAGTTTTTCAAGAATCTAAGGATGTAACTCTAATTGGAGATATTGTTCATCCCAAAATAAATCATATTCGTCCTCTATGTTTATTCTTAATAAAAAAGGTGATCCATGGAGAATTTTCTCACATTACAAGAAAATAAGAAAAATCTCTCATAAAGGAAAAGTTTATATTCCTATTCTTAATGAATTGGAAGTGATGGAACCCTTAAAAAAAATTCTTGTTCCATATTAAACCCTTATTGCATTTGGATGTAGGGTTGTTATCTTGAGGATTTAAGGTTTTATTAATTATAAATAATCACAAGGTTCTATTTTTTCATTAACTCCTTATTACTCATTTCCAGTCATTTTTTATATATCTCATGTCATTCACTATCATATATTAACTAGTCCCTTGAAACCTAGGTCTGGATCTTTTATTTTATAAAGATTGGGCAAGGGATCTTTTGATCTTTCCCTCCTATGTATTTCATCATTTGAAAAGTCTTGAGCCTATCATTCTCATGTTGTCCTAGAGAATTTCCCCTTTTAAAACAACTTAAGTGCACGTGCTCAAAGTTTCCACTTAAGTAATGATGTCCCTCATAGTTGTATCACTCATCGTTGATTTATTCATAGGTTCACACATTAGATTAGCGACAAGCAATAGAATGATGGTTTCTTTGACATCGTTCATCTCTAATGGCTTTTAAGCCTTCAAATTTGTAACAGTGATGAGCGATGCTTTTGGATTTGTGTTCTTATCACTCATCATGGATTGTCATAAAAAGATAAACTTGAATTAGTGATGAGAGATATGAGGTGATTTCCTTTATATCACGTGATTGTAGATATGTTTTAAATGTAAAGTCCCACATCAACGATACATGATGGACCCTATAAATTTTGTAAACTATCTCATCTCTAATTGCTTGCAAAATATATGAGGATAATTAGCGATGAACGAATTCATTATGTTATATTGCTCATCACGAATTCATTTTTGAACTTAAGTTCTTAATTAGCGATAAGCGATTGGTGTCCCCTAAAAAGGTTTTTCTTTCACTAATTTTATATGATCCTATGAGTGATCTATTTTGTGCCATTTATTTTATGCAAGTGCACGTGTCTAAATCTGGTGTTGCCACAACATCTCTTATCACCGATAGGATCCTAGGTGTAAATTTTGTATTAGCGATGCACGATGGAAGGATGAATGTGACCAAAGGTCAAGCTATAGAACCGATGGCTAAAGATCATCTCAGGGATGTTTACATAGCTGATGGAGCTAGCCAATGATGAATTAAATCAATGACAAGCAATGATTACTACACAGAATGGGTAATGTGGCAAGATCCTGGGATTTAGAATAAAGAAAAAAGGAAAGCAACAAGAGGACTGAGGAACCATTGATAAAGTTTTAAAGTATGATGAACCAATGGACTAAGATCATCGCAAGAATACTTTCATCACTAAATTGTATCCTTCAAATTTGTAATAGTGATGAGCGATGTTTCTAGCTTTGTGTTCTTATTGCTCATCACAGATGCTCATAAAAAGATAAACTTCAATTAGCGATGAGCGATACGAGGTGATTTCCTTTATATCGTCTGATCGCAGATATGTTTTAAACGTAAAGTCCCACATCAGTGATATGCGATGGACCCTATAAATTTTGTAAACTATCTCATTGCTAATTTCTTGCAAAATATATGAGGAGAATTAGCGATGAATGAAGCCTTATGCTATATTTCTCATCGTGAATTCATTTATGAACTTAAGTTTTGAATTGGTGATAACTAATTGGTGTCTCATAAAAAGGCTTTTCTTTTGCTAATTATATATGATCCTATGAGCGATGTATTTTGTGCCATTTATTTTATGCAAGTTCACATGTCTAAATATGGTGCCTCCACAATATCTCTCATCGCCGATAGGATCCTAGGCACAAAGTTCCAATTAGCAATGCACGATGGAAGGATGAATGTGACCAAAGGTCAAGTCATTGAACTAGCGGTTAAAGATCATCATAGGGATGTTTACATCACTGATGGAGCTGGGTGAAGATGAAGTAAATTAGTGACAAGCGATGATTACTACACGAAATGGGAAACAAGGCAAGATCCTAGAGATTTAGAATAAAGAAAAAAGGAAAGTAGTGAGAGGACTGAGGAACTATTGATAAATTTTTATAGTACGATGATCCAATGGACTAAGATCATCACATGAATACTTTCATCACTAAATTTTAACCTAGAAGTTGGGGAAGACTAGTGATGAGTGATGAAGTGTATAAAGAAATTATCCCTCTAAGAAAAACTAACCTTGTGTACTTCGCTGATATTAATGAAAGCACGAATTAGGTTGGCAATACATGTTGATTGATAGATTGCAACACTTGAGATGGCATCATTGTTTTCTATGAGAAAATTGATAAGGACATAAAAAAATTAGGCTCATATCACCATGGATGGGGTATTAAATTCTTTAAAATCAATGGCTTAGATTTAATACTGAACTGCTAAGTTATCAACTTGCTTGTGTGAGGAGTTTTTGAGTCATTAATTTTGCATGCTTCAAACTAACTATTTAATACAAATTCCCTCTTGGTCTTCCTTTTCATAATTTATTTTTCAATGAATGAGGGTCAAGGGCTAATAAAAAAGTGTGTGTGGATTGAATTCTCCTGAGGAATGTGTAGACATTCATGTCCTAGCCAAGTAGGTCTATCATGATGATTCGAGAGTCTAAGGAGCTGAGTTTATTTGAGTCTGAGGAAGATTCTTTTGAGGATAAAACTAGTACACAAGGAGATCTTGATATGCCAAAAGAAAGAATAAGACTCAAGAAATTCAAGGACTATAGTAAAATGGAAAATTATCATCCATGGGAGCAGATAGTTTCATAAGAATTAGTCAAACATAGAAAGAAGAGGATGGTGAAATACGAGGAGGAAAGGTGAAGGAGTGAGCATTGTAAGGTTTATCTAAAAGGATGTAATTCTCCATATGAGGTTTTTAATAACCCTTTAGATAGTGAGGGTGACACTGATCAAGAGGGTGATTATTATCCCCTCTCCCTAGTATTAGCAAGGAATTCTGACAAGGAGGTTGTGAAAGTTTCTCTAGTCCCACCATGAGAAAAATGTGGGTGAGTATCCTCTAAGGTCGATGACTCAAAGTGGTAACTATACCCTCTTTTTTTTTTATGAAACCACACCCTTTCAGTTAGGATTGTCTTATTCAGCACTCATGTGATTTCTTGTTTCTAGTACTAAGGTGGAATTTTTTTGGGTTGGTATGTAGAAGAAGTTCTAGACTAGTTAACCTTGGCGTCATGTGTGTTGTTTTTGAAAAATATACAAGTTTGTGTTGGAGCTGCTATTGGAGAATCTTCTTTGGTCAAAAAGGATGAGGATTCAACATGGTTACAACAAACTCTGCCTTTTGAGGAGTTGGCATGTCTTCATTCAAGGAATATGGCATGTTGTATTTTACTCTTCCATTTTTCTTAGATGATTGCATGTAACAAACTAAAAATATCTCAAATTATGGTGGAAATGAAATGAAATTTAAGTGTAATTAAGCATGATGCTTGTTCCTCCCTTATTCTATAAAAGGGATTTCAGGGCTTATTACACAGGCCAGATTCTAAAATCTTAATAGGGTTCTAGGTGGAAGCTAAGTTCAAAAAAGGCACTTAAAAGAGAATATTGAAATAGACTAGTAGTTTGTCTCAGATGTAAGATCATTTATGTAGTGATCTTAAAAAGTTTTATATAAATTACTTATATCAGAACAAATATTAGTTTGGAAGAAAATACTCTCCTATGTATGTTCCATATGAATTATGAATGAGAAATACTAATAGTGTTATCATTTGTCATCAAATATTCCATTTGAATGTATTACTCTATCTTCAACGTTAATTCAAGGAGTTAATTAAAATGATTGAATATGTTTATAAAATTTGTAAGAAATGACTTATGATTTCTAAGAAGTAAACATTTCTTGCAAAAAGAGTTTTCATAAATGAAAAGAAATATGAAAGTCTGCTTCTTTCTTAAGTAAGTAATTTGTAAATTACTGATCCTTATATACTTGACTATGTTTCTCCAATTGATGATACATTGGTCATTATGCCAGAAAACCTTGCATAAAAATGAATAGATAGTGTTCCTGGCCCTAGACTTGAGATAAAACAATATTTAATTAAATTCTTTCCAAGAATAATATATATGGAATTATCCCCAATTCCTAGCAAATAGCTAATCATTCACCTAAAAATTTGCCAATTATTTAGTGAAATGGATTTTATTCACCATAAATAGGAACCAATATGTGTATAAATGTGTTACTAATTGATTATATTGCACAAAAACACAATTGGGATCACTCTCCTAGGTTTCACAGACCCTGAAGTAAAGGACTATGCACTATAAAATCCTATGCTCATTGTGTTGGCTACTTACCTAACAGTTTTTCATAATAGGAGTGGGCTACTTCTTAGAGAATTTTTTGGTTCTGCTAGAAAAATAACCAATGAAAAAGATGAATCTACTAGGGACGCTATGAAACTCCAGTTGTAGACTATCATGGTGAAGAAATTTCTAAATCTGAACATCTGGTTCAAATACTGAGTAATTTTTAGACCTACAAATATTTCTATTGAACAAGTTTGAAAAGATATATGTGTGACTCTACCACGGGAGAAAAATCAAAAGGGAATTCATCTTTGAAGGAGCTTCATATTGTTTGAAGTCCAATCCTTTGTACAAAGAGGTGACGACTCTATCGATGAACCTAAGGAAGATGTGAAGAACGTTTCAGATTTGCACATGTTTCCAGTCAGGAGTAAGAACTTGTTTCAGTTCAAGATATCCAGGTATTCTTCACTCTTTTGTTTTCAAAGAAAGATAAATCTTTATATGAAGGCCATAATTGAAAGATTTAAAAAAATTGATTCCCTATTGAGTGAGAATAAGCACTAAGGAAGGGAATAGTAGTGATAGGCTTGCATACTTCTATATTACCATATTGTAGTATCTATTATGAAGTGATGTATGCAACGTTCATGAAGAAACACATTTAGAGAATCTTAAGCAAGTTAAGGTAAAGATTTATATTATAAATTCTTAAGATTATGTTGTAAAAGAGGTTTGAGTTACCCTGTATAATTGCATGGTATGCAAAGGCTTGTAGAGCTATAAGAAAAGTTGCATTAATATATGTATCCTTGTATGTTTCCTGATGCAACCATGGTTTGTAATAAACCCCTATCATGTAATAAAAGAAGTTTTATGATTAAAAGGTACATGGCCATAAATTTTGATGGAATTTATGGAAGTGAGCTACCAAAATTCAGTGGTACAAAGAGTGAATTAGCAAGTACGAACCTACAGGAGTTCAACAATGTAGTCGATGACTATGAGATAGATCATGAGGATGTGATCATGAAGTTGTTTGTTCAGTTTCTAAAGGTAGATTCAAGAGATTGGCTCTCTGATTTACCAGTATTTTTTGTCTATTCTTGGAATGAGTTCAAAGCAATTTTCATGGAGCAGTTCAGTGAAAGAATTAGTGCTAATTGTTTGCTCAATAAATTTATGAACATTGAGAAAGAGGAGGATGAGCTAGTCCTAGCACTTAACTAAAGATTTGCTAAAACATTAAGGGACATTCCTAATGTTTTGGAACTAATCGATGCAGTGTGTTTGGTTTTTTATTTGCACGCTTTTGATAATAAGATGAGTTATCTACTAAGAGATAAGGATCCCAAAACCTTGCACCAGGCATATGGGATAGCCATGAGAATTGAAAAAAACCTAAATTATGGAATGCATAAGGGGGTGAAATCACAATACTGTGTCTCACTTTTTTCCTAAGATGGACATTTACATCAATTTTTTTAACTGAATCTTCATCTTTCGAGACCTATAGTAGCTAAAACATAAAGAATTTGAAGATGATGTGAACTAGTGATTTGTGGAAATTTGTGTGTATAAATCATGAATCTTTCAACATCTCCTTTAATAACTAGTTTTAGGAAAAAAGCAACATTTTCGGAAAGTAATATTTGTGTCGTACAACATAAATTTTTTTCTATAAAGGATTAAATTCTAATTTTTGGAATATAGATTCTCAACATCAATATCTAGGGAAAGGATATTTTTTCATAATTTTTTGTTGCATGTTTTTTTTAAAATTAATTTTTGAAGTCACTGTAACTATAATTTGGGCATACATGTGTGTAACACAACCTAAATTTTTGTATATATATTGAAATACAATTTTTATTTTCTGGGTAAAACAAGGAAATCAATATCTAGGGAATAGTATTTTTTGAAATATTTTTACAATGGTTTACTATTTTTCCACCTCTGCACAACAAAGAGCTTGATGTTTAGAGAAAAACCTATGTTTAGTAAAAATTGAAAATTAAATACATGATAAAATGAAAATATATCAAACCTATACTTGTTGGAAAGCTAGTTTCAAGGGCTACAATCTTAAAAAATATTATTTTTAAATGATGCTATTTAATCCCTCAAAAGGTAAGGAAAATGTGGTTTTTTACCAGTATTTTGATAGTTGTGAAGGAGACTCCATTGTGGGAAATATTTAATACTATAGGGGTTCTATCCAAAGGGGTCCTATCAAAGAGGGTTTGGTCTAAGGGGGTCTTACCTATCCCTCTTCAATTAAAATCCTTTATATGGAGTCTCTCAAGACTTAAATCATTAGTTTTTCTAAAAACAAGGATTTCAGACAAAAATCAGCACATCCCAAAAGTGAGACACAATATTGTGGGAGCACCCAAGGGTCATATGAATACATGTTTTTATTGCCATAGAACAACAGATGTTGATAAAGGGTGTAAACCAAAAGTAAAAAATGAATGTCAGAAAACTTACACCCCTATTGTTTCAGCTTACACCACATTTTGTAATGTCGATCTCATAAAGCCACAAACACATCATCAAGAAACCATCCTATTTTCAACATACAATGATAATAACTTGGCTACTTTATATGAGTCGAGTGCTGCGATGTCACATAAAAAGTAAGAAAATAGAGTGAAGGAAGGAAATGTATATAAAGAAAATGAAAAGTGTGGTTTATTTTTTGTTGAAGAATCCATTACCTATGCTCCTATGGAGGAGGTAATACTGAGCATTCAGTTTGATAATTATGAACATAATTGCAATATTGATGAGTCCTCTTACTGTAGTAATGATGATGGCATAGGGTATGGAATTTTTTTTGTTTATCGTGATTATTCTCATGAAGGAGAGATGGAATCATTTGTTGCAGATGAGAAATGTGTTGATAATGATGTAAGTCCATTTCAAAATGTGTCTACCTATTCTTCTAGTGATCACAATGATTTTGGATGTCGTAATGACTTGAAGGAACTAGACCTCCATGTTGATAAAGTTGAGGCTCTAATGTCAGGAATGAATGTAATAGAAAACTCATTGTTTGATGAGCCTCCATCTTCACCAAAGATGAGAAATAATGATCTTTATTGGTGTAGAGATAATCCACTTTTTGCTAAGGATTCTGATGATGCATCATAAAAAGAGTTGGAGTTTGGCCTTAAGAAAACAAAGCAACATATTGATGAGATCCTTGAAAGAATCATTTATGAATTCTTTACATTTGATCTAGATGTTGCAGAAAGGGTCATGTATCATGATGCCAACTAATTAGAGGAGTACGAATACTTTCAGTTTCCAATTCAGCTGGAAGATATCTTGATGAAATGTTACAATGAGATAAATAACAAGGAATGTTATTTCCAATACAAATATTATTTATGTTATAAAAATAACACATATCTTTCATTTGATAATAAAATTCTTTAGTTTATGCCTGGTTATACAACACAAAATGATAAGGATTACACTTGAAATTTTATAAACAAAAAGGTCAAGTGTGAGATGTTGATAGCAATAATTGTGATAAGGAAAACTCTCACTTATTCAGTAGAGGCCTAACATATGTTGTGGCAGGGTTGAAATTACTCTTACTTCAGTGGTACAACAAGGGAAAATGTGCATGGAAAGACATCAGTTCTTTTAAGAGGTTGGTCTTTGATAGATGCAGAATCTTACCCAAGGTTTTAAAGGCCTAGTGCCACCAATCAGGAGAATAAAGCCTGGTTAAACTAAAGGATGCATACTACATTATGCATCTCTGAGGAATTTTTCATGTTGGTTGGGTGGAGATTGGATCTCCCTTTCCAAGCCCTCTTGGCCCATGTAAATATTGTACATATGTTGTTTCTTTTGTTTTGTTATTGTGCCTAGTCTACTTCACCTGAAATTCTAAGATTTCACCATGCCTACAAGAGGCATATGTCCCCATTCAGAGCCATTGATGGAACCCTCAAAAAAAAATTCTTGTTCCATCTTAAAACCTTATTGCATTTGGATGTAGGGTTGTTATCTTAAGGGTTTAAGGTTTTATTTGTTATAAATATTCACAGGGTTCTATTTGGTCATTGACTCCTTATTACTTATTGCCAATCATTTTTTATATATCTCATGTCATTCACTATCATCTAATAACTGGTCCCTTGAAACCTAGGTCTGGATCTTTTATTTTATAAAGATTGGGAAAGGGATCTTTTGATCTTTACATCCTACGTATTTCATCATTTGAAAAGTATTAAGCCTATCATTCTCATGTTGTCCTAGAGAAGTTCCCCTTTTAAAACAACTTAAGTGCACATGCGCAAATTTTCCACTTAAGTCTTGATGGCCCTCATAGCTGTATCACTCATCATTGATTTATTCATAGGTTCACACCTTGGATTAGCGACAAGTGGTAAACTGATGTTTTTTCTAACATCGCTCATCTCTAATGGCGTTTAAGCCTTCAATTTTGTAACAACGATGAGCGATGCTTCTAGCTTTGTGTTCTTATCGCTCATCGTAGATGATCATAAAAAGATTAACTTGAATTTGTGATGAGAAATACGAGGTAATTTCCTATATATCGTGTGATCGCAAATATGTTTTAAATGTAAAGTCCCGCATATGTGATACACAATGGACCCTATAAATATTGCAAACTATCTCATCCCTAAGTTATTGGAAAATATATGATAATAATTAGCGATGAATGAAGGCCTTATGTCATATTGCTCATCATGAATTCATTTATGAACTTAAGTTTTGAATTGGTGATAAGTGATTGGTGTCCCCTAAAAGTCTTTTTCCTTCGCTAATTTGATATGATCCTATGACCGATGTCTGTTGTGCCATTTATTTTATGTATGTGCACATGTCTAAATATGGTGCCTCCACAACATCTCTCGTCGCCGATAGGATCCTAGGCGCAAAGTTTGAATTAGCGATGTGCGATGGAAGGATGAATGTGAGCAAAGGTCAAGCCATAGAACCAAGGGTTAAAGATCATCGTAGGGATGTTTACATCACTGATGGAGCTGGGCAAGGATGAAGTAAATCAATGAAGAGCGATGATTACTACAAAGAATGGGCAATGTAGCAAGATTGTAGGGATTTAACATAAAGCAAAAAGGAAAGCAACGAGAAGAATGAGGAACCATTGATAAAGTTTTAAAGTAGCATGATCCAATGGACTAAGATAATTTCATGAATAATTTCATCGCTAGATTATATCCTAGAAGTTGGGGAAAATAAGCAATGAGCGATGAAGTGTATAAAGAAAGTTTCCCTATATGAAAAAATTGTCTTGTGTACTTCGCCGATATTAATGAAGCATGGATTAGGTTGGTAATACATGCTGATTGATAGATCTCAACACTTGAGCTGGAATCACTATTTTGTATGAACAAGTTGCTAAGGACATAAAAAAAGATGCTCATATCACCATGGATGAGGTTTTAAATGCTTTAAAATCAACGGTTGGCCATGTGCGGGATCATCATGGAAAAAATAGACCCTTAAGTGGCAAAAAATATAGAAAAATCAGAGTTAGACAACTTGACATAAAAATGTGAATAAGTTATCTATATTATTTAAAAAGTACGTAAGAATAGAATCTGTAGAAAATTCAATGTAGTTTCTAAACTACTAGGTTTGTTTAAAAAAACAAATCTATTTGGTGAAAATTTGAAATGTCAATGCAGTACTAGTACTTAAATTTTAGGGAAAAAATAAGTAGGTGTTTGTCTGACCACCTTAAGAAAAATAAAATGATAATATTTTTTTATACGATTTTAGATATAAGTAGAGTACTCATGTCCTAATGTGATGCATATGTTTTTGTAATTTTTTTCCAAGTCAATAATTAATTATGAATTTTTTATTACAAAATTTAAAAAATATGAAAAAATCGTATGTCTGACCACCTTAACTTGGTCAAAACTTCATGAAATTCAATTTTTATTATTTTAATCCTATAGTATGTGAAGCATAGAATGTGATGCATGTTTTGGATTCAAAAAATGTGATACTATTTGAAATCTATAGATGCTTTTCAATCAACCTATCAATTAGGAATTAGTCATATTTCGAATAGAAAATGATTAATAATTACTTATTAAATTCAAATTAAAGCATAATTTATATTGGTGGAAAGATGAGAATCTCCTTTAAAAACCCTTTTCATTTCATTAATTTTGGGTAAAAAAAAAGTCATCAGCCACATACCCATCATATTGCCACTTTTTGGCCCATCATGATCATGCACATACCTGACTTATATTTAATACTGAGATGCTAAGTTATCAACTCACTCACATGAGGAGTTTTCAAGTCATTAATTTTGCATGCTTCAAACTTCCTATTTAAGATAGATTTCATCTTGATCTTCTTTTTCATAGTTCATTTTGCAATGAATGAGGGTCGAGGGCTAATAAAGAAGTGTGTGGGAATTGAATTCTCCTAAGGAATGTCTAGACATTCTTTTACTAGAAAATTAGGTTTGTCATGATGATTCGAGAGTCTGAGGAAGATTATTTTGAGGATGAAAGTGGTACGCAAGCATCTCTTGATATGCCAAAAGAAATAATAAGACTTGGGAAATTCAAGGAGTATAGTAAAAAGGAAAATTACCATCCACAAGAGTAGATTGCTTCAAAAGAATTAGTAAAACATAGAAAGAAGAGGATGGTGAAATACGAAGAGGAGGCAAGGAGAAGGAGTGAGCACTGTAAGCTTATCCAAAAGGATGTAATTCTCCATATGAGATTTCTAATAACCCTTTAGACAGTGATGGTGACACTGATTTAGAGGGTGATTATTATCCCCTCTCCCTGGTATTAGCAAGGAATTCTGACAAGGAGGTAGTGACAGTTTCTCCAATCCCACCATGAGAAAAATGTGGGTGAGTATCCTTTGAGGTTGATGACTCAATGTGGTAACTGTGACCTTTTCATTTTTTGATGAAACCATTCCCTTTCAGTTAGGATTGTCCTATTCAGCACTCATGTGATTTCTTCTTTCTAGTGTTGAGGTGGAATCTTTTTGGGCTAATATGTAGGAGAAGCTCCAAACTAGTTAACCTTGGCGGTGTGTGTGTTCTTTCTAGACAATATACAAGTTTTTGTTGGAGATGCTATTGGAGAATCTTATTTGGTCAACAAGGATGAGGATTCAATATGGTTACAACAAACTTTTCCTTTTGAGGAGCTAGTGTGTATTCATTCAAGGAATATGGCATGTAGTCTTTTATTGCTCCCTTATTTTAGAAAAGGGATTTCAGAGCTTATTACATAGGTCAGATTCTAAAGTATTAATAGGGTTCTAGGTGAAAGCTAAGTTCAAAAAAGGCACTTAAAATAGAATATTGAAATAGACCACTAGCTTGTCTCGGATGCGAGATCATGTATGTAGTGATCCTAAAAAGTTTTATAGAAATTACTTATATCAGAACAGATATTATTCTAGAAGCAAATACTCTCCTATGTATGTTCCTTATGAGTTATGAATGAGAAATAATAATGGTGTTATCATTTGTCTTCAAATATTTCATTTGAATGTATTACTCTAGTTTCAACTTTAATTGAAGGAGTTAAATAATATGCTTGAATAGGGTTATAAAATTTGTAAGGAATCGCTTAGGATTTCTAAGAAGTAATCATTTCTTGCACAGTGAGTTTTCATAAATTCAAAGCAATATGAATATAGTATGCTTCTTTCTTAAGTAATTTCTAAATTACTAATCGTAATATAATTGAATTCGTTGCTCCAATTGATGAGACACTAGTCATTATGTTAGAAAACCTTGCATAAGAATGAACAGATAGTGTTCTTGGTCTTAGAGTTAAGATAAGACAATATTTAGTTAAAGTCTTTCCAAGAATATTATATGTGTAAATATCCCCAATTCCTAGCAAATAGCTAATCATTCACTTGAAAATTTTCCAAGTCTTTAGTGAAATGGATTTTATTCACCATAAATAGGAACCAATATGTGTATTTAAATGTGTTACTAATTGATTATATTGCATGGAAACACAATTGGGATCACCCTCCTAGGTTTCATAGAGCCTGAAGTGAACGAGTACAGACTATAAAATCCTATGCTCGTTGTGTTGGCCACTAACCTAGTAGTTCTTCATAATAAGAGTTGGCTACTTCTTAGAGAATTGTTCGGTTCTGTTGGAAAAATAACCAACAAGAAGAAAATAAAATCATATAGAAAACAATTCAAATGTGTCTTTAGGATGAAACAAGTAGAATACTAAATATATTATATTTCACTTAAAGGTGTTAAGTTGGATCCATAGATCTAAAAATCAGGGTCTAGATTTGTAGAAAGGCAACAAATATCAACGTGCACCTAAAATCTAAGGTAAATTTAGCTAGTCTAGGGCATAAAGACACCCTGGACTATATTGAATTTGGTGTGAATATTTATGTTCTAATACATCTAGGATAGGAAACACATGTGTGAGAGTGGTTTGGTTCAAATTTGAATTTAGATTTACAACTATTTTTATGGATTTAAAAAGTGAAGGGCATGTGTAGGATCATGATGGGCCAAAAAGTGCCAATATGATGGGTATGTAGCTGACAACTTTTTTTTACCCAAAATTGATGAAATGAAAAGCATTGCTAAAGGAGATTCTCAGCTTTCCACCAATATAAATTATGCTTTACTTTGAATTTACTAAGTAATTATTATTCATTTTCTATTCAAATTATGACTAAAGTCCTGATTGATAGACTGATTGAAAAACATCTATAGCTTTCAAACGGTATCATATTTTTGGTATCCAAAACATGCATCACATTCTATGCTTCATATACTATAGGATTAAATAAATAAAAAATGAATTTCATGAAGTTTTGACCAAGTTAAGGTGGTCAAACATGTGATTCTTTTATATTTTTAAAAGTTGTAATAAAAATTTCACAATTAATTATTTACTTGGAAAAAAATTACAAAAAAATATGCATCACATTGGGACATGAGTCCTCTACTTATATCTAAAATCTTATAAAAAATTATTATCATTTTATTGTGGTTAAGGTGGTCAGATAAACACCTACTTCTTATTTTTTCCCTGAAACTTAAGTACTATTGCATTGAAATTTCAAATTTTCACCAAATACATTTGTTTTTAAAAAAAAAAAAACCTAGTAGTTTCGAAACTACATTCAATTCTCTACATATTCTATTCTTACATATTTTTGAAATAATATAGATAACTTATTCAATTTTTTATGTCAAGTTGCCTAACTCTGATTTTTCTAATTTTTTTGCCACTTAAGGGCATGTTTTTTTCCATGATAATCCTGCACACACCCTAAAATTTAGTGTAATGAACTAGGGTTTACTAATTTTATAAAAAAAATGTTTTTCAACCTTACCATGTAATGTATCGTGTTTGTTGTAAGTGGAGGTGTAATTTGATAACCAACATTTGGAGTGGATGGATTTGCATTTGGGTTGAATGTATTATATGACAGAAATGAGTTTTGGTTTTGGAAATTGGGTGTAGGTGTAGCATGATGTTGAAGTGGGGTTTGGTTGGTTTGTTAGAAATGTGATGTGAATGTTGGATTTGGATTGAGGTTTTGTTGTGAAGGATTTTGATTTCTTTGTTGGAAGTGGGAGGTAAACATAGTATTGGTATTAGTGTGTTGTTGAGGTGGATTTTGAATCATTTTTTGGTATTGTGGTGTTAAGTAAGGGTTTGGGTTGATGTTTTGTTGAGGTGGAGGTGGATTGATGTTCAAAATTTACCCAAAAGACATACTCGTGTTTGGTGTAGTGTTACTCATTTGGAGTTGTGTTCTTGATATGGCAATGTGAATCCTTCATGTCTTGTTTGGTTGGTTTTGATTTGTGATATTTTGACCCATGGAGGTTGTTGGTTTATGGTGTGACACCTTGGGTTTCAAAAGGATCACCAAAATTCATTCCCATTGGCTAGATGTTGCTTCAAATGGATTGAAACATGAAGGACTTGGTCCCTGATGTTGGGGTAAGGGATATTTTTGTAGTTGTTATACATATAGTTCCCCCAAGTGGCATAATAGTGTGAATTTATTGTGAAGTTGAATGAGCTTGTAAAAATGTGCTATGACCTTGTGTTTTATTTTTTGTTGTCCCTTCTACAATTATGGAAGTGTCAAAACCAAAGGGAACTTTTCCCCATTATGAGAAAGTGCTAAAAAGTGTTTATTATGATCTACTTTGACAATCTCTTCTATGATACATAATATCTTAGGATCTTGTAAAAAACTTTAAATTTATTCTATGGTTAGATGTTGTTCAACCTCATGTATAATAAGATTGTAAAATGGGTTTGGAATTTGAGGTTGCGACATTGGGGGTTGGTTTGAAGATGACCTAAAGTTCATTGTGGTAGATGGATTAACTTTGGGGTCACTTGTGCAATCCATTTCCTTTTGTTTCCTTTGTGACCCAGTGAAGATCATATAAGACTTGTGACTTGTGGATTTTGAGACCTTTGAAATGAATGCAACTAATGACGAGGATGCAAGATGACAATGAGACTATAGTATGATTTTTTTTTTTTTGGATATAAGGGTGCAAGATGGTAATGTAACTACAATAGATTGGTGTGGAAGGTGATAATGAAGGAATGACTATGAGGTATGTGCAGGATCATCATTGAAAAAAGAGGCCCTTAAGTGGCAAAAGAATTAGAAAAATCAGAGTTAGTAAACTTGACGTAAAAATTTGAATAAGTTATCTATATTCTTTCAAAAATATGTAAGAATAGAATCTATAGCAAATTGAATGTAGTTTCTGAACTACTAGGATTTTTTTATTTTTTTAAATCTATTTGTTGAAATTTTGAAATTTCAATGCAGTAGTACTTGAATTTTAGGGAAAAAACAAGAAGTAGGTGTTTGTCTGACCACCCTAACAACAATAAAATGATAATATTTTTTTATAATATTTTATATATAAGTAGAGGACTCACGTCCCAATGTGATACATATTTATTTGTAATTCTTTTCCAAGTAAATAATTAATTATAATTTTTTTATTACAATTTTTAAAAAATATAAAAGCTCGTATGTCTGACCACCTTAACTTGGTGAAAACTTCATGAAATTCAATTTTTATTTTTTTAATCCTATAGTATGTGAAGCATAGAATGTGACACATGTTTTGGATTAAAAAAATGTGCTACTATTTGAAAGCTATAGATGTTTTTCAATCAGCATATCAATTAGGACTTTAGTCATAATTTGAATATAAAATGACTAATAATTACTTATTAAATTCAAAGTAAAGAATAATTTATATTGGTCAAAATTTGAGAATCTCTTTTAAAAACCCTTTTCGTTTCATCAATTATTGGTAAAAAAAAAGTCGTCAGCCACATACCCATCATATTGCCACTTTTTGGCCCATCATGATCCTGCACATACCCTATGTTTATAATACAAAATTGTAATGATAGTATGACCATGCTTAAGGTTGTTTTAGATGAAACTTTGAAGCATAAAAAAAGGATGCTAGGAAAACTATGATAAACTAGGGTAACAAAACTAAATTCCAAGACATCAAGAGGATAAGAACCAATTTGATGATGATCCTTGGATAAAAGGTGAACCTAGACTAGACACATGATTTATAAGCCCAACCTAATGATAAGATAGATGAAATATGATAAGTTCAAGATAGTCAAATATGTGACTATGGCTTGATCAATGATAAGTTTTAAGCCTCCTACAATCAAGAGTCAAATATGGTAATGGATGAACTAGACAAGATGAGAAATAAAAACTAGAATATATGCAATATAAAGATAAGGAAAATGGTAAAATGCAATGGATGGATTGACTAAACTGAACAAGTCTTAGCTTTGATGCTACAATTATTGTCTAATAGGAAATTGGATGTTAGATACACTCGTATTTACCTAAAAATAAATAAAAACTAATAGATGTGGTGCAAAACACCATAGAATTATTAAAAGCCCATTCAGTTGCAACTCAATATCTGTTAATTGCGGTGTATAAGAAAATGCAGGTTTCTAACTTCCTAAGGGTTCTTACAGAGGTGACAAGTATTATTTTTGACAATTGAAACATTTTTTAAAATATTGTGATGTTCTACATAACATTTTTAGTGTTTTGGGTTTTGGTCTCAAATTAATTCTTTCTAAATTGTTTTTTATTCTGGGAATTTCCATATTTGATCATTAAAAAAAAAACTTACAAGTCAAATTTCGCTGTTTTAAACTGTTTGACTTCTTAGTACAAGCAAGTATTTTGTATTTTTTTTTCAAAAAACTCGTTAGGCCTTGGTTCACAAACAATATATGCAAGCACAACCTAGCTAGTTATTTACTAAAGTGGGCTTAGCTCACCCTTTCGAGTGGTGTTAAATCTATGTACAATGAATGGGTGAAGATAGATTATGCTAAAGTCATCTACCACCTTAACACCTCTCCCCTTGAAAGGATGAAATCAAAACAAGGAATCATGCCACCTCAACCAAGCTTTGGATATGTAAAGAAACTTCTCATGAAAATGCTATCACAATGCACAAACAATAGTAGATAGCAAAAAAGAGTCATAGCCTTCTAAATAATGGTTCACAATCTTGTGTGAACTTCAAATAACACTATGGACTAGTAGTGGTGGAAGATTGAAGTCTCTAACCCCCGTCTATAATCAACCAAAGACTGTAGGACCCACCCCCTAGGGCTCAAATGGATTATGCTCACATTTTGGTTTTTGCACTTTTATATAGCATACTAGAGGTATATATGTTGGGAATCATTCCCAAGAGTGAAACTCCACTGGTAGGACCACCCTACTCAAAAATAAAAATGGAAGGCTTATGCAATGCTCTTTCTCATAACCTAGGAATTACAAGTAGCACAAGGGGAGAGGATACTCAATACAATGTTTCCCTACTATTTCTCAGCACCCAGGAATTGCATGTAGCATAAGGGGAGAGGATACTTTAGCTAAACATACCTTCGGTAATACAAAATGTGTGCAAATGTACAAAATAAAAAAGACACGTGTTCTTTATAAGCATCAATTCCAAATGTTCCTAATGTACAAAACACATAAAACACTTGTATCAAGAAGATATATCTTAGGCATGAACTTGATTTGATTTGTAGCGATCCATCTTTTGAATTTTGTTTTACTGGTGGGGATTTCAATGTTATTTTACACCTTGATGATAAGTGTGGGGGTATGGGTCAGAATCTTCAATCCCAGGTTGATGTCAAAAAAAAAATTGACAAAAATATTCTAGCTAATATCTCAATCACCAACGGTTAGTACACTTGGACCAATAGGCATAAATGTTTTTGTTATATTTCTTAAAAATTAGATAGATTCTATTTCTATGGAGATTTGAGCTTGTTTACCTTCTCCCTGAACTACCGATTTTGGGGGGGAAATAGCCACATTGTTTCCCTTTCAATTTTACATGTATGTGAACATTTAAAGACCCAAATTTTAAGGATTTGATAAAATCTTGGTGGTCTAAATCTCTGGTGGATGGATCAAGAATTTTCATTTTGTCTTCCATGACGAAATGGATCAAATCTAGGTTGAAGGAATGGAATAAATATTGTTTGAAAAATATCTTTGAGGAAAAAGGAAAGATTGAAAAGAAACTAAGAAACTTGAATGAGGAAATTTGTGCTAATGCGATGGAAAATTGTAGTCATTTGAAGGAAAAGGAGTTAAAAAATTTGGGTGATTTGCTTGAAAAAGAAAAAATCCACTAGTTCCAAAAATCACAAGAGTTTTGGCTAAATGGTGGTGATAAAAATACTATTTTTTTCCAAAATTCCATCAAAGCTAGATGGGAGGTGAATAGGATATCAAGCATCAAAATTGATGTTGGGGGATTCCTTGAAAACAGTGAGGACATTTCTACTGCTGCAATGGGTCTTTTCCAAAATCTACTCAATGATTGGGGTGGCTCTAGGCTACTAGAGTAAAGGAACATACTTGAATGCATTCTCAGGCTAGTAATTGATGTGCAAAATGATATTATAACAAACAAGTTCTCGAAGGAAGAAATTAAGGAATCCTTTTCCCAACTTCAACTTGACAAAGCCCCTTGCCCCAATGGGTTGTCTAACTCTCTCTTTCAACAATGTTGGGAGATCATGGGAAGCGATGTTGTAGCGGCTATTGAGGACTCTAGAGCTTCAAGAGAAAGGTGTTGAATGAAATCAACAATACTTTCATGACCCTAATTCCAAAAAAGGAGAAGACAAAGTAGTTTGAAGAATTTCATCCCATTTATCTATACAATACCATCTATAAGATTTCTAGAAAAATCTACGGTAAATGAAGTTAAAAAATCCTTGCTATCCTTATCTCAAAAGAAAAAATGGGGTTAGTCCTCAACAGGTCTATTCGACATGGGGTGATCATAGCTCAAGAAGCCATACGTTCAATCCCAAGAACCCAAAAAAACTCCATGCTCCTCAAGCTCGATATAAAGAAATCTTATGACATGGTGAAATGGTGCTTTCTTTTCAAGGTTTTGGAACTTTTGGCTTCAACTCTACTTGGCTTAACTAGATCTTCAATTAAATTATATTCCCTAGTTATTCATTTCTCATCAATTGCTCTCTTGAAGGTTTTTTCAGGGCTTTGTGGGGGCTTAGGGAAGGATATCCCTTGTCTCCCTTTTTTTTCACCCTTATTGCTGAAGCACTCAGGCAATCACTTTCCAATGCCACATAATTGGGTAGGCTCAATGGTATCTAGATCATGTGGGGAATACTTTATTTTATGCATCAACAATTCAGCGATGACACTTTGCTCCTTAGACAGGTTGAATTAGGTGAGGCTAAGCATTTCTAAAATATCTTGGCCATGTATACTTTGTCCTATGGAAAATAGGTCAGTCTAGAAAATTCTGAGGCTTTTATCTTCTTCACTTTGTACTCCTAGAACAAATATTTTCACAAATATTGGGCTTCAAAAAGGGAAAGATTCCTTGCAAATATATTTGTCTACAATTGGCTTTTGGAGTACAAACATCAAAACTATGGGACTCATTGGTCTCTAGAATTGAGAACAAGCTTTCCTCTTAGAAGGGTAAATGACTCTCCTAGGTGGGGCAGCTCACAATGATCAAGACTTCTGTGATGAATCTCCCCATTTATATGCTTTCATGTCCTCTATTGTTGAGTGCTACTAGTGATAAAATCAATCAAAAGATGAAAATATTCTTAGACTGGCAAGGTAATTTTGGTCAACGAAAAATTTCCTCTCATAAGTTGGGACAAGATATGTAGATCGAAGGAGGAAGTGGGTACATGCATCAAAATTCTATCTCTTCATAATAGAGCTCTGAGAGCTAAATTGGTTTTGAGGATGTACACAAATCAAGACCTAAAATGTGTTAAAATTTTGAAAGCTAAATACCTCAAGGGGGATGCAATAAGCATATTCACCTCCAATTTGTTTCCCAAAGGATATAGAATTTGGAACTTTATATGTAATAATAGAGAGCTTGTATCATACTATCTCACTTGGGACATCAAGGATGGTAACTCAACACTCTACTAGGAGGACTCATGGAGTAGCTACAGTAAATTGGAGGACAACCTTGATGTAAGGTAGGAGATGGTGGCAACAAAGAATTATTGGGGTAGTCATGCCAGTGATTATATTTAAGGTCTCAATGAGAATGAAGTGTGGTAGCCCATATGGAAGGATATCAGAACACTTGGTCTAAACAATGAAGCTACATTTGCCTTTAAAAAAGTTCTCAATAGCCAAATTTTATCCTTTAGAGAAGGGAATGATGTTCTAAGATGGCATGGGGCTACTTTTGGAAGTTATAATGCTCAAGATGGCTATAGAATGTTGGCCAAATGGGAGAAAAGGGATTTAAACCTTCCTAGTTTTCTATGTTGGAGTAACAACTATATACCAAAAGCATGCATTTTTTCATGGGCTGCCATTTAGGGTTAGTTCTTAATGATGGATAGATTCAAGAAATTAGGTTTCAATGTTCCCTTGTGGTGTGTTCTCTACAAATTAGAGGAAGAATCTAGTGATCGCCTCTTCTTAAACTACCCCTTCTCTCTCAGCTATTGGCACTAGCTTTGTGCAAAGTTGCATAAGGATTTGGCTTTACCTAGGGAAATCTTTAGGTTATTCAAAGGTTTGTTGATCCTCTTCAGAAATGAATTGTATGTTTCCCTATGGTGGACATGTCCCTCACTTTTCCTCTTGGATATCTGGAAGGAAATAAACCATCACACTTTTTAGAATACAGAGCTTCTTCTCTCATTTTTAAATAAAGTTGAGGCTTTTATTGTTGAGGTTTTTAATTAAATAGTATATTCCTTTGATAAGTGTAGACACCTAAATTTGGACACTTGATTTATCCAAATTTATCCCCTTTCGTCTAAGCATCCCCTTATTTGCATTAATTAAGTAATATCTCTATTATTTAATTAATATCCTTAATTATGTCAAATCCCTAAGGTATCTAGTTAAATAATTAAATACCTTCCATCAAATGAGTTAAATAAATATGCCATTTATTTAATTCCCTTTGTCATATCCTCCATCATTTTTTATCTAATCCTAATCCATCTTCTAATCTCATCATTAGGATGTGCACATGCCTAATCCTTGATTAGGATGTGTCACATCCTCCAACTTTTGCAAGTTGGCATCTAATCTCTCTTAGCCACCTAACCCTCCTCTAATCCTTTATTAGCTAGCCTAATCAACCTCTCAAGGAATTTTTAATTCTTTTTATCCTTCCAAGGAATATTAAATTCCTTTTTCTCTTCCCCATGTCATCTTTGACTTGTCACATCAAGTCACATGTGAAATCTAACCCTCTTCTAATCTTCATTAATTAGTCTAATCAAGTACTTTCACACCCTTAATCACTTAATTGAGTCAACCCTATTAAATACTTTCTCCTTTTGGACAAGGCATCTCCATTCCCCATGTGAATTTTTAATTCACATTTAATCCTCCAATGCATTTAAAGGAATTTTAAATTCCTTCTCTCATCCCCATTAGAATATTTGAGGAATTTTTAATTCTCCACTTGTCCTCTCACCAAAATGGGGACAAGTACCTCATTTATGAGGAGATCTTGTCCCAATCCCAAGGTAATTTGTACTCTCTCCATGTCATGTACTACCACTCCACCTCATGTACACATCACCCCTTTTAAGCCATATCTCTTTCCACATGTCAAGATGTGAGGGCTTGTGAGTTCTCAACTCACCTCGGCCCTACATCTTGATCTTGGTGGCTTAATCTTGACCATCCATTTCCCTAGGGATTTCCAAAATCTCTATAAATACCCCCTCTTTTCTCTCATTTTGGGGGAGATCATGCACTGTAGCCAAACTCTTGCAAAATTTTCCTAGAATCCATCCTTAGCCATTTTCATGCTTGCGCCCACTTACATCCATCTTCATATAACCATCTAACTTGCATCTTGCCATCCAAGGAGGATACAACACCAAAGATCAAAGGTCCAACCAAAGGATCAATTCAACACAAGGTAAAAGGTTTCATTTGTTGTTTTTTATTTTGTGTTGAATCCAACTAGGCTAATCTTGAGGTGTAGGTTGTCTTTAGTGTTATTTTGCACTCTTTCATTTGTTGTTCATTTTATACCACCCAAATTCAACCTATCACAATAAGAAAAAGAAAAATTTCACAAGTTGGGATGCAATAATGTGCCTGAACTAGAACGGTTTGAAGGTCCCTTCATTTCTGGATTGGGTGGTCATGAAATGGTTTCCTCTAGATTATGGATGGTTCAAGATGAACTTTGATGGTGCTTCTAGAGGCATTCCTGGTTGGTTTGGGGTGGGATGCATCATAAGAGACTAGATTGGCAAAGTGTTGGTATGTGGTGACTGAACGTGAAAATACTATACATTCTTTATGTATCCTTGCTAGGGTTCAGGGGCACAACCGTTGAAATTTTTTTCCCTTTTCACACATCAAGGGGTTGGTAGTTAATTTTTGTTAACTAACAAATGAAAATTGAATTTTGGTAAGTATACAAAGATGGCTCCCAAAAAGGGGGCTTAAGTGGCAACTTTTTTTTTCTGAAATCAGGAAATACTAACCTTGGACGTGAAATTGAGGATAGTTTGACTCAAAATTTTGAGATCGAACAAAAAGAAGGATCAAAGTGCTCTGAGTATACTATCTAAACTTCTAATTTATTTTGAAAATGGTTGAGATTAAGGGGTTCTAAAGAGGGACATACATAAATTGGATTTGTTTTTTTCAGAAAAACATAATATAGCATCTCTTGTACGTCCCTAGCATGGTGAACTTTTTTTTACTATTTTTAAAATTGCTATGGTGAGAAGTTATCCAACAGTATGTAGTTGATGCAAAAAAAATTTGATTATTTTAAATTAATATTTGAATTTTTACTAATTTTCCAAGTGGACACTTCCTAAAAAATAGAATTTTAGTCGTGCTACCACTACAAATTATGGAAATTAATTGTGCTTTTAAAAAAAAAATATTGTAGATTGGACTCTAGTTTCTAGAAAAATGTAATTCATTTGAAATTTTGATGAATGGTTAATTTATAACGAAAAAAACACCAAATACTATTTTTTTTCCAAAAAAGAGACACACAAACAAAATAAATTATTGATGAAAGGCTTAACATTTTGAGAAAGTGAAAAACATTACATCATCAGATAGCTAAGAGAGAACCTAACAATATCTAGGTGTTTGATTTGTTTGAAATTGAATCATGTGCAATCTTGATGGTGAGCACGAACCCGATTATGTGAAATATTGTAGAATTTGTAAAAACATGTCTCTGGTCATTGGGAATGCTCTCCAAGCCTTTAGGTTGGTATTCTAAGGAAAATACCAATCCCAAGGCTTTAAGATTCCCAAAGCAAGATATAATGTGCACATGTTATAACTTAGTTTTGACATGGTTTTTATGTTTGTGGGGAACATGTCTAGCAATACATAATGTGAGCACAGTATAATGTGCTCGTGTTATGTCTTTATTTATGTTAAATTCTACTCTATTGAATGTATGTTTATATATTTGTATGTTTGTATGTACATACATGCTTGTATTTCATGTATGTATTTATGTATGCATGTTTGTATGTATGTATGTATTCCTGTATGTATCAATGCATGTATATTGTATGTATGCCTATATGTATGTAATATTGTATCTATACGTGTACATGTATGTAAGTATGTATGTATTTATGTATGTCTTTGGAGGGAAGGATAATTTTAAGAGAGAGACAGAGTCAGAGTCTAGAGAGACGAAGAGGGTGTGGAAGTGAGTTTAAGAGAGAGGGAGTGGGAGAGAAGGGGTTGGAGTGAGAGGGACTTAGCTACGTAGGGTGGGAGGGAGAGAGGGAGGGAGGGAGAGAGAGAGAGGGGGCTAGGAGAGAGAGAATTGAGAGAGAGGGAGAGAGAGAGAGATGGAGAGAAAGAGAGAGTTATGTAGGTAGGGTGCCAAAGGGAGAGACATGAGAGTGTGAGGGGGTGAGAGGGAGAGACTTGAGAGATAGGTAGTGAGAGGGAGTGCGAGAGAGAGGATGTGTGAGTGAGTGAGCTAGGAGAGGGAGAGGGTGTGGGAGGGAGTTACCTAAGAGAGGGAGAGAAAGAGGGGGTGGAGTGAGAGGGATGAATATAGAGAGAAGGGAGAGAGAGATAGAGTTACCTAGGTAGGTTGTCATAGGGAGAGACTTGAGAGAGAGAGGGGGTGGGTAGGAGATACCTAAGAGAGAGGGAGAGAGAGGGAGTGGGAGAGAGTTGGAGGGAGATAGAGAGAGATAAATAGAGGGATTGAGAGAGGGTCATAGGGATTGATTGAATGACAGGTATGCAAAAAGAGGGAGAGGGTAGATAGAGACAATTAGAGAGGGTGGGAGAGAGGGAGGGAGGGAGAGGTGAGATTTATAAATAGAGAGAAAGAAATAGGGGTTAATGGTACAGGGGTGAGGGATTAGGGTGGAGGACCTATAGGTTTGATGGTTTCTAGGGTATTAGGGATGAAGGGTTGAGGGTCATGGGTAGAGGGTATTGGATTGAGGGTATATGGTTATAGGTTTAATGGTTTAGGGTTAAAGGTTTTAGGGTTGAGGGTTTAGGGTTGAGGGTTTAGGGTTTAGGGTATTGGTTTTACGGTCCAATGTAAAGGGTAAAGGGTATAGTGGTTGATGGTTTAGGGTTTAAGGATAGATGGTTGAGGGATTAAGGTTGAAAGTTGAGAATTGAGGGTTGATGGTTTAATGTATTGGTTAGAGGGTAAAGGGTAGAGGGTTTAAGGGTTTAGGGTATAAGGGTTGAGGGTTGAGGGTTGAGGGTTGAGTGTTTAGGGTTGAGGGTTGAGGGTTTAGGATTGAGGGTTTAAGGTTGAGCATAGACGATTGAGGGTATAGGGTTGAGAGATTAGGGTTGAGGGTCCACTGTAAAGGGTAGAGGGTATAGGGGTTGAGGGATTAGGGTTTAAGGGTTGAGTATTGAGCGTAGAGGGTTGAGGGTTTAAGGGTTGAGGTATTAAGGGTTTCGGTTTTAGGGAATATGGTAGAGAACTTTATTGGATTTAAAGGTTTAAGGGTTGAGGGATTAGGGTCGACGAATTATGGTTTAGGGTAGAGGGTAGAGGGTTTAAGGGTTGAGGGATTAGGTTTGAGGGTGTTGGGTTGAGGATAGAGGGTAGAGGGTTTAAGGGTTAAGGGTTAATGGTTTAGGGTTTAGGGTTGAGTGTATAAGGGTTTAAGGATTGAGGGTTTAGGGTTAAGGGATTAGGGTAAAGAGGGATGGATGGATGGATAGAGAGATGGAGGGAGAAGTGACAGAGAGGAGATAAGAGGATGGAGTGACATATATATATTAGGGTTGAGGATCCAATGTATAGGGTAGAGGGTTGAGAATAGAGGGTATAGTGTTGACGAATTGTAGGGTTGAGGGATTAGGGTATTGGGTTGAGGGTATAGGGTTGAGGGATTAGGGTTGAGGGTATAGGGTTGAGGGATTAGGGTTGAGGGTACATATGGTTGAAGGATTCGGGTTGAGAGTCCAATGTATAGAGTAGAAGGTATCGTGGTTGAGGGTTTTGTGTTTGAGGGTTGAGGATTGAAGGACTAAGGGTTGAAGGTTGATAATTGAGGGTTGAGGGTTTAATGTATAGGGTAGAGGGGAGTGGGTAGAGGGTTTAAGGGTTGAGGGTTGAGGGTTTAAAGTTGAGGGTAGATGATTGAGGGTATAGGGTTGGGGGATTATGGTGGTGGGTCCAATGTATAGGGTAGATGGTATAGGGGTTGAGGGATGAAAGTTCAAGAGGGTTGAGGGATTAGGGTAGATAGGTTACTAAGTGGGTTTAAGGGTTTAAGGGTTGAGGGATTAGGGTAGAGGGTAGAGGGTAGAGGGTAGAGGGTTGAAGGTTGAGGGTTGAGGGTTTAAGGGTTGATGGTTTAGGGTTTACAATTTAGATTTCAGTGTTTAATGGTTTATAGGGTAGAGGGTCAAGGGTAGAGGGTTTAAGGGTCAAGGGTTTAAGATTGAAGGTAGAGGATTGAGGGTATAGGGTTGGGGGATTAGGGTTGAGATTCCAATGTGTAGGGTAGAGGGTATATGGGTTGAGGGATTAAGAATCAAGAGGGTTGAGGGATTATGGTAGAGAGTTTACTAAGTGGGCTTAAGATTTTAAGGGTTGATGGATTAGGGTGTACGGTAGAGGGTTTAAGGGTTTAGGATTTTAGGGTTGAGCGTTGAGGGTTTAAGGTTGAGGGTATAGGGTTGGGGGATTAGGGTTGAGGGTCCAATGTATAGGATAGAGGGTATGGGGGTTGATGGATTATGGTTTAAGGGTTGAGGGATTAAGGTTGAAGAGGTTTGAGGGATTAAAGGTCAAGAGGTTTGAGGGATTAGGGTGAAAAGTTTACTAAGTGGGTTGAATGGTTTAAGGGTTTAGGTATTAGGGAAGAGGGTAGCAGGTATAGAATTGAGGGTAGAGGGTACAGGGTTTAATTGTTGAGGGTTTAAGGGATGAGGGTTGAGGGTTTAAGGTTGCGGGTAGAGGATTGATGGTATAGGGTTGGGGGATTAGGATTGAGGGTCCAATGTATAGGGTAGAGGGTATAGGGGTTGAGGTATTAGGGTTTAAGGGTTGATGGTTGAGGGATTAAGGGTCAAAAGAGTTGATGGATTAGGGTAGATTTTGTAAGTGGGTTTAAGGGTTTAAGGGTTCAGGGATTAGGGTTGATGGTAGGGGGTATTGGGTTGAGGTTAGAGGGTAGATGGTTTAAGGGTTTAGGGTTTAAGGATTGAGGGTTTACAGTTTAGGGTTTAGGGTTGAGTGTTTAATGGTTTGAAGGTTGAGGGATAAGGGTAGAGGGTAGAGGGTGGAGAGTTTAAGGGTTGAGGGTTGAGGGTTTAAGGTTGGAGGTAGAGGATTTAGGATATAGGGTTGGGTGATTAGGGTTGAGGGTCCAATGTATAGGGTAGAGCATATAGGGGTTGACCTGGATTAGTGTTTAAGGGTTGAGGGTTGAGGGATTAAGGTAGAGAGTTTACTAAGTGGGTTTAAGGGTTTAAGGGTTGAGGGTAGAGGTTAAAGGGTTTAAGGGTTTAGGGTTTAGGGTTGATGGTTGAGGTTAAGAGGGAGAGAGATAGAGGGTAAATGATAGAGGATATAAGGGTTAAGGGTGGAGGGTTTAGGGTAGAGGGTATTGGGTAGAGGGTAGAGGGTTTAGGGTTTAGGGTTTAAGGTTTGAGGTTTTAGGGTTTAGGGTTTGGTGTTGAGGTTTAGGGTTTAGGGTAGAGGGGAGAGAGATAGGAGTGAGTGAGTGAGAAAGAGAATTGAGGGTATAGGGTTGAGGACCTATAGGGTTGATTTTTTAGTGTATTGGGTAGAGGGTAGAGGGTAGATGGTATAGGGTTTAAGGGTTTACGGTTGATGGTCTAGGGTTGAGGGTAGAGGGTTTAGGGTTTAGAGTTGATTGTTTAAGGTTTTAAGGGTTGAGGGTTTAGGGTTGAGGGATTAAGGTAGAGAGGGAGGGATTGATGGATAGGGAGATGGAGGGAGAATTGAGATAGAGAGAAGGAGAGAAGATGACAGAGGGACAAAGATATATGAGGGTGGAGGATCCAATGTATAGGGTAGAGGGTTGAGAATTAAGGGTATAGGGTTGAAGACATGTAGGGTTGAGGGATTAGGGTTGAGGGTACATATGGTTGAAGGATTGGGCTTGAGAGTATTGTAGATAGAGTGAGTGAGTGAGAGAGAGAATTGAGAGAGGGAGAGGGGGTAGGAGGGAGTGACTTGAGAGAGAGGGAGGGACAGAGTGGGAGAGAGATAGAGGGTATGAGTTAAGGGTAGAGGGTAGATTGAAGATATATAGGAGTGAGAGACAAAGAGTTGAGAGAGGGAGAGGCGGTAGGAGGGAGGGACTTGAGAGATAGAGGGACGGAGTGGGAGAGAGATAAGATAGAGGATAGAGGTTATAAGGGTTAAGAGTGGAGGGTAGAGGGGAGAGAGATAGAATTAGGGTATAAGGGTTGAGGGTATAGGGTTGAGGACCAATAGGCTTGATGGTTTAGGGTTTAGGGCTTAGGACCTAAATATGGTTGAAGAATTATGGTTAAGGGTACATATGGTTGAAGGATTAGGGTTGAGATTCCAATGCATAGGGTAGAGGGTATCAAGGTTGAGGGTTTAGGGTTTGAGGATAGAGGGTAGAAGGTTTAAGGGTTTAGGGTTAAGGGTACATATGGTTGAAGGATTAGGGTTGAGTGTCCAATGTATAGGGTTGAGGGTTTAGGGTTTGAGGATAGAGGATAGAAGTTTTAAGGGTTTAGGGTTGAGGGTAGAGGGTTTAGGGTTTGAGGTTATAGGTTTTATGGTGAAGGTTTTGAGGGTAAAGGGTTGAGGGTTTAAGGGTAGAGAGATTAAGTGTTTTGGATTGAGGGTAGAGGGTATAGACAAATAGAGGAAAAAAATCTATAAAAAATCAACTTTCTCATAACACGAGCATGTTTTGAAACATTAGAGATATGGCTATTTTTAGCAAGAAATAATGTGCATATTCTCCTAGGTTTGGACATGCTCCAAAAAAAAAGTAGCTTTTTGATGATGTTGTGAAGTGTTCATGTATATTTTCACATTCCACCACCTTTGCATGAAATAACATAGTTTTCATATTGAAAGGCATATAATATCAATTCAAGCATGATTCCATTCAAAAGTGATATACAATTTAATTTTGGAGGGAAACAAGCATTTGAGAAAGTCAAATTGTTGAGGATTTTGAAGAAAGAAGAAGCAAAGGCTACATAATTTGGTAGAACTCCTCCATTTGAAACTCTAGTTTTTTAGGTATATGAAGTCTTTACACATTTTCTTTAATTTTATTATGGCTTGCTTTCATTTTTTTTACTTTTCATATTTCATGTTGATCGTTGTTTTTTTTTCATTATAACCGTAGGTTGTCAATGCACATTTTAAATTACACAATTCTATACAGTTGCCAATTACATTTTTAAACTAGATCTCTTTGAGGAATTTTGTTATTTAACAATTGACTTACCTTGTGTATGCTTCCACATTTTGTATACACATATATATGACATAAGTTATAAGGAAGTAAAATAAAAAATCATTTCTCAATCCTTTATTATGGATGCGCATACCACTCTCCAAATCTTTCATTGAGGTATTTTATCAAACAGTTATACCAAGTAGCTGATTGCCTTCTCTACGCTAACAAATTTTCCATACATGTCTCTAAAAAATTGGAATATAATCCTCCCACATTTATATATATATGAAACTATTTTAGTTTTCATCTATATTTCTAAATTTACCTCATCTCTAAACCTACCTTATCACTTATGTTGTGATATATTCTAAATGTTTCCTTGATTAGTCTACCTACAAGGATTTTAACCCTTCTCTCCACTGTTTTAAGACTCTTTATTCAAGGCTAAGTTAGAAACATGGGGAAATGTGCAACCTATCTTGCAATAATGGCTCAAAATGGAAGAAAAATGTTTGACAATAATGTTTTCATATAAATGTATGCAAAATGTGGTAGCATTGACAAGCTAGTGATCTTGGCAAGATAGTGAGCTCACTCACTAGATTGCCAATGCGGTAGGGTTGAGAAGGTAGGGGCAGTGTATGCCTCATAAAAATGGAAAACACATTTGAATTGTTTGACAATAATGTTTTTGTATGAATGTATGCAAAATGTGGTAGCATTGACAAGCTAGTGAGCTTTGCAATATAGTGAGCTCACTTGCTAGCTTGCCAATGCAGTAGGGTTGAGAATGTAGGGGTAGTGTATACCTCATAGAAATGGGGTCTCATGGTCACCGTGAAACCCCATTTATATGAGGCATATGTTTCCCCTACCTTATAAACCCTATTGCATTAGCATGCTATTGAGTGAGCTAGCTTGCGAACGTGTTAGGATTGAGAAGGTAGGGGTAGCGTATGCCTCATATAAATGGGGTCTTACAGTGATACATCACTGTGAGACCCCATTTCTATGAGGAATACGCTGCCCCTACATTGTCAATCCTACCATGTTGGCATGCTAGTTAGTGAGCTCACTAGCTTGCCAATGCGGTAGGGTTGACAAGGTCGGGGCAACGTATGCCTCATAGAATTGGGGACTCACGGTGATTTACATCATCATGAGTCCCCAATTCTATGAGGAATACGGTGCCCTTACCTTGTCAAACCTACCACATTGGAAAGCTAATGAGTGAGCTAGATTTCAAATGCTACACTAGCTTTCCAAGGAATTTTAGTTCACATGCCTTGTCCATGCTTCCATTTTGAGCCTATCTTGCAATAATGGCATGCCACATTATCAAATTTATTTAATGCATTCCATTGAAAAAATTAATGTGACAATTGCCTATGCTAGAAATACTCTTCTACAAGATGATTGTAAGTATTTTTTATGAAGCCTTGAATGACATATATTTCACTTATTTAAATGGATACATTTTTTAGGAGCTAATATTTGTCTCATTACCATGCTACAAGTGAAATTATCTACCATGTTGATGAAATGAAAAAAGGAATAAACTAACATACAAAGAGTATGAAACCAAAAAATAAAAGGAGCGACAATGGGTGGTAGCATATTGTGAAAAAAATAAATTGGATACGATTGATGAAAAAAATCCAATTGAAGAGGAACCTCAACCATCAAAAAGAGAACAGGCATTGGCAACACAAAGGGAATGAATGTGAAAGCAACGTGGTAAGATATATTCATATACCATAGTTGGAGACACTCCGTCTACCACAAGTGAATATGAAGGGACACCATTAAGCACAAGTGAATATGGAGGGACACCATCCACCACAAGTGAATATGGAGGGACACCATCTACTGCAAGTGAATATGGTTGGACACCATCCACCACATCTCAAGTTTAGAGTACATCATCACTCAGATTCAAAGAACAAGGTATGCCATCATCCCCATGTGAACCTCAAGGTATGTCTTCTACTCCACCCTCAATCAAAGGTACGTAATCTAGCCCACCTCAATTAAATATTGATGAAATTCCTAATGTTGAGATGTATGTACCTAGGAGAACACCACCTATAATTTTGTGTAGAAAGCCAAAGTATTTGATTAATATTGATGAGGATATTTTGCAACACATGGAAGGTAAGATTATAGAATGCACTTGTAGAAGATATGCTGATAAGATTTGGAAATTATTTTTTGAAAGGATAAATGAGACCACAAGATTTCAAATATTTGTTGAAATGATGTGGGGTATAAATTATAGTAACATCATGAAGACTCTTGGGTTTAGAACATCAAATGCATCAAGTGAAAACACTATTGTGAAGAATATAATGGATGCTTATGAGAGTGTGGCTAAGACCTCATGCTCCAAGGATAGTAATGTCACCCAACGTGTCATTACATCAAATTTGGTTAGTCAAACAAAGAGAGCTTGTCTCATTAGAAAGACAAGTGAACAAATCAGAATTAGTAGAAAAACTTTATCAAGAGCCATTCAAAGGTGGAAAATAATTGAGGGAACCAATTCAAATGAATTATGGGCATTCTTGGGGAGATTACCACAAAAAAATAAAAATCTTGTTGAAGAATTGAGAAGACTAATTGAAGAGTATTGGAAGAAGAACACACGGATATCTTCAAATCAAAGGGATGTGGTAGGAAGGAGAATTGGTAGTCGGAACTGAGAGCCACATCCAAAGCATTTTTTTGATGTAGCTCAAACCCAATTTTTTCATAAATTTCAATAGGGTTATCCTAAAATTAGTATAGGTATGTCTAGGATCACCATGAAAAAAATAGGCCCTTAAGTGGCAAAAAATTCAAAAAAATTAGAGTTAGGCAACTTGACATAAAAATTTGAATAAGTTATTTATAGTATTTCAAAAATATGTAAGAATAGAATTTGTAGCAAATTGAATGCAATTTCTAAACTACTAGGTTTTTTTTTTTTTTAAATCTATTTCATGAAATTTTGAAATTTCAATGCTAGTACTTAAATTTTAGAGAAAAAATAAGAAGTGTTTGATTGACCACCCGACCACAATAAAATGATATTACTTTTTATAATATTTTAGATATAAGTAGAGTACTCATGTCGATGTGATGCATATTTTTTTTTTTTTTTTCCAAGTAAATATTTAATTATGAATTTTTTATTACAACTTTTAAAAAATATAAAACTCATACGTCTGACCACCTTAACTTGGTCAAAACTTGATTAATTTTTTATTTTTTTTAATCCTATAGTATGCGAAGCATAGAATGTGACACATGTTTCAAATTCAAAAAATGTGATACCGTTTGAAAGCTATAGATTTTTTTCAATCAGCCTATCAATCAGGACTTTAGTCGTAATTCAAATAGAAAATCAATAATAGTTATTTATTAAATTCAAAGTAAAGAATAATTTATATTGGTGGAAAGTTGAGAATCTCCTTTAAAAAACCTTTTTCATTTCATCAATTTTGGGTAAAAACAAAGTCATCAGCCACACACCCATCATATCGCCACTTTTTGGCCCATCATGATCCTACAGATACCCATATTTGTCAAAGATTTTTTTAAATGATTAAACCTTTTATGTCAAGATAAATCACACATGCACTAATTTTTTTTGTAGACTACATATTGAATTCTCTAACCATTATGATGTTTATTGTTCTATATGTCTAGATTTGCATACTAACGATGTTTTGGATGATTGTGGCATAGAAGCCCCACCAATACTTCAAGAGAGTTCTTATAAAAAAATTAATGTGAAACAAAGGATGGCGAAATATTCTATAGGACAACATGCTTGGATGGTTCATGTGAGCATTGCAGTGGCTTGCAACGTACGCCAATATGTCAACATATAGAAAGCACAGATGAGTTGGGACAAAAACTAGTAGAGTTTGGGAAGTATAAAATAATGGAATACATTACAAAAGATGGGTTCAAGTAAAAAAGCATGATTTGGCTATTCAAAATATTTTAGTGTATCAGTTTATGTCCATGTTTTGTGATAATATAGTGTATGAGTATGCAAGGCATACCCATAGAGCCCGATGGGTAGACACGTAATTTAAGCTTTGCAAGGAAACCTTTCCAATTGGTAGCATAGTATCAGTGGTTGAATTTGAAAATAACTACACTCTATATCCACAATGTGAGGCGCAATCACAATATTATAATTCCACATAGGTTTCGATATTTGTGCACATAGCATTCATTCATGCAGCTAATAGTACATAGGACCAAAGGAAGGTATTAAGAGAGTATCACTTTTATATTAGTGATGATCACACACATTCTCCATAGTTCGTGCAAGGTTGCTTCTAGATGTTCTATAGTGATTTGGCTTAGAGGGGCATAACATGTAGTCGACATATAATATGGTTGGATAACTATGCAACATAGTTCAAGAACTCATGCATGTTCTACTAGTTGAGTAGGATGCATGTCATTCCAGGTGTTCAGCATATGTGGAACTTTTGTGAGGTCGGGCATGGAAAGGGGGAGCATGATGGTGCAAGAGAATGTGTGAAAAGAGCATTAGTATGAGAAGAGTTAAAGTATAAATACAATGAAAAGCTAAAAAATGAAAAATCAATTGTCAAGTGGCGTAATGCTTCAATGGGTCTAGGTAATGAAGGTATGTCTTTAGTTCATAGATCTTTTTGGTTGATGGATGACACTAACATTGTACCATATGAATATTTTTGTACACTAATAGGATCGAGTGAGCTACACTCTTTACTTAGCTTAGATGTAGGTTCATGGAGTATCAATACATGGAAGATGAAATGCTTAAATTTTAATTATGTACAATGCAAGTTTGGAATGATTGTGAGTTAGGGGAGTGGGTTGAAAAATGGTTGAAAAGTTATCTTAGCCCACTTCACATGTATCACCCTCTGACGACATTGGAACTAACACAGATGGAGTCATCGGTCAACTTTGACAATGTATCATATGTAGTTCAACTAGGTAATATATCTACTTGCTTAGTTTTTGAAATGATGATTGTTATCTTACTTTGTAGTGTATTTGTAATGTTGACTAATTTCAAGAGATTTGTTGCACATATTAATGCAGGGCATGTTTATGCAGTTATTGTAGATGAAGACAATGAAGAGGGAACAAACTATTACTTGTGACATTGTGTTGAGGCAAAAAATAAATTTAAGGTCCTAGTTATAGATGGAGAAAACATCTAATACCCTATAGGCTAAGTTGTTGTTATTGGAATGTGTCTTAGAAGGTACCCACATAAGAGTGTTAAATATTGGCTATTTCAGGACTTTGACATGCATCATAAGATTCTTCATTACTCGAACCTTGTCATGGAATCCAATGTTCATTTGACCAAATATGGCGGTAGACCTTTAAACAAGACCTTGTGGAAGGTCCGTGAGTTTGACCATGAGGCAATACTTGACACAATAAAGAGTAGAGAAAACTCGTATGGTTCATTGGATTAATTTTTAAGTATGCGCATTGGTTCTTATTAATTTATACTTGTATGCACATTAATTTTTTTTATCCCAATGCTATCATCTTATTTTAATTTTCCTATTTGTAAGTAACCTACTAAAAATTGATTGGTATCCCCTTGCAAAAAATGCAAATTTATGAGCCATCCAAGAGAATCTCAGCCAAAAAATCAATGCAACATCCTTATTTCAATGATCTTGATAAATTTAAATTATGATTTTAAGCCATTATAAAATTGTGTGAGAAGCTTGGTGAGGGAATTTAAAGTTATTCATTTGAAGTTAACCTTATCATGAGCACCTATGATGTAGACATTATGAGAGCATTTTGAATTTCAAGTTATTCTATTCATGAGAGGTATTATGTGCAATAGGTATCTTGGAACTCCCAGTGAAGATGTATGACAACGAGTGACTAAGTTGAGAGACTGGCATGCCTATCCTCAATAGAAGCATCAAAGAGAATCTCAGCCAATAAAGCAATGCAACATCCTTATTTTGATGATCATGACAAATCTCAATTCTAATTTGAAGCCATTTATAAAATAGTGTGTGAAGCTTAGCAAGGGAGTCTCAAGTTACTTATTTGAAGTTAACCTCATCATGAGCACCTATGATGTGGACATTATAAGAGAATCTTGAATGTATGAGTGAGATTGTAAAATATCTGTGAGAATGGAGTACCTAAGGCATTGCACCTATGGTGCAGGGCACCTAGGCCTTCATTTTGTAAAAGGGGTTTAGTATGTAGTGTCTTTATGTTTAAGGTCATGTTTTTGTTTTGAAATAAGGTCTTTAATAGCATGTTGCAATTTTTTGGGTCAATTTTGGTTAGGAGTCATTTTGAGTCAATTTGGTAAAGTTGCAAAAATTGTAAAAAAGTTGCATAACAACTTTTGCATTTTTTATGTAAAATGGAAGTTGAATAGTTAGGATATTAAAATTTAGTTGTAATCAGTTGGATATGGTTGGGAAAGATTAAATATGATTTTTAATGGTCAAAACAGGGGTTGGATGTACATTTCGAGGATTGAATAACAAAGATTCACTATTTTCTACATTTTCCTACATTGAATTTTGCTACTACAACAACTTGTACATTTTGGTACGGACTGGAAGTGAGCATTTATGCATTGAAATTGATGGAGGAGTGAACTAACTTTCATTTACATCTTGTCTCATTTGATTTCATCAAGATTTGAGTGATTTATAGTATTTTGATACCCTACTCTGCATCAATATAACTAGCATATAGTCTAACTTATTATAAAAACTTCATTTATTAAAATAAATCAACCTAATGATTATATATGAATATCAATATACAATATAGTATATTGAAATAAACACTTGTAATGAGATTTATTCAAATATTGAAATTTATTGCTGCTCTCAAACATTTGTAATTCAAGCAACATAATCTCTTAATAGTTGAAATTACAAAAGAGCAACAATCTTTGACAACCTATTACCCAGATACCGTGTTAGTTACAGGAATTTTTTCTAAGGCATCAAGATCACGTAGGGAACCTAAACAATAACCTCTCTCAGTTTTTGTTATCTTAGATTCATTTTTCTGTTGTGTCCAATTCTGACTTGATGGAAAAGTGTCACTTGCAAGAAATGTAAAGTTGCAAAGTGGTGCAACTTTCATTCTGCAACTCCTGTGACCAAATGGATTGTTCCAACACATCCGATTGGTTACATTTATGCTCTTCATGTTCCTCTTTTGCACCCAAACACACATAATCAATTGAAGCTACATTCAGCCTAACCGATCCCTTAATCATCCAAAGTGCAAAAGGGTAGGAATCTTTCATGAACTATTACTCGAAAGATATGATCCTTAAGAACTCTTTGTCTAAGCCTATGGGATCATATTGGGCTCCTCTATAATAACCTCTCTCAGTTTTTGCTATCTCAGAGTGGTTTTCCCATGGTGTCCAATTTTCACTTGATGGAAAAAGTGTCAAATGCAAGAAGTGCAAAGTTGCAAAGTAGTGCAACTTTCATTTTGCAACTCTTGTGACCAAAAAAACTATTCCACCACATCTAGATGGGTCATTTTATACTAAGAATGGTCCTCTTTCACATCCAAACGCGTGGAGTCGCTTTGAGCTATGTCAAACCAAATCAATCGCTTAAAAGTCCAAAGTGCAAAATGGCTGCAAACATTAGCATGTTGTTACTCAGATACCATGATTCTTTGAAACTTCTCATCTAAGCCTATGAGATCATGTGTGACCCCTCTACAATAACCTCTCTTATTTTTTGTTAACTTAGAGAAATTTTCCCATGGTGGCGAATTTTCACTTGGGGAAAAAGTTGTTAAATGCAAGTAGTTGAAAGTTGCAAAGTGGTGCAACTTTTATTATGCAACTTGTGTGATGGAATGAACTATTCTTATGCATTAAATTGGATAAATTTACACTATGAATGGTCCTCTTTCACACCTAAACATGTTGAATCACTGCGAGCTACATTCAACCGATAGAATCCCTTAAGAGTCCAAATTGCAAAATGACTGCAAACTTTAGCATGTTGTTACTCAAACACCGTGATGCTTAAAAACTTTTCATCTAAGCCTATGTGATCATGTTGGGCCCATCTAAAATAACCTCTCTTTTTTTTTCTTTTTGGAGGCATTTTCCCATAGTGGCGAATTTTCAATCGGGGAAAAAGTTGTCAAATGTAAGTAGTTGAAAGTTGCAAAGTGGTGCAACTTTCATTATGTAACTTGTGTGACCAAACAAACTATTCCAACACATCTGAATATGTAATTTTACACTAGGCATGGTCCTCTTTTGTACCTAAACACATGGAATCGATCTGAGCTACGTTCAACCAGATCGATCCCTTAAGAGTGAAAAGTGCAACATGGCTACAAACTTCATCATGTTGTTACTCGGATACCATTATTCTTAGAAAATTATTTTCTAAGCCTATGAGACCACGTTGGTCCCCTCTACAATAATATATCTTTGTTTTTGCTATCTTGCAGGCATTTTCCCATGGTGGTGAATTTTCACTTCAGAGAAAAGTTGTCAAATGCAAGTAGTTGAAACTTGTAAAGCGGTGCAACTTTCGTTCTGCAACTCGTGTAACCAAGCAGACTATTCCAATGCATTTGAATAGGTATATTTATGCTATAAATGGTCCTTTTTTGTGCCCAAACATGCAAAACCACTTTGAGTTACGTTCAACCGAATCAATCCCTTAAGAGTCCAAAGTGCAAAATAGATGTAAACTTTAGTATGTTGTTACTCAAATACCATGATTCTTAGAAAAAAAAATTTTGAACCTATGATATCATGTTGGGACCCTATACAATAACCTCTCTCAGTTCTCGTTATCTCAAAGGCATTTTCCTGTGGTGGCAAATTTTCACTTGAGGAAAAATTTGTCAAATACAAGTAGTTAAAAGTTGCAAAGTGGTGCAAATTTCGTTCTACAACTCTTGTGACCAAAAAAAAAATTCCAAAATATCTGAATGGGTTGGTTTATGCTAGGCATGGTCGTCTTTCACATCCAAACATGCAGAATCGCTATGAGCTACGTCAAACCAGATCAATCGCTTAAGAGTCCAAAATGCAAAATGGATGCAAAATTCAACATGTTACTTGGATACCGTGATGCTTAAAAACTTTGTGTCTAAGCCTATGGGATCACATTGGGCCCCTCTACAATAACCTCTCTCAATTTTTTCTATCTCAAAGGCATTTTTTTGTGGTGGCAAATTTTTACTTGGGGAAAAAGTTGTCAAATGCAAGTAGTTGAAAGTTGCAAAGTGGTGCAAGTTTCATTTTACAACTCGCGTGACCGAACAAAATACTCCAACACATCTGAATGGGTACGTTTATGCTAGGAATGGTCTTCTTTTGCACCCAAAAACACATAATTTCTCTGAGGTACATTCAACTAGCTCGATCCCTTAAGTGTCTGAAGTGCAAAAGGGCAGAAATCTTTGATAGGCTATTACTCGAAAACCATGATGCTTAAAAACTCTTCATTTGAGCCTACGAGATCATGTTGGACCCCTCTAAAATAAATTCTCTTGGTTTTTGTTATCTTGAAGTCATTTTCCCATGGTGTTCAGTTTTCACTTGATGGAAAAAGTGTTAAATGCAAGTAGTGTAAAGTTGCAAAGTTGTGTAACTTTCATTTTGAAATTTGTGTGACCAAAAAAGCTACTCCAACATATCCCAATAGGTACATTTACGCTAGGCATGGTCCTCTTTCACACCAAAACATGTGGAATCACTTTGAACTACATTCAACCGACTTGATCCCTTATGATGGCATGCAAAACAATCAAAAAGAGTGACATGCACACGACGGTTGAGAAGTCATAGTTTTCCACACAAAAATCATATGATAATCCTCAAGTCTAGCAAGCACAAGATTTTTTTCAATTATCCTCCTTTTCCTTGCAATAATATATAACTAATTGTAAATGCATACAATGGTGGAACTTCAAAACATTTTATTTTTCCTCAATTAACAACTTTGGTTGTGAAGCATTTTGTCATTTTCTATTTGAAATGATTTGCTATGCTTGAAAATAGTAGTCTAAGAGAAACAAGTGATGATCTCACGTACATTTATTATTTGGTGTGATAAATAAAGTTTCCACTATTCAGTCCACTTCTTATTTGTATCATAAATTATAACTTGCTTTCTCCTGATTCCATTTCCTATACAAGAAATAATATTCCAAAAGGTTGACATAAATCTTTCAATGTGTTTATATGGTGATGGATCAAGAATATACCAATTCATTCTGCACTATCAGGATTATGCTATGAAAATGTTTAAAGAATATTCAAGATAAATGTTTGTATGATAATGTGTCAAGAAGTTAACTACTTCATCTACCATGAGTATTATTTTTTGCAAGTGTTGTGAAGATTATGTATACTTTTCTTAATTGAGTTGTTCCAATAAAAATATTAAATATATTGGAATCTTTTTATGAAAGATTTCATGTAATACCAATTGAAAATCTGTTTTTTTCTTTTAGATAAAGAATTTCATGGAACTCTTTGGATTAAACTAAATTGAGATATGTAAGAACAAGGAAGCATTAGGAAATACATTGCTCAAGGATCTTAAATAATCCTTCTCTCTCATTGCAATTTTGGGTGGATTATTACTTTCAAAGTATTGGGAATAATTTCCCTAATTTCTAGTTGGTAGTTGTCATTATAGAAGGCTCATCTCTTGATATATTCTGTACTCATTTTTACTCAATTATCAAGTTAATAATCATTGAATTTATTTACAATTAATCTTTTCTTTTCAACTTGTGCAATTTTGGAATTTGTAACTCTACTAGTATTCCTAGAAATATTGAAGTTTTAATTGACTAATAAAGTTGTTTAGTATCAATCAATTAATATTCAAGACAAACCATTAAGGACAACAATGATAAATGCTAGGGCCAACCAATTAATAAGTGGGTATGTGCAGGATCATGATGGGCCAAAAAATGTCAATATGATGGGTATGTGTAGGATACGTGGCTGATGACTTTTTTTTAAACAAAATTGATGAAGCGAAATGTGTTTTTAAAGGAGATTCTCAGCTTTCCACCAATATAAATAATGTTTTACTCTGAATTTAATAAATAGTTATTACTCATTTTCTATTTGAATTATGACTAAAGTCCTGATTGATAGGCTAATTGAAAAATATCTATAGCTTTCAAATGGTATCAATTTTTTTGAATCTGAAACATGTGTCATATTCTACGCTTCACATACTATAGGGTTAAAAATAATAATAATAATTTCATGAAGTTTTAACCAAGTTAAGGTGGTCAGACATATGATTTTTTATATTTTTTTAAAGTTGTAAAAAAAAATTCCTAATTAATTTTTTACTTGGAAAAAAAATACAGAAAAATATGCATCACATCAAAACATGAGTCCTCTACTTATATCTAAAATCTTATTAAAAAATATTATCATTTTATTGTGGTTAGGGTGGTCCAGATACCTACTTCTTATTTTTTCCTTGAAATTTAAGTACTATTGCATTGAAATTTCAAATTTTCACGAATAGACTTTTTTTAAATAAACCTAGTATTTTAGAAACTACATTCAATTCACTACAAATTCTATTCTTACATATTTTTGAAATAATATAGATAACTTATTAAAAAATTTAAGTCAAGTTTCCTAACTCTGATTTTTCTAAAAAATTTTGCCACTTAAGGGCCTATTTTTTCCATGACGATCCTACACATACCGAAGTGTACATGTGAATAAGGGAAGCACAAGTACTAAAAAACACATAAGCTTTGAAGTATACAAACAAATACATAGTATACACAAATTAATACAAAGTATGTGCATGAATAAAAGGTATACACATGAAAACACGTAAGTCACAAAGTATACATTGGAATACACGTAAGTCACAAAGTATACACATAACTTGCAAAGTATACACTTGAATACACAAAACTCATATCTATTGAACCATGGATTTATAATACAAATATGGACACTATCACTAAAAAGAGATTTGTATTAACTGTATATCCATGTATGCATACATAGATATATGTTGATATAAGTATAAAATATAGGTACAAAATAGCCATAAAGGCTTACGAGAATGCCACATAGGCATATAATGTCAAATATATCCAATAAAAAATATTTAAAAAAAATGTCATATAGGCATACAACAAAGGGCTGTGGAATCAAAAGTCTTTGTTGTCCATGCTCTTAAAATTAAATCTTTCCCTTTATTGGTCAATCGGATGGCAATACATTTGTCACTCATTTATTCTACGGTCGAGGAGTGCTCTTACTACTCGTCCTAAGGTTTATTTCTTGGTCAAGTTGTGTATGTTACAATAAGAAGTAAAGACATTAATATATATAAATTACATTAAAAAAATGATGTATTCAACAAAATAATCACTTACCGCCATCTAATGATCACTCTCAATGAGGGAAATATTCAAATTCCAATGTTGACGTGTGCTAAAGCCCTATATAAACCATCCAAATAGAAATTAAACTACAAATCAATAATGGTTTGATTTTTAACTAACATCTATAACAACAAATGTAAATTGAAATTTAATAATTTTCCTCATACCTCCCCTGTCAGAGCCATCAAGGAGTCTATAGCAGATGAAACACCAATCTCCATTGCCCTCTGAACATTCAAAGGTTTATTCTCTTTCAATATCTAAAAAGAAAACAAAAAATTATGCAATCACGAAAACTACAATAGTGATCCACATCATGAATTATAATGTATGAGATAATGAACAAAAAGTTGAGTACTTATTAAACTATATACTTCTGACTATCATGCTTATTATTTTCCCTATCCATATCTTTTTTGAAAGAATGTGTTTTTAGGCTTTTACCCATAGCAGCAAGTCGGTGAACCATTTGATAAAAATATTTTGTAGACATGTATGATAATTGTGGTTCCTTAGAGAAGGTAGTGAACTATTTGAAAAAATGCCTCAAAGAAATGGGGTCCCATGGTGATAGAATGCCATTACAAAAAAATGCATGTCATGGCATTCCATCACCATAAGACCACATTTATTTAAGGAATTTTTTCAAATAGTTCATTGCCTTCTCTATGGTATTATGTTGGGATGGGGTGGATGGTATAGTGTGGCCTTGGCTATGAGATGGAGGGTGATCATGACATGAAGAGGGAGGAGTGGGGACATGAACAAGTGGAATAAAGGGTGGAAGATTTGATAGAATGGTAATTTGAGGATGAGGACCTTGAAAAGAATTTGGAGGTGAATTTTGGCTAATGGGTTGGTTTCTATTCTTCAAGCAGTTAGTCATTTGAAAAAATGCCTCAGAGAAATGCATTGTCATTGTAATGGTGTGGAATTCCATCACCATGAGACCACATTTCTTCAAGGAATTTTTTCATACTACTCACTACCATGACTATGATATTGCTTACTATTACACTTTGATAGAAATCTTTCCAAGCATCCATAGTTTGTTGGGAAGTACCTATTTTAGGCTTTTATCCATAGCATCAAGGAAGTGAGTATTTTGATAGAATGCTTCAGTACACATGTATGGACAATGTGGTAGCATAGAAAAGGTGGTGAGCTGTTTGAAGAAATGCCTCGAAGAAATGTGGTTTCATGGTGATGCAATGGTATTACATCACCATGAGACCACATTTCCTTGAGGCATATTTTCAAACTACTCATTTCCTTGTCTATGCTATTGCTTACTATTATCCTTTGATATATTTTTTCCAAGCATCCATAGTTTTTTGGGAAGCACCTATTTTAGGATTTTATCCATAGCATCAAGGAAGTGAGTATTTTGATAAAATGCTTTGGTACACATGTATGGAAAATGTGGTAGCATAGAAAAGGCGGTGAGCTATTTGAAGAAATGCCTCGAAGAAATGTGTTGTCATGGTGATGGAATGGTATTCCATCACCATGAGACCACATTTCTTTGAGACATTTTTTCAAAATACTCATTGCCTTGTCTATGATATTGCTTACTATTATTCTTTGATATATTTTGTCCAAGCATCCATAGTTTGTTGGAAAGAAATTTTTTAAGGCTTTTATCCATAGCAGCGAGGAAATGAGCTATTTCATAAAATGCTTTGGTAGACATGTACGGAAAATCTAGTAGCATAGAAAAGGCAGTGAGCTGTTCGAAAAAGAGCCTCAAACAAATTGGGTCTCATGGTGATGGAAATCACCATGAGACCACATTTATTTTAGGCATTTTTTCAAACAACTCACTGCCTTGTCTATGATATTTCTTACTATTATTCTATCATATATTCCTTCCAAGCATCCATAGCATAGACAAGGCAATGAACTGTTTAGAAAGATTCCTCAATAAAAAGTGGTCTCATGGAATGCCATGACAAGTAAATGCAATTGGAAGCTGCTCCTACTTATTACTTATGCTATGTGAAGTAATTGCATCACTGCTTATGTTGAATTTCTAAATAACTATATTGTAGTTTAAATTTTGTCATCTATCAACATCTAGTTATTAGTTATCTAATGTGAAGTAATGCTTTGAGTTTGAAAGATGTGCAATGCAACACAATCAATGATATGAATATAAAATACACAAATATATTAAGTACAATTCATTAGTTAAACTCTTTATACTATTACCTGTGTGTATGTTTGTCTAAATCTATTAGCATTGGGAGGTTTTCCCTCAAAACCTTCAATATTAGCCATTTCAACATCCAAAATCACATATTAAAATACCATTCAAAAAATAATGCTATTAAGATGTAATAAATTTATAATTGTTTACTAGTTACATACTTCAATGGTAGATGTAGTGGAGAAATAAATAGTTGTAGGGCTGGTGTATCCAGTATCAACACTGTGACCCTACAATTTTATTAAAATCATAAAACCAAATTAGTTAATCTTGGATTTCAAAATCAAAATTTAATAAATTAAATTCAATGGACATGCTAAATTTTACCTAAGTGTCAATTCCATAGGCCTCATTCAAAATGTCATCTTCCCTCACCATCTCCATAGCTACAAATGTATCCTACGTAGCAGCCTCCTGAGTGTCGATGGGGTCATATGAACAAGTCACCCCGCAAGAATGACACAAATGGGATCAAATCCCACCACTCAAAGACTCCCATGGATGGTGTTGTAGAATAGTGGTAGCATGCTAGATGACACTCTAGGTCAAAGAGCTAATGGCCTAGAAAGTCTCTACCTCAGCACTCTCCTTCATGACATAAGGGATAACGATGTGCTCATGAGGCAGCCTAGTGAGAGGTCATCTCCCTTGCCATGTAGGATCATGTTGTACACTGGGTCTATCTTAGGCCAACCCCCCACCTCTCCCTTGGAAGTTCCTCATATCAAAGTAATTTTGGATTTTGTTCACGATGAACTCACAGTATAGTTTCCTAAGGAAATATTGTGGGACTTCACAATTGTTACATGGTGGGTAATCAAAAACCATGTACCACCTATCCCAAAAAAGGTTTCTAATTTTTTGGTGGTGGCACCAATGGATAGGAAAACTTTGTGCATTAAAGGTAAGATTTTCATTTGTGTGTGGGTGAGTGAATAATGAGCACACATCAAATTTTGTAATTTTTAGATATTTTAGATCTTTATATGACAATTTGTCCTAATAATAAGCCTAGCTGCCTACCTCCTATCTTGCCAACCAATTAATTGTTTGTTGATAGAATCTACATGTTTTAAAATTTCTTTGAGTGAAGTTTCTAGGGTCATTCTTTCCATGGTTGAAATGTTTGGATTGTTCAACCTCTTGATTAAATCCTCTCTTTTTTTATTGTATCCAATTTCACTCATTAAGTTTTGTTGAGTGCCAAGAGGATGTTGAGGGATTGGTGGAGGAGATTGTTGTTGTGGTTGATTAACTTGAGGATTTTTTTTTTGTTGTTGTTGTTGTTCTTGTTGAGGATTTTGTTCCTCTTGTTGTTGTTGTGCTTGTTGAGGATTTTGAGGAGGGTTTTCAAGTTGATTAACATCTCCTACAAATTCAAAAAGTAAATATCAAAAACAACCTAAAACTAACAAATTCAAAACAAAAAATAAACAATCCTTACCTCTCATACCTCCTTGTCGACGTGGAGGCATCCTAGAAATGAAACAACAATAGTTTGATGAAGAATCTTGCAAAATGGCTCCTCCTAGAATGTGAGCGTGGAGATGAGGGGTTTTGGCCGTGGGCAGAAAAAAAACACAGTCACAAATGAGAATGATTTCAAATTCTTTCTTTTTTCTTTTAATATCTCATAATGTAAGCACATTATAATGCACTCACATTATGGGCTCATCGTGGCCGAGCCTTAGGCTCGTCACACCAAGCCTTGACATGACTCTATTATAGCATGCTCAAATAATGAGCTTTCAAAACTTTTTTAAAAATTTAGCCACAAATTGGCAAATCATTTTTTTTCACCCGCCCATTTGTAAAATCCTAATTCTAGAAGCTTCAAAAAATCTTGTTATAAGAAGCTAGGATGTAAGTTGTGGTATGGTATTTGTGATATTTTAATCTATTTTATGATAGATAACAACATAATTGGATGTATGATTTTATGTCAATGTAGCCCATATTGGGTGAACCAAGTTAAAATTCTATGCTGATCTCTTTTGTGTTATTCTTCATCATTATTTTTGGGTTATTTAATCTACATATAATTGTTAATACTTATTGCTCCAATTTTCCTGAACCCTACAATGGGCCCTAAGTAGGGGTTTGGGGGAGGAAACCCCCGAGAATAGGGGTTTGAGGGTACAACCCCTAAATTATTTCTTCCTTTTTGCACGTCAAGGGGTTGGTAGTTATTTTTTGTTAATCAAAAGATGAAAAACAAATTTGTAAAACCCTAATTCTAGAAGCATCCAAAAAGAATATTATAAGTGGATGGGATTTAAATTGTTGTATGATATTTGTGAGATTGTAATCTATTTTTCACTAGATAATAAAGGCATTGGATGACTAAGTTTGTATGGATGTAGCCCATATTGGGTGAACCATGTTAAAATTCTATGTTGATCTCTTTTGTGTTATTCTTAATTTTTATTTCTAGGTTATTTAATTTGCATATAATTGTTAATGTTTATTGCTCCAATCTTTTTGAACCCTAATAGAATGTGGTTGGTAAATTAGCGAAGCCACTCTTCATTGGTACCAACAAAATGGTTGAGTTTCAGGCGGCTCTCATGGGCATACGATTATGTGCTAAAATTCAACTACCCAACATTGTGGTCGAAGGGGATTCAACAGTGGTTATCAATATATTTCCATATAGGAATGCCCTAAATTAGTGTCTGGGTGCTTTTCTAGAGAATTCCATGAATTCTCTCAAAGTTTTTAGGAGTTATATCATCAACCACATCCTTTGGGAAGGGAATAAAGAATTTGACTCCCTCTTGAACTTAGGTGCATATAAGTAGTCTCTCAAAATAATATCAATGCCAACTGTAGTGTAGGGTGATAGTATTTTGTGGATGGTTGGGTGGGAGCCTATACACAAGGCCACTATGGAGAGGCTGCAATTGTGGGTGGTTTATTTGGCCCCTATTGTTGCCACTTGGATCGCCACTTGGTGTTGAGGTGGATTTGGATATGACTAGATTCATAGTTTTCACATGGTTCGTGGGGCTAATGATATTAATTATGAATTGGGGTGATCACATTTTGATGTCCTTTTATTAGACGCTCCACATGATCAAGGCCTTGTGGCATGTTTGGCTTTAGTCACAATCTCCAAGGATTAACTTATCATGATTATTTTCACCTACTTTGCATAATATAAAGGTAGGTTATGAGGTGGAAAATTGATATTGCATTGGGGTTCTACCTGTCCATAGTAGATTAAATTGGGCAATTTATCTCTTTCTTTTTTACATGGTTATGTTTGTCCTTAAAGTCTCTATGAAGGAACTAGAGATGGGCAGTATTGACACTTTGGTGCAATTGTGTAGTAGAAAATGGAAAATGGACTTTCTTAGCCTCGTAACTTCCTTAAAGTTGTGGCACATCATTTGAAACCCTAACTATTTAACATTTGGGGCTATCAAGTGTATTGTTGGGTGTAGATTTATGGAGGGGAAATAAGGATATCATCTGGATACCAACATTTCATACAGAATCATGGCAGGGCTACTAGACTTGAGTGTCCCTAAAAGAGATGCGAAGGTGATTATGTTGAAGTTATTTAAGAAAGACTTATGTGTGGGTTTGGATGAGGCCCTTGAGGCTACCACATTGGGTGTAGGCATCCCACACCCTCGAGATCTCTATCTCCTCATGATTCTTGGTATGAGGGTTGAATATTACCCGTTCTTTCTCAATTTGTAGGGTCTTGAGCTAATTGAACATAATCATCTAGTTATTGTGGGAGTGGAATTCCTAAAGAAAAAGTTGAGGTTGATGGTCGTATAGAGTCCATCATGGAAGAATGATTTTAGAGTGTAGTAAATGAAAATGTATTCCTTTACATTTTCACACTTTTTTGGGTCCTCCCTATAAAAAATTGGCTTATTTATGCCTTAATTGGTCCTATTATGCATCCACAAGCCTAATTAAATGCATTTTTCTAAGGATAATCTCAATATTTAATAAATGAAAAATCATAATTCAATGCTTTTGGCTATTTCTTCTAGATCTAAATATCTGGGATGCATATGCCCCTTTGGGCGTATGGATCCCACCTAGGTCTCAAGATCTAATTTTAGATGATACATTGAATGAAGAAATTCTTGAAATATGTGCCCTATTTTTAGGCCTCAGGGACTCATACACCGAACCTGTCGTATGAGTTTCACTTTAATGTAGGACCTATTTTAATTCAATTTCTTTGCATGATTTTACTATCCTTAGATTCAAATTAAGAATGTTGGCTTGTAGTATTGTAATTTTGAGAAATTAGGCATAAATAAATATAAATACAAGGTCATTTCATTAAGTTTCATCTAACAACAAGATAGAAATTTCAAGTATCCAAGTATCCTAGAAATTTTATGGGATCAAGAGCATTCAAGAGAAAATCATCAAGCATTTGGAGCTACATTGAAGATTCAAGCATTATGTCAAAGTCTTTGTGCACCATGTGTGTTTGTTAGCTAACATTTGTGATGTAGGTTTTATTATTCAAGCAAGAATTCAATACAAAGTTTCAAGTGTTAAATCAAGAGTCAAGATCCACATTCATGCTAGCCATTTCACACAAGTTTGCATCCTTCATTTCAAGGGTTTGGTGAGTTGTAACATAGAAATTTTTCATTCATCATTCCTTCATGTTATTTCATTTCAAGGTTTAATTACTATAAGAGAGGGGGACCAAATGTGTCAAGGCTCTATGTCACTTAGAGCCGAGAGTGGAAGGATGCCTTAACTTACCTCACTCTAAAGGGTGTTTTGGGTTTAGGGTTGAGAATGAAGAGTACTATGAAGTACTTTTGTCATTCTACAGGCCCAAAATTTTGACTAGGGCTAGAAGAACTGGTTTTTGGAGTCAATACTGCACCTTTGTTGGTGTAAATAAAGTCTTGTACCTAGTTAATTCATTACTAGGGGACTTATTTACACATGTTAAGTTTCCTTAGGTCTTGGGAAGGAATCTTTCTAGAAGGTGTTAGTTGTCATTAGTTGTTATCTTATCCTTTGACAACTACTAGATGTGAACCTAGGTAAGTGTGATTAGTTGTCTCATGTCATATGATTAAGACACTTGTCATAATCCTATGACATCTTGCATCTCACCTTGGCTATATAACCAAGGGGTTTCTACTACATTGTACAACAAAGTCATCTCATATCATTGACATTGAATACAGTTTATTCTTATCATATTCATCTCTCTCTTGTGCTTTCCATTTGGTCTCAAGATCTTGGCATCCATAGCCAATTCTATTATGGTATCAGAGTGAGTTGGGTGCCATTAGAGAGTCATTTTCTGAAGAGATATACCAGATTTGGGGGTGTTCCATTTTTGGCTTTTTATTCTAGGTTCAAATCAGAGCTTGTTGGTGAAAATCTAAGCTCACCATTACATCTGGAAGGTTTGAGAGAGTCAAATTTTCCTTTTGTTTCATCCAAATTAGACATACAAGGCCAAATCTATGAGGGTTTGAAGTTAAGAGTGGTTGCCAGATCCAGAAGGTAGCTACAATTTTGGAGCATTTTGGGTCAAATCCAACCTTGCCATCACATCCAGAAGGGCCAAAAACCTCAAGATTGACTACCAAATTGTCCAAATCAGAGTAGTTGCCCGGTGAGGCAAAAAAAATTTTCCCCAAGAGTTGTACAACCCCCAAATCGTCATTATTGCTGATGGTACGATTTGCAAAAAAAAAAATTAAAATCGGTTGTAATTTTTTTATTTATTTTTTAAATCAATTTAAAAATTATGCAAAATAAAGTTTTTGTTCTTGACAAAATTCATTGTGAGTTTTTTGAAAAAATATATAAGGTCGTACATTCCACAGACATACCCATCTGCAGACTGTACCTGTACACCTCAGGGTACACCCTGTCCCTTGAAGCTCTCTCATGTCGCCACGTGGAACAACCCAAATTGCTGGGCAGTCTGCATCACTTACTGTGGTCCCCATTCTTCATCGGTGATAGCTTTAAGACAACTAGTTGTGCTCGGTCATTTAAAAAATTCTAGCCTCCTTTACCCAATTGGTGGCATTCACAACTCAGGCGATGGAGGAGGAATATTTTGTCACATATTTAGAATATTCTGTCAACCAAGCAGTGGGGAGGATATTCCATCGATAGCAGAATATTTTATTTTGATGGGCTAGGGACCATAAAGTTTAATCCCCTCGTTAGCTGGCATCAGCAATACGTTAGCATTCTAAAAAATTCTACCCCCTCATGGTTTCTATTTTTATTTTTGAATGAAATTTTTGAAGCTCCATAACTCGCTCATTTTAACTCCTTTTTTCGAGCAATTTTTTTGATTTGGGATAATTTTTTGTGCTCTACAGAGTGGTGCAATTGGTTTTGTTTTGGTGTCTAGTTTTTCTAGGAATTGTAGATTCTCACAAGTGTTGTTGCTTTGTCCTCATTTTGGGAACATTAGGAGCTCATAACTTGCTCCTACAGTAACATTTTTGGGTGTAGTTTTTTTTGAAAGTGCATCATTTTTTGTGTAATTATCAATGGTATGATCAGATTGATCTTATTTTGTACTAAAAAATGTACTTGATTTTGTGGCCAAATTTGGCATTTTCATGTACCAAGATCAAAGTCCACTTCATTGTTTTGGCAAGTGGAAGCTGTAAACACACTAAATATAAAGTGCCAAATCAAATATTGCTTGGGGGGTTTCATGATTGAGTAATTTGGGGGGCTAATCTTGCAGTGATTGGTTGCATTCTTTTTCTTGGTTTGTGTTCTTTCAATGGGGGAATCTCAAATTGGACTCCTAACTCCACATAATTATGCTACATGGAGAAAATCACTATGGAACTATCTCATGATGAAAGTTCTAATAGATTATCTAAAGGACACCATTCAAAAACCTCGTGATGCTAAAGAATTAGCAAGGTGGGAGATTGATCGTAAGAAAACACTTGGATGCATATGTTCATTAGTCTCATTTGATTTAAAATTTCATATTGAATCATGCAATACACCTAAAGAGGCATGGGAGACTTTTGAAAAATTGTATGGTAAAACAGATAAGATTAGGGGTTATCAGATTGATAATGATTTGATGAATCTTGATCCGAAATGTTTTGACCACATCCAAGACTACATCTCCAAAATCAAGCAATTTAGAACACAGTTGAAAGAATGTAGTATTGAAAAAGAGGATTTACAATTGGTTCTGAATGTGTTATCCAAGCTTGGTCCTGAGTATTCATTATTTGTTTTTGGCTTTCATACCCATCGAATTTCTATGGGAGCATCATATGTTGATCCTAATTTTGATGACTTTGCAAATCTCCTAATCCAAGAGGAAGGTAAGTTAATGAACATGGGTCTAATCAAGTCTTCCAAGTCACAAGCATTGGTGGCAAGTGAGTCTAAGGGACAAAAAGAATCAAGGAATCTTGATAACAAGCAAAAGAAGAAAAAGAGCAAGCCACATAAAGAATTTGAATCCTCATCCTCAAAAGGAGAATCATCTAAGAAGGAGAGGCCTTTTTGTTCATATTGCAAGAAGGATGGACATGAAGAACACTATTTCTATAAGGACATTGATGAGTTGAAAAATCTTCTCAACAAGAATCACATTGATTTTCCTTCTAGAATGTCTGAATCTTCCTCTCCTTCTACTTCAAAACAATCTAAAAAGGACAAATTTCAAGCTCTTTGTGCTCTTTCAGGTCTAGGATTAGGGAGATGGCTTCTAGATTCAAGAGCTTCTCATCATATGGCATATTCACAGACTATATTCTCTTCATTTCAACCTTGTACTATGTCTCGTATCTTGATGTGAGACAATACATACATGAGTGTAACAAGGAAGGGATCTATTATTTTTGGGGACAACACTTTTTAGGATGTCTTGTGTGTTCCCCATTTGATGAACAATCTTCTTTCCATATATTAGATTACACATGGTGGAGATGGGAGGTATGTGGAGTTTACACCTGATTCAGTCAGAATTTGAGACTTGGAGACTCAAAAGATCATTGCTACTAGGGTGTTTGATCATTCATCTCAGTTGTATACCTTTGCACAGTTTGCTTGTGATGGTGACATTGTTCCTTCAACTATTGATCACATACACCATGACTCAAAGGAGACATTTTGACTCTTGAACTTGGGAATTCTCACATAACATCTAATACTTGAGCCATGCATTTCATCTCCTCCATCTACTATTTCAATTGATCATGCTTGTGATTTCATAGTTTGGGATCCTTGTGATTCAATGCAGCAGGATATACATAGTCTTCCAGATATGGCTACTTTGGATGACTTCCTAGAAGGAATTTCAAACTTGTTTGTGGAGTCTCATCTTCCAGATTTGGGGGACACCATTGATGAAATTCATCTTCTCTTTAATGGAGAATAACCTTCTTCAATTGTTGTGAGGGAACACCTTGACCCTCTTGTTCATTCTCTACATGATCATTCTTTACAGATTGGCATAAGCGTGGATACTTTTGGAAAAAATTTGGAGGAGGATTCTTTGTCTTCAGAGGGGATATCCTTGTCTTTGGATAATGTTCTACATTCATTTCTACTAGATGTTGGATTGTCCTCTTCAGTTGTGTGGCCCAAAACACCTGTTTGGAGTGTGTCAGCTTTCGACATCAACATGGAGACACTTGAGCAGGCTTCAAAGACATCACACATCATCCATATTCCTAATATCCCACATACATCCATGGTCTTATTTGTTCCTAAGGGGAGGAACGTTGTTCAACAAGATTGGATCATCTTCAACATTCAATGTTGAGCTTCTACCATCATTGCAGGAGACTCAACATTGATGGAGGGTTGCCTTGTCTCTCTTCTACTTCTCTCTTATGGGGGGGTATTTTTCATCACATGGGGTTTTTACCTTCTCATTCTTCATTGAGAGCATTTCTATTTTGTATTTCATCTCTCTTTTTGGGAGGAGTTTTTTCCCACTGTGTTTTCTCCTTTTCTCCATTTGTGAGAGATTGCATTGATTTCATTTGCATATTTACATGGGTACCTAACATGGCCTAGTAGCTGGGACCCATTCTTGCATCTATGTGTCATTTTCATAATAATTTGCTACTCCCTAAGTTTCACTTAAGGGGGGTGTTGGTGTAAATAAAGTCTTGTACCTAGTTAATTCATTACTAGGGGACTTATTTACACATGTTAAGTTTACTTAGGTCTTAGGAAGGAATCTTTCTAGAAGGTGTTAGTTGTCATTAGTTGTTATCTTATCCTTTGACAACTAGTACATGTGAACCTAGGTAAGTGTGATTAGTTGTCTCATTTCATATGATTAAGACGCTTGTCATAATCTTATGACATCTTGCATCTCACCTTGGCTATATAACCAAGGGGTTTCTACTACACTGTAGAATAGAATCATCTCATATCATTGACATTGAATACAATTTATTCTTGTCATATTCATCTCTCTCTTGTGCTTTCCATTTGGTCTCAAGATCTTGGCATCCATAGCCAATTCTAACAACCTTAGACAAATTTATGTTCGACGACAACATGGATCTGGGACAACAACATAGTGCACTTGTGTCCCTCTACCACACTAGCATTTGTGTAGATAGAAAACATAAAATGCAGTAAAACTGACCAAAAATTGACTAAAAATCCTAGCTAACTAATTTAAAAAAAAATAAAATCAATGGTAAAGTATGAAAGATAAGTATGGAAATGATAAAGTAAATAGATAAACAAAAGGGTGGAAAATATTAACTCACTGAAATGTCAGTTTTCTAATGAGCTCCATGCACACATTCACCTGCAAACAAGAAAGAGGGAAAATTTTTGGGGTTGTTAGGGGTTTTCCTCAGTCGAAGCCTAATTTGGTGTTTCCACCTCCATGGATAGCCAAAAAAGCAACATAATAGAAAGTATGGAAAAGAAGATAGAAGGAAATGCACTGAACACTACAAAAGAGATAACCTACTCTATCAAATCACAAAACGAGAAGAATGAATCATTACCACCTCCACTAAAAGTCTCTCAAGGACAATGAAGGGAGAATGCAAGCAATGAACATGAAAAATTCACCACAGTCATAGTAATGATGAAGGGAGGTCTGACAAGACTCCAAGCTCACAACTTCTATGGTAGCCCCACACATACAAAAGTGAAGTTGATAGAGTATCCAACTATTGCAATGATTAATGATGTTGTGAAAATGGAGTCCTAGAAGTGTGAGAGATTGAATGAAAATTGCTTGATAGATGGAATGAGAATGAAAGAGTCAAAGTGATAGTGAATAGAATAGATTTTAAGGCTAAAATGATCTATTTCAGGTCGATTGGTGGCACAAAGGCATTACAATTTGACCCCAATGAGATGTCTAATGTCCCTAGGAACTTAGGGGAAGGAATCTATCAAGGATGGTAGTGTGCCATGTAGATGTCCATGTGGCACACTTGCATCCCTAAAAAAAATTCCCCCACCGATACACAAAACACATGCCAATTGGATGCATTTTGGATGGATAATGTGGAATTTTTTCTTTGGATTTGATTTTCCAAGGTGAGGGTATGTGAAAATGGGATTTACAAAAGGGGTGCAAATTCACTCCTATATATTTCCCCTACTTTAACGAGCGTGAATAATGAGGAGCATTAAGTAAAGTTGATCAAAGAGATATAGATGTATACCTAAAACATCAAGGAAGCATATCACAATCTGGTGAATTCAAAAACACAAGGTAAGCAAAGGACTCCATAGGTACTCTCTCCTGAGGAGTTTTGAACAAAAGGACTTCATAGCTTTGCAGAACTATGAAGTTGCACAAAGTACACTGAAGGCCCTTAGACCAATGATAGAAAAATCCCATAGGATGTAAGAATCTCATACCCCCATAGACCTGCAAGAAGGAATTCCCCCAAGTACTCTCTCATGAAGGAATCCTGGTGTAAGGGGAATCCTCAGAGTCAGACTGGAAAACAACTTCACAAGTGCACCTGCAAAGCAACATGTTAATCCATAGATAAAACATGTTAGAAAACAACAAGCATCCACATAGGAAAACATGTAGAAAGTCACACAAAGAGTCAAAAAGAAGAAAGGATTTCAAAGGGGTCCCTTGGGAACCCTCCAAAAGAAGAGGGGTCAACTCAAGGGATGCATTGTTTGAAAGTACAAGAATGATTTTCGCAAATCGATTCATTATGAAAGAATTTTCACTTTATGAAGGAATTGAAAAGGAAGAAAATGACCCCTAATGAGGGTAAGTTCGAGGCTTCTCCCGTAGGAAAATTTTATCCCTCCTCATAGGAAAGTTATTCAAGTTCTTTCTTTGTGAACCCATGATGAAGGAAACACACTCTGCTAGGGGTCCAAGTTGAGAATAAAATTTTTGAAAAGAGGTTTGTAAAGATTTTTTGAAAGGATTCATTGCCAACAAATTCATTTTCTAAAAGTTGAAGTTGACATGGCAACCTCCCTTAGGGTGGTGTGTGTTGAATGCAAATGAACACAACGTACTAAGGAGAGAAAAGAAAGAAAGAAAAAGTGATGTTGTGGCCCATGGACATAGCAAGATGCCACCATGGTGATGTTGTCACATACATGAGGGACAACACATAAGCACCACAACATCACAGATCAAGAAAAGAAGAGAGAAAGATAACAAAAGTGTAAAAGAACACAATGACATTATAGATAGAGGAAACAAGGGCAACCTGATATTTCAGGGTCATATCTACACATAAATATATATAAGTAGAGTAATAGTATATAGATGAACTATCATCAACCCCCTACTATATCAGACCATATGAAGAATGCACGAGAAAATGAGGTAAAAATATAAAATTGGCTCAACATGGAAGGGAAGCCTAAATTCCCCCAACACTTTGTATCATCCCCAATTTTTTGAAAATCAAAACACATAATAGAGGAAGAATGGTGGCATAAATAGAGGAAGTCTACAAAACATAATAAATCTTATATCCAAGCATGTAAAAAGGTGACAAGAGTCATCCAAGAACACATAATCCAAGCATAGGGGAACACATCACAACAAACACACATCTAATCTAAAGGTAAAGAAGAGGTGCCTCTCCCTAACACTCATCAACCAAAAGGTCATATGCTTCCTAATCTAGAGCATTATATGGGGAAAGTGGATGATCTTATAGTGATGGAATATTAACAGGGGATATTTTGACCCTCCTATAACAAGGGCTAAGGAAGAAGGCCCTGCAAGGTATTCTCCGCTAGGCGCTTGTGGAGTGATGGTCAGCAATTTCATAAAGATCACCGACAAGGGTGAGACCTTGTCAAAATAGTTGAACATATAATTCATGGGAGTTCCATGTGTGACCTAAATGGATGGGGAAGGTGACACCTGAGATTTACTGCTAAGCTCACTTAGTGACTTAGGAGTAGTGAAAAACATAGGGGAACCCGAAAATTGCTCCATCACTAGGATGGTACAAGCTAGCATAGGAACACCCTTTGAAGAGGGTGGGATCCTCTTACACCCCCCATTACTAGAAGGGACAACCTCCAATTTTTTCTTTATCAAAGGATGTGAACTCACCATAGAAAAGGTAAGAGGTGTAGAGGAGGAGGAGAAAACTATGACAGGCACCACTAAAGTATTCAAAATTTCCATGGGTTTAGGGAATGGTGGGATGTCCGAAAGGGACATCAAAAGAGGTGGCTCGACCGAAGGAGTGATAAAAACCTACACCTTTTTAGGGTCAAGTGCACTCATTCTCACAGCAGGAGCTGGAAGCAGGGCTAGATTCGATTGAATGGAAGCAGAGGGGAGGAGAGAGGAGGATACAACAGGAGGTCATAAAATAGGGGTAGTCAACTCCCCTTCCTGCCTATACAAAGTGGCTTGCTCAGCCGCCAGACCCTTTCATCAGCACTTACGTTCATGCACAAGCAATTTTTTATGACTCTTAGAACTAGAGGCTGAGAGTTGAGAAGGGACAAAAGGATCTCACTCAACTATAGGAGTGTCCATCATAGCCATCTCTGTCAGAGGGACAGACTCCGAAATGGGAGCAAGAGGAAGAGGTTGAGTGATAATGGGGGGAGTCAGCTCTAGCACCTTTCCAGTGGGCCTCTTCCCATTCACTGCTTTAGGAGTAGGAGCGGTAGGAGGCCTTTAAGGTCAAGACAGAAAGGATTCTCTATGGGGACCCTTCCTTCTATCATATAGGTAGGACTAAGGTCCAAGACGCACAGTAGGAAGATCCAATATCCTAATCTTGGCTTTGCACCAAGGAGGCACCATCAGACTTCTTATGTAGAATCCAAGAGTAATCATCCAAAAAACCTCTTTAGAAAGGGGGATAGAAGCGATGTCTCGAGGATTGGTAGGCCTCTTCTTTCACTTTTGAGAAGAGGATGTCGCTTTATGTTGTACTACTAAAGGGGTCACTTTTAGCTGTCCCTTATCCTCAGTCTTTTACTTCACATAGTTTCAGTAAAGTAGGTTTTTCCTCAAGGGGAGCAGACTAATCAGGGTGGCAAAAAAACTAATCTAATGAATGGCTCCCATGGGATACCAATGGTTGATATCCAATGTCATGCATGACATGCACAACACCTTCATGGGATAATTTTAAAAATTTATGAATGACAATCAATTTCGTTCATGGAAGCTAGCCAAGGTATGAATAACTTCACCTTAAACAAATCAGATTCTAGGATAACATCAAAGGTTATGTCCATGACCCTAGGTCCAACCAGGATGGAAAAAAATTATTGATCCATACAACTTGAGAGAGAGGCCATCATGGGTATGAATGGTAGACTTTGTTTCTTCAAACTCCTCCCTTTGTAATGAATTCAACCACAATGTCTCCTCTATAATAGCATTCATTCAGCTCATGGGGTCAACTAAGACCCTTGTCACATTGTTCCCATTGAGGCGAGTAGGAATGTAGAGTGGAGAGAGCTTGTTATTCAAGGGAATGTCTTGCAAGGTGAATGTCATGTCTAATGAACCAGTCATAGGTTACGAGGAAGGGGTAACCATGACCATATTAACGTACAACTAGGGTTGAGTAGAAGAATTGGAGGGGTGAATAATTAAGTTGGAAAAGTGAGATGGAAATAGGTTTGTGTATATTTTCAACTCACTATTGGATTTTTCCACCGATTTATTCATATTTTATTTTTTCCCATCAAGATGAATGGTACCGTCATTGATGTGGTCCTATATCTCATGACGTAGGTGCATACAATGTTTGATATCATGTTAGTTAACTTGATGGTACATATAGAATTAATTTGCATAATACCAATCAAGATAAGGCTCCTTGAGAGGTCAAGGGTTTTCCAAGGTTAAGTTCTTGTCCTTCAACAACTTTTGCAAGATGGAAGAATAAGATTTTGCTAACTTTGTAAACTTTGTACTGCATTTGAGGCTGTTATTGTTTGTCACAGTGACTACATTCGTAACAGCTTTACCTTTTCCCAAGATTGATACAATAATTTTCCCCTTGAACTAAACTACCATTTGTTGATATTCTCGTAACGTAGCACACAAATGTGCGAAAGAAGCATATTTCATAAAGGAAAACTTTTCTTGCAAAGGTCTTTGCAGGTTACCTATGAACACCTTCTTAACATTAGAATCAGGTAGCAGGTACAAAATATGTGAAAGGAGCACTTGATATTGTGCTATGATATTAGTTAACTTCTTGTTATCCCCCTTGTTACATCAAAAAAGATCTGATAAGCTCATCCTTTACCCAATGTTATCTTGGAAGTGTCAGAGAAATTGAGAATATAGAATTGTCAGGCAAAGAACATTACCACTCAAGTGTTGTATCCTTGAGAGATCAAGGAAATATTTTTTCCATCAAAGCATCATGATGGAAGAATTTTGTACACATGGAATTAAAGGTAGATACATGTGTTTTCGAGTCCCCTTTTCTACCATACTCTCAAATCTAGGAATCTTCATTTCTTGCAGGAAGGGAGTACTCAAGATTGCTACCAAAAATGGGCTATGTTGGAAGAAAGGCTAAAAGATAGGCTGGAAAGAGGCCTTGGAAAGGCTTTCCAACTAGTTTTTCATTTGACCCACGTCCTGAAGAAGTGCATTCAAAAAGGGGTGAGTAGATGAAAAAGGACCGGTTGAATATCCAGAACCATCGTTGCCAAAACTACCTCTAAAGCCAACACTATGACCACAATTGGATCCACTATGATTGGTAGTGCCCCCATCAGAGCCACTTCCACTACCAAAACTATTTCCATGGCCTCCACCAAAGCCTCCTTTTCTAATGCTTCATTTTCTACCAAAGCCACTGCCACTTATTCCATCGTAGCCCCCACCGCTACAGGTAGTAAGAGGGGTGAAATTGAAATCAAGGGGTGTTCTACTCACGTTGAGAGTGTTAGGCCTTTGGGAAGCCAAAGAGACACTGATCAAGGGCCTTATTTTGGCCATGTACACAGATGTAGTGGGCATTGAAACACCTATTTGTCTTTCATAGGCATCGAGCACTTCCCCTCAGGTTATACTTAGACAACTAATCACATGCTACATAGAGGGGATAGGCAGATGCAGGAAGGAAGCCATCACACACACTAAAAAGTACTCCCAAAAAGACCCCTAAAGGTTCACAATTGGACAGTGACCCAACTAAGGCTTCATTCTACAATGCCTACGGAACCTTCCAACTATGCCTACTAGGGGTCACAAGTTGGGTTGTAAGGTGAAACACCTCACAAAACTCACACCTACAATGCTCCTAGGACACGAGGAAAGGACCCTTCATCACTAGTAAATGGAGCCAAAATGGTTCATGTAAGGCTCACCAAAAATGTAAGAGAGGAGGACCAATGACGTCAAGGCTCCAGGTCATGGAAATCTAAGAGCGAAACACTGCCCTAACTAACCTCACTCTAAAGGGTCTTTTTGGGTCAAGGTTAAGAATGAAGAGTATTATGAAGTACTCCTATCACTCTATAGACCTAAAAATCTGATTAGGGCTAGACGAGCTGGTTTTTGGAGTCAATATTACACCTCACATAACTTTCTATCCAAGGATGATAGCCCAGGTCTAGGACAATACCATGGCGCATTGGCATCTCTCTGGTGCGCTAGCATCCATATGGCTAGAAAACATAAAATGTAGTAAAAAAGACTAGAAATTGACTAAACAACCTAGCTAACTAATGTTAACGAAATAAATAGAATGATAAAGTATGAAAGATAATTATAGAAATGATAAAGTAAATAGATAAACACAAGGGTTACTAATATTAACTCATTGAAATGCTAGTTCGCCTGTGAGCTCCACACACATGTTCACCAACACACAAGCAAGAGGGAAATTGTTGGGGATGTATAGGGGTTTTCCTCAGTCAAACCTGCACTTCGTATTTCCAGCTCCACGGATAGCTAGAAAAGAAACAAAATAGAAAGTATGATAAAGAAGATCAATGGAAATTCACTGAACACTACAAAAGAGATAAGCTACTCTATCAAATCACAAAAGAAGAAGACTGAAGCATTACCACCTCCACCCAAAGGCTCTCAAGGCCAATGAAGGGAGAATGCAAGCAAAAAACTTGGAAAAGTCACCATAGCCATAGCGGTGATGAAGGGAGGTCTCCCAAGACTTCAAGCTTGCAACTTCTATGGTAGCCCCACATGTACAAAAGTGAAGATTATGGAGTATCCAACTCTTGCAATGCTCAATGGAGTTGTGAAAATGGAGTGCTATAAGTGTGAGATATTCAATGAAAATTTCATGAGAGATAGAATGAGAATGAAAGAGTTGAAGTGATAGTGAATATAATGGATTGGAAGGCCCAAAGGAGTTGTTTTGGGTCAGATGGTTGCACAAAGGTGTTACAATTCAACCCCAAAGAGGTGTGTAACATCCTTGCAGACTCATAGGTAGGAATCTATTAGGGATGGTAGTGAACAATGCAGAAATCCACATACTTCGCTCATGTCCTTAATGGAAATTACCCCACTGCCACACAAAACACACACCAATTGGATGCATTTGTGATGGGTGATGTGTATTTTTTCCTTTGGATTTTATTTTCTAACGTGAGGTATGTGAAAGGGAAATTTACACAAGGGGTAGAAATTCACTCTTATACAATTACTAAAACAAGGTTTGACCAAGGAAAACCCCCATTACCTAACAAAACAACATTTTTCTCTCTTGATATGTGTTTGTAGATCTAGGTGAATTGGAGATTGAATATCCTTTGAAGAAAAAGTTGCAAAAGTTGTCAAAGTTGTCAAGAAATTATCATCTTCACAGAGTCTCACCTACAGACCAAAATTTAGACTTTTGGACTTGAAGGTCAAACAAGAAGGAAGCTATAGGAGATCATGAGAGGCTATAGTAATATCAATCAAAACCCTAGTAACAAGACTAAATCACCCAGCTAGGAGTATTAGTCCCATTATATCCCTTTTTCCATCTTTCTATAGATCCTGATAAGTCATCAGAAGATTCCAAATTCTTCCTACAAACCCTATACCATGACTAAATTTCCCTACCTAGTGTATTAGTTCCAATGTACTTCAAACAATAGATTTTCCAAGGTTTATAGACCTTTGTTTGGTCACTCCACTCCTCTAGGTACTTATTTGTTTTCTTCTGTTTGTCAATCTGATTTCATGCTTTCAAGTTTCTAAGGTTTTGTGCATTTATTTCATTTCTCCTTTCAAGATTCATTTAATGGTGAACCTCCATCCAATTTCAATAGGAATCCCCTAGTCCATTCCTCAATCAAGTCATTTGGTTGAGGGATCTAGATTCCTAATGAACTAAAGTACAAAATAGGTCCAAGTTCCATCTCCCCAAAGGTGGACACATCATTTCCCTTCTTTTCACAAATTCTTCCTTCAAAATAATGTATGACAAGTGTAACCTTGGTATTGTCTCTGTAATGTTGGTAATATCTCATCTTGGTTGGTTTTAGCAAGTTTTTCATATGGTGTTGCTCTTTGTAAGTTTGGGAAAACAATATTGGTGTAATTTTGTTGTAATCTGACCCTACATGGTCAATTTTGGGCATATATTTATGCTGGTTTGGAATGTTGGTTGGTTGTTGGGTGCTTTATCTAGGTCTTTTTGGGGTTTGATGGTAATGATAAACTTTGGCCTAGCTCAGTCATGTCATGTAAATATTTTTGTAAAATTAGTATAATCTACTTGCTTACCTATACAAAAAATTTAAAAGTTTTAGAAGAAATAAAAGGAAAAAAGGTAAAGTTATAATAATTAAATAATTTAACCTTTAGAAGAAGGAAAACTAGCAAAATTAATAAAATAATTTAATTAATTTAGAAGAAAGAAGGGATAATTGATTGAATAATTATTTAATTATTTAATTATGGGGTAATGAGGTATGTCAAATAAAACTTTGTTCATTTTAATAATTTATAATGTAAATTTTGATTTGGTCATCTACACAAGGTGAAAGAAAAAATATAATTTAAATTCTCACTCTTCTAGAAGGAATTTCTATAACCAATACTAAGAGAAATATTAGAGACATCATAAATATAATAGTTAATGTTATTACTACAAGAAAATTTTCCATAATTTATGGCTATAGAAATAAACAACTAGAAGATAATAAATAAAATGAAACCTTTTCAAACATGTCCAAAGATTATTATTTTTTGATTGGTAAACACTGCTAAGGGAAAGCACCCTAAATGCTTTTGACTAGAGCTATGAACCAATCAGACCACATTGTTGAGGGGCTTCATCCTTAGATATATACGGCGCACAAAAACCTTACACCTTAAGTCATCTTAACCTTATCACTCCAAGACCACTGCGCATAACCTACATGCATGAAAGACTCACGAGGGTCCGATATAGAACCACCAAGCATGAGAGACCCATGTGGGTCCAACAACAATCCACAAGCAACATATGCCACTAGGAATGAAAGACTTGTGTGGGTTTGAAAACAGTCCAGGAGTAGCACACACCATCAGGAAACTAGATCCATGAGTAGCACACACCTACAGGAACAAGCACACTTAGTCACCACGTTCGCCAGGATCAGCCGCCACAATTCCTCCTAGTAGCGGTATTTGCACTAGTAGTCCAGGTGGGGATTTGAAACTTGGTTGCACCATAAATGGGCAACCATCTCACTGTTACACCAACAGGTGATCCCCCATGTCCAAAGATTATTATTGATAATTATTTATTACCTTTCAAGTTGTTTGAAATATCTCTAGTAATATTTTTTTAAAATTTTTATGTATATAATCCAATAGTGGCATGGTGTGATGGTTAATTTATTTTGTTTTTGTTCTTTACATCAAGGTTGAAACCCCATTAGGGTGTGTTAGTGCGAATAATTAATCTATACTTAAGTGTACATAGGTTGATGAGGTTAGACAACTTCTTATCTAACTAAATGTGCAACCATTGAGACATCTAGAGGTTACCAAGTTATTTAGTAAACCTCATGAGCTACCTTTTTGAGGTTGGAACCATTTCCATCTCACATCAAAATTAACTCAACATTTGGCACACAAGGTTGATGACTTGGTCATAGAGGTTATTGGTTTGCATACTCCAAGTGATCCTAATGTTGACACCTATAGGACACTTATCATATCATTTGTGCCATCTTATGGGGCACTTGTCAATTCACCTCATAATTGGATTGCCTCATCCTTGCCTATATAATCAAGGCTTTTTACTCATTACATTTGTGTCGACTAATATAATACTACATGTTGTTCATACTTGTGCTTGATTCTAATCTCCTAGATCTCCTAATTTGTAATTTTCTAATCATTTTTTTTGTTTGCATTGATTATTAGCATTTAATTTTAGTATTTGTCTTTTATAGTTAAACACTTTATGCTAATACAATCATTAAACATCGCATACATTAACTACCTTGTTCAAATTAAGCACTTGCAAAGGAGGGGGGTCCTTTTTTGTCAAAGTAAAAAAATTGTAAAAAAGAGTACTTTTTTTTTTTGTAATTAATTTGGAAAAGGGAAATTGATAGGGGAAAGGTCAACTATTTTTCCTTAGAAATTTGTAAAATATGTATCAATTTTCTCTTTTTCAATGAATTTGGAAAAATGGAGGGTCACAATAATGGGGTTTATTATTATTTTTAATATTTTTTGTGGTTTATAAGACATAATTGGGTATGTGTAGGATCATCATGAAAAAAACAAGCCCTTAAGTGGCAAAAAATTCAGAAAGATCAGAGTTAGCCAACTTGACATAAAAATTTGAATAAGTTATCTATATTATTTCAAAAATGTGTAAGAAAATAATCTATAGAAAATTGAATGTAGTTTCTAAACTACTAGGTTTTTTTTTTTTTAAATCTATTTGGTGAAAATTTGAAATTTCAATGCAATAGCACTTAAATTTTAGGGAAAAATAAGAAGCAGTGTCTTCGACCACCCTAACCACAATAAAATGATAATACTTTAGATATAAGTAGAGGACTCATGTCTCGATGTGATGCATACTTTTTGTAATTTTCTTCCAAGTAAATAATTAATTATGAATTTTTTATTACAACTTTTAAAAAATATAAAAACTTGTATGTCTGACCACCTTAATTTGGTCAAAACTTCATGAAATTCATTTTTTTTTTAATCCTATAGTATGTGAAGTGTAGAATGTGATGCATGTTTTGGATTCAAAAAATGCGACACCATTTGAAAGCTATAGATGTTTTTCAACTAGCCTATCAATCAGAACTTTAGTCATAATTCAAATAGAAAATGAATAATAATTATTTATTAAATTTAAAGTAAAGCATAATTTATAAATATTGGTGGAAAGCTGGGAATCTCCTTTAAAAACCCTTTTTGTTTCATCAATTTTGGGTAAAAAAAAAGTCATCAGCCACATACCCATCATAGCACCACTTTTTGGCCCATCATGATCCTACACATACCCAGTTTAATCTTTTATTCTTAATCAACCTCATGATAATAAACTTTCAAGAAATTTTACTAGAAATAATGATTGTAAAAACACTCATATAAATTGCCACAAAACTAAATGTTTGTTTCCTTAGGGAGGGAATTTTTGAAATTAATGTACATACTCTAAATTATAAAGTGTAATGTAGGGCTATGACATCACAACATGGATCCTTGTGATTTTCAAAAGATGTGAGTTAATCTTAGAGAATAGCTTGTACATCTCTATATTCCTTACACACTCCCAGTCTCAATTGATTTTCTTATATTATCCTAGCATTAAGGGGGCACTATGCTACTATTATGCTAATGCTTCTTTCAATGAAGCAGTGGAAGACTCTTCTATATCTTGATCTCTCAAATTGGGGATTAATTTAGTGGATCATAGTTTGATATTCTAGTACTTTTTATCACAATATTATCTATATTATTGACTTCATAGTGTTTGATAGAATTTTCTGTACATTGGTTGAGTAGTGTTCATATGTTCACTAATGCAATTCATGTAGTGTTTGTATCGCACATCCCAATCTACATTACTTGGAGATTTGTTGATTCTAGTAGATATCAATCCATCGTCGATGAAGTTTACAACTTCAACATGCTTCAAGAGTTCATCATCATGTTCCTATCATCAAGGGACATAATTTCAAAAGGTGGGTGAGCGCAGGATCATAGGGGTTGAAAAAAAGGTGATATGACAAAAAAATTGGTTGATGACTTTCTTTAATTTGAATTTGATGAAATGAAAAGGGTTTATTGAGAAAATTGTCATCTTTCAAAAAATATAAGATATGGCTATTATGAATTAAATAGATAATTATTATTGAATTTATATATACATTTTGACTAAAATCATAATTGATAGGTTGATTTAAAGCATCTATAGTTCCTAAATGATTTAACATTTTTTTGAATTTGAAATATGTGACACTTTATATGCTTCCCATACTGTAGGATAATTTTTTTTTTAAACTTCATAAATTATTGACTAAGTTATGGTGGTCATATAAATAGTTTTTATTACTTTTTAAAAGTTGTAATAAAAAATTCATAGCTAATTATTTACTTGAAAAAAATTACAAATAAGAATACAACACATTCAAGCATGCGTCCTTTACTTATATTGAAAGTTCCAAATTTTTTATTTTTTTTCTTGTACTTAGGTTTGTTACACATACACCTACTTTTTCTTTCTTGAAAATTAGTACTACTACATTGAAATTTCAAATTTTCACCAAATAGATTTACTTTTTTTTCCAAAAACAGAAATAGTATCTTAGAAACTACATTCAATTTACTACAAATTATGTTCTTACATATTTTTTAAATTATGTGAATAACTTGTTCAAATTTTTATTTCAAGTTTCCTAACTCTATTTTTATGTATTTTCATTGCCATTTAAGAGCCTAGTTTGGACCCCCATGATCCTACACTTAACCAGGTCTTAAATCCTTCCACTTTCTCTTTTTAGAGAGGAGTTTTGTTCAAACTAGGTTTTCTCCTTTACTCAACTTTGTGAGAGAATGAATTGTATATGGGTACCTAACATGGCCTCTAGCATGGAACCATTTCTACTAATTGCATTTTTGTGATCTCCCCAAGAATCACTTAAGTGGGGGTGTTAGTTTGAATAATTAATCTATTCACTATAATTAAGTGTACTTAGGCTGATGAGTTTATATAACTTCTTGTCTAACCAAATGTGCAAAAATTAATACCTCTAGAGGTTACCAATTTATTAGGTAAACCTCATGACCTACCCTTTTATGGTTGGAAGAATTTCCATCGCACCTCAAAATTCACTCAATAGCTGGAACCCAAGGTTGATGACTTGGTCAGAGATGTTTTTTTCCACATGCCAAGTGTTCATAGGGTTGACACATATAGTAAACTTGTCATATCATTTGTGCCACCTTATGGGGCACTTATAAACTTACCTCATGGGTGGATTACCTCACCCTTTCCTATATAATCAAGGTCTTATACTCATTACATTTGGTTCAAGTAATACAATACTGCATATTGTTCATACTTGTGCTTGTTTCTAATCTCCTAGATCTCCTAATTTCTAATAGGGTGTAACTATTGAGAATTTACCTAGTGGTGATGGGGTCCATCATTTGTGACATAACCAGTTCATAGCTCCTGGTCAAAAGCATTTACTTCTATTAATAAAAATAAATTATCATTGTAGTAATCAGATGACTAAGAATAGATATATTTTTCATGTTAAGAGAGTTTTGTGTAGTTAGGATTCAAATTGGGTAATGGTAATTGATTTTTATTTTATTTTATAAAATATTGGGAACGTATATATTATATTTATATAGAAATAGATAATTGCATAATGATAATCAAGTGCTAGCTGTGGGTAATAGTGTAATTGTTTCTTATTAAAATATGGCGAAAAAAAACATATCTTAGATGTTGATTTTATTCCTAAATTTAATCATAACCTCATGAGTAATGTGTATGTTATAAAAAATGATTATTAAGTACTATTGAAAGATACTAATTTTTATGCTAGACAATAACTCTAATAGTAGGTTGATTAAAAAGGTTAGCATAATTATTAGTGATTTTTACTTCTAAATATAGAGTGAAACTAAAAAAAGAATACCAATAAGATCATATTCAAGAGGAAGTGAGTTCTAGGATAACATATTTAGACAACACATGGATATAGAATATGAAGTATTCACCTTCATTTTATATGTTTAATTTTATCATAAATATTTATATGGAAAGAGGATAACCACTAAATGATTAGCCAAATAGTTCATGTAAGATCTATAGTCTAGAAAAATAATATAAGGAAAATGCAAACAATAGAGGAAGAAAACCATTATAGACTATTTATACTAATATGTATGGGCCAGTGCAGACTACATGATTAGGAGGATTGTTTCATTTTATAACTTTTTCGTAGTGTTTTTAAAATTAAAGATAGTTATAAAATAGAGTTTATTTTATGAGGAGTTTAGCTCCCAAATATATCAATAGGTACTAACTATCAAAAAATATAGTGAGAAAAGAGTGTATAACAACATCATATAAGTATTGATAAGATCTTGTATTTTCATTCCCACTCCCCTATAGTAGTGTTGTATCCAACTTTATCACAATGAAAATCACTAAGAGGGGGCATAATCGGATTGGGGTCCATTTTTTAGCATGTGAACTATTCATCCTCCTTCTTACTGGTATCTTTAACATCAATGGGTTTTGGGATTTTCTTTTCTTCTATAAATTTTTTAAACAAGTTCAGTTCTTATTGATTCAGTTTGTTCCTTCCTTATGGGAATAAGTGAGCTATTTGAATCTCTATTTTGTAAACTATTGTGAGTCCCTCCTTTAGTAGTATCATGAATCTATCCTTAGGGATTTCAAGATGAATATATTTTTAGGATAACATATTTAGACAAGATATGGATAAAGAATATAAGGTACCATCACCTTCATTTTATATGTTTGATTTTATCATTAATTATTATATGGAAAAAGGATAACCACTAATTGATTAGCCAACTAGTTCATGTAAGACCTACAATATAGAAAGATAATATAGGGAAAATACAAATTATAGACAAAGAAAACCATTTTTGACTATTGTTACTAATATGGGTAAGGAAATGTAGAATACATTATTAAGATAATTATTTTATTTTATAGCCTCTCCTAATGATCTGAGAAGGAAAAAATGGATTTTTTTTCACAAGAAAATGTTTGAAGTGCTCATAATAATCAAGGATTCTAAATAAATGGTTGAAAAAAGAGACTAACTAATTTTTTAATGTACCTATGTTAAAATAATCATGAGATGGAGGTGTGAAAAAGCCAATTATAATTGTAGAAATTAATACATGTGAAGTACCCTAAATCTGCAAGTAAGACCAACCTCAAATACTCATTAGAAGGGTTAGTCTAAACATACAAATCTGCAAATACCTCTATAAAATAAAATATCTATGCTAAAGAAATGCCACAAGTAACAAAAACAACATCAAGAAGACATTTCGAAAGCAAGATAATCACCTATTCCATATTGGATTGGTGTCACATGTGCTAGTGACCCTTTCCCAACCCTTGCTAAGAAGCCAAAATGATGAAATGCAAATACAATGGAGATGATGAGCAAGATGAGTTCTCAAATCAAGAGAGTAACCTTGCATAAAAGTTGTGGATGGATGAATGAGGATTAAGGCCTTCTTTTATAGATTTTCTTGATGAGAGATTGGCCAAGAGGGGTGAATGTGGGACTAAAGATCCACCAATGAGAAGAGGACACTTGTCAAGTGGTGATAGGCCAATGGTTGTGCAAGATTTGGGAAGTGTGCCCATGAGAGGGAGAATTTTAATTCAAATTTGGCAATAAATTTAGAGAGGGGGACAAGAAAAAAAACAATAAATGCTATGTTGGAGGGACAAATCAACTTGTCATGTTGAGTGAAAATGAGGGTTTTTAATAAATCAATTTATTGATTTATTTGTGCAAGTGGAGATATCTAGAGGATGCAAGTGGGTGAGATTAGCATTTAACCATGGTTAGATTAAATAAATGATGATTATGTTAGTTTAATGATGATTAGGTGAGATTGACTTTTAGGACTTTGATATTTGATTTATTTAAATCAGAAAATGATGAAATATGATTTGGGATTTGATTTAAATTAAATGGATGTTTGATTTATTAAAAGGTTGATGATAATGTTTATCTGATTTTAAATAAATGACCTTAGGAAATGAGATTATTTAATGAATGGATGAAGTGATAAATGGACCTAATGTGAAATCTAGTTTAGTTGATGAATTAACTTGATCGAATGCACAATGTTAATTTTGCATGTCTACATTTTGACCCGCTTTGAAGCAATGTACTTGTTGCGTTGGTTCAAAGAATAAACTTGCTGTGATCAAAATCAAAAAATTTCTGATTTTTTGGATACCCCAATGGAAAGAAGTATACTGGTACATTGCCCCCTTGAGAGATCGAGTGAAAAGATTTGATTTGAGGGTTGATCTCACAATAACAAGGTTAAAAATGGATGGTTATGGATGATGATGCAAATGAGATGATTTTAAGATGCTTAGAATAACAAATCTATATTATCCTAAACAACTTAAATGATGATATGATATGAGATGGATGAGATTGATGATGTGATATGCTATGACTATGCAATGGATGATTTATGGGATGCTTAGACTAACAGATCTATATTATGATGATGATATGATGTATGAGATGATATGAAAAATACTGATGGTTTGTAGATGCATGATGGATGCATGATGGATGCATTGGTGATGATGATGTTAGTGCGGAAATGAGATGATGACAAGAGGATCCCACAATTCCATGATTGATCAAGACATTATTAGAGATGATGATGATGATAGATGACGATGATGATGATAAATGATTGGATGATTTTCTTATCAAGGATTGGGATTTTGAAAGGGCTACTTACCTTATTTTTTATTACACACGTAGATACGATGCATCAAGGTATAAAGGACTAGGATGGCGTTGTACCTAGTGCGATGGACTTTGACTCAACAAGCAGATAGGAGTATTCTTGTTCACACTTGACATACAAAAACCTTGCTAGGACGTACCTAACAAAGCAAGTATTCACCAAGTTATTTTACAAGAACGTCCAACAAGCACAACAGAGAAAATATAATGATCGTTGCCCCTTTCCTGTCTCTCTAAATCCTTCGTTTGAATATCATCGAGAGGTCCTTGGAATGAGTGTAATAAGATAAAAAAAAAAAAAAGACCAAGTACGCAAACAAGCAATTGTTCTTCATATCACTAGCCAAAGGGATTTGTTTTGATAGGATAAGAATCCAAGTGATATCCAAAATGAGGCTCATTGTCGGAATGATATATCCTAGGACATGCATTGTGGAGGATGATGATGGCTGATAAGTTGATTGATAGGCTATTGATATTAGGTCGATTGACATGTTTGAAAATGATAAAGATTTTGATTTTGCATTTAATGGTTTGTTGTTATGATTTTGATTTTGCGATTGAAGCTTGCTTTTGCTAACTATTGTGATTGTTTCTATTTGTGTTGCCAAAGGATGAAGGTGATGATCATTTTATTAGGGATGATTGGTTATCGTGGGTGAAGGCGAAACAAGATGAATGTATTTTTTCAAATATTTGGATGTTTTTGATGTTTTGAAATGTTTTGAGGCTGTTTTTGGTGTTTTTGAGATTTTACAAATGTTTTGATTTTTTGATTTTTCGAATGTTTTTGGATTTTCATATTTTTTGAATTTTTTTTGGATTTTGATGTTTTTCGAATGTTTTGGGGTTTTTGATGTCTCGGGGGCTGATCAAAGATTATTCTTGCCTATGTTTAAGCTCAGAGATGATGTAGTTTGGATTCCAATGTTTTTGATATTTTTCTGATTTTTATGAATGTTTTTGGATTTTTTATATGTTTTGGATTCTTTTGGATTTTCGCATGATTTTGATGATTTTGATATGGATGTGTGTGACAGTATTAGTGTTCCGTTTTGGATTTTGTTGAAAACCAAGCTAAGGTTGACTGATCAAATCGATGGATTGATGATGATGATAAAATTGTTGAGGATACACAACAATGCAAGGATAGTGTTAAGAAACAAAAGGATTGGGAAGGATATCCCAAGATTATGATAGATTGGTGATGATGTTTTGATTGGATTTGAGTGATCATGATTGATGAATCTTGATTTGGAACAAAAAAATTTCTAATGATTTGATGTGATGTTGACATTTGAAGTGCAACTTAGATGCGACTGATAGTGATTGTTTGGATTGATGTTTGATAAAAGATGGAGACTGATAAGGACCATCTTCTTGTCAAAATATGCCATGGGCTAGTGATTTGGATTTTGGATCACAAATGCTTTGACGAACTTGGTTTCAGGTTTTCCAATGTTTGGATCACCACATAAGTTGGAGGATATAGATCAAGTTTTATTTTTGAAGCAAGATGTAAATATCTGCCCCTAGTGCCTAGCAATGTATGGAATTCCATGGATGGATATGGAAATCATGCAAAGGATGCCAAGGATTATCTTGTGAGAAGATACAATTTTTAGATAAGCAATGCTCATTCGGATAATGCTTCATGGCTCAGATAATGTTGCATAGAATAGGATCAATGAGAACGGCTCATGTCAAGATGTTTACCATAAGCAAGTGTAAAGTGTGCCCCGAACTTCTATCAAGGTCAAGATAACTTGGATGATGGATGTAGATGGATGGAAATGGATTGGATCAATGGTTTATGGATGGATGGATTTATTATGGCTAAGATGGATGGAATGCTCAATTTATTATAGATGGGATGAGATGCTTCCATCTGAACTGGCGCATTTAGATGCTCAATTCCACACATGATGCCTATTTTCTAGGTTTTCATCATGGTACTTTCCCAAAGTGCCACCCATGTGGTTTTCACTAGAGGACAATTTTTCTCTTTACTATTTTCAATCCTTTTTCTATTTTTTTTGGATTTTCATATTTTTTTATTTTTCTTATTTTTTCTGAAAGATTTTAGACTCATGCTGAATCACAAGGTGTCGCTGATGTAGATGCTTTTTTCATAATGTGCCATCGGTATCCTACCTGAAGAAGTTGCTTTGCTAAGATACGTGCACTTGAATGCAACTTTTGGAATTCTTGATCTGCTTTATTGATACTGGAGTTGACTTTATCTTTATGTGCACATTACGATAGAGTGCCTTCAAAATCCTTATGATGAAGGGTTGTCGCCAATACATGGTCAATGTGAGAATTGGATATCATGCGTGGAGGCATGGATGGAGTGTGTTTAGGGATAAGAGATGGATTGGTTGACAGCTTGGAATCATTGACTCTCCAAACTTGGGAAGATGAGCAATGATGGGTGGATACGAAAGTGTGTGTGGAATGAGGACGAACTGCTTGATATACTTTGTACGTCACTTGAAAAGCTTGCTTTTGCTTTTGAGGACATCTTTGATGGATACTTTTCCATTTTTTATTTTTCCCCATAGTTTCTTTGACTGATGGAGTTTGATAGGGATGATCTTTCTTTGTATTCTTTGGTATCCATTTGTATTTGAATTGTCCAATATGATTCTTAGCTTCTTTTGCTTTGATAATGACCTTTGTGCTTTGATTCAAATCTTTCTTTTGACATTGGTCCCAATTCATGGATGGGGTGATGGGTGGATGAAGATTCATGACATGGCTGGTTGTAGTATTGGCAATGGTTTCACCATAAAGATTCTTCGTGCTCCCTATGTTGATGCTTGCATTAGATAAAGTTTCCCCCAGTATGGTGGTAGTACCCTCTTTGTTCCTTGATTCTACCTATTTTGAGAGGTCTTGTTTAGTAAGCATGCTCTAATAAATGACCACTGTAGATGACATTGTTTCAATTTTCCGCTCTGCTAACTCTAGATTATACTGTTCTATCTGATTTTCTTCCTTGAGTGGATAATTTTCAATATCTTTATTCATGATTTCCTTAGTCTGCATTTGTGATATATCTGATACTATTGTTGACAACTCTGTTTGATTGCAGGAGTTAAGAATCTGTCTTTTTGTGTAGCAAAATCTTGTTCTAGATGAAGATCATCTATGTGTCCATCTGTAGAAAGCATCTCATAGGTAGATGGATGAGTTTGCGCATCTGGAATAGATAGGAGAGTGTTCATTAGATTGTTGTAGTATCTTGAAGATATAAAATTCTTGATCTTGAATGATTTCGGAGTTGCTTTTGACATGCTTTAGATCAACTTCTTGACATGGATCAGTTTCAAAAGATGGATTGCTTATAAAGGGTTTTTTGATTTCTTCATTAGACATGGTAAGTGGTTCAATATCCTCAAGTGTCGAGTTTAGGGTTTCTTCTGTATCTGTAATCATGAGGTCAAAGGATGTCAATATGTCTTGGAAAGGACCATTGCTATACCTTAGTGAGATATTTTGATCTTGCTTCGAGATAAATTCTTGACATATGTCCTCTAACTCATAAGGAAATTTAGAGACATTTTCCACATGATCATTGGTCAACGGATCATGCATTATGTCAATAGGATCAAATAATCCTAACACTCCTTGAAAGAGATCACTAAAAAGTGGCTCTTGATGTATGGTGAGTTGATCATCGAATGGGGTGGAAACATCTTCAAGGTGCTCATTGATGGAGTGATCTTGATCTTCGTTTTTGGCAAATGTGGTGAAGGGATTTCCAATGTTTTCAACCATAAGGTCAAATGATGTTGACATTTCTTGAATTGGATCATTCTTGGTTGGTGGATTTTGAAATATGTTGATTTGATCTTCAGATGAGATAGAAACATCTTGAATGTGCTCTTGGATGGATAGATCTTGACCATTTCTCTCAATAGTTCTCATTTTTTGTGTTTGTGCTTGTGTTTGTTCGGTAGCTTGAGAGGCTTGGGCAACTTGGGTGGCTTGAGCAGCTTGGGTAGCTTGAACAGTGTGGGTAGCTTGATTGGATTGTGGAACCACCTCATATTGTTGAAGCGCTTATCAGTAGGCTTGATGTGCTTTTAGTGCAATGTTACGATATTGACTTATTGCACTTGGTTTTGGTGGTAGTTGTGGTGTATTTGGAATCATGTTGGATGTAGTGATGAGTTGTTGAGATATGATGGGTGTGATAAGGGTGGTTGGAATTATTGAAGTGATAGGGATGGTTGGACTGACCGAGGTGATAGGCCCTTGGGAAACCATATTTTGATTTGTCATGATTGATGTTGTCATTGGATTAGATACCATTTGTTGGTGCGATGTTGATGGTATATTCAACGGTTTTGATGTGATGGCTTGATTGGTGTTGGGTGGATTGATTTGGATGGAGTGATTGGTGCTAGGTAAAGGGGGAAGCCCTAAACCAAGGAATGATGTAGGTAATGGTGGTGGAGATTTCCCTTGGTGCAATGACTCAACTATTTTGGTAGGTGTAGCAATTTGATTTCACCAAATTTGTTCTTGATTTCGATCTTGACTCCCTTGATATAGTTGATTTGGTTTTTGTTCATGCAGATTCAGAGTGTGTACTTGTGTTTGATTTTGGACAATGTTTTGATTTGGGTTGACACTCAAATTTGGCATGATAGATTGAATTTGACCATTGTTGATGTTTGGAATATTCATATGATTTGCAAATTATTTATCTAAAAGTTTTCCAGATTCATGTTTCAAACACTTTTTCTTGGTACATTCTCATTTGGCTTGTTGGGATTTGATGAGATGACATTGTTCATTTGAAGGCTCATGCATTGATTGTTCGGTTGACAAACTTATAGGTTTTGATTTAGATCTACCATCAGGAAATGTGTTCCAAGATTTAGATTGGGTAGACTCACACTTGTTGTACCATTGATGTTTGTCGAAGGCAATGATCCCATGTAAGGATTGTATAAGTGTGAGTTTTGATAATCAATAGGAATTGTAACGATTTTAGCGTTCAATAGATTTGGATTACTCATGATGTATGGATCAAGTTTGTATTCCATGTTCTCCTTGTGTTTTGACCTTGTGACAAAAGTGACCTCTAAGGTTCCTAGGACCAATGATGAGATGGCGGATGGGTGAATGATATGAGAGTTGAACGTTTAGGAACTTTGGATCAATGCTAGACTTAGGGTTTGATTTTGATTGTTTGATTTTGATAATGAACTTGTAAACCCTAAGATGTAAGATGTTATCTTAGGATGAACTTGTTCAAAGGATTGCTGATTTAATTAGTTATATGAGAAATGATGCATTCCCATACACCTAACTAAACAGGGTGATTTTGATTTTGATGATCTACCTATGTCTAGAATGATGTTTTCAAAGCTCTAAAGTTGTTTGGTGGGATGGGATGATAAATGTTTGAGATGGATGAGGTGTTTGATTTTATCCTAAATGAACCTAGGAAGGATTTTTTTATGAGACCAAGGTAGTGAAGAACATGCCTTTCTCTAAGAGTAATTCAAACCCAAAAGACCAATGTTTTCTCAAAACACGATAAACAAGCACATGTGTGATGTCAAATTTGTTATCTTTGCTTAATGAGTTCTTTTTACCAAAAATAGACACTTGATTACAGTTCAAACTAAATGTCTAATGTCACAACTTCTTTTCATCCCACAAAGTGCTATGTGGAAGTTCCAAGAAATCAGGACAAGGGTTGCCTAATGTTGACCTTTGTAAGAGAAATTTAAGATGTAAACCCAATTACTTAGAAACCTCTAAGGAAATAATCCCTAGGGTAAGCAATAGTTCTTGGGTTTTGTCAAAGGTATTTTCTCTAACTAACGGGTTTAAAATTTTGATGATGATGTTGAATGTTGGTTTTCCAATGTTTTCGATAAACACACTGTGTTTTCAAACAAGCAATGTAACATCCTAGCTCAATTGGTATGTTTTTCTTGGTGGGCTTGCCTCATGCCCTTCATAGTAGAAGAGATGATTTTACATGCAACCAAGGATAAAATATAAAGTTATGTTAAGAATGAAGTCTTAACCTCTATATTTCAACCAAGATCGGACATGGCAAGTAGCTTCTTGGAATCGGAGTTCCAATGCACCACTTTGATAAACTCGTTGGATGGACTGGATAGCTACTATAAACAAGGTTCTTAATGACTCAACATCAGGGACATGGCACCTTCTGAGCATCTAGCAAGCCACTAAAGGCTTTAATCAATCCTACTAGGGGCTCTTATACATTTTACGGTAGTACCCCATTCTGAAAGACATTTTACGGCTAAGGCCTACATACCATGAGGACTTGATAGTTTAGTCTTATCCATTTGTATACCGGCTGGAATGAAAAACCAGTTGGAGTCACCTTTGAGTTCTCCTTTCAGATGTGTCTCTTAGGTAGGCCCCTCTAAAGGTAAACCATAGCGAGCAAGCAAATCCATAGTTCGATCGACCTTCGTTTATAAATAAAGAGAGAACATACATGATATACCTAACTCACACTCGCAAAGTGTTTTGTCCAATTTTAAAACCCAAATCAAAGTGTGGAGGTGATCACTTTATCTTATGCTAAAATCACCAAAAAGGCCTTTTGATTCTCAAGATCTCTTGGAAGTGCGAGAGAAGCACATACGTCCTTTTCAATGACTTTAGTTTAAGTAAGTAACCACAAAAATAAGCAAACACACATTCATTTTATCCTTCCAAAGCAATTGTGAGTTCGTTTTAAGCACCAAGATGAAGTGTGAGTTTTGATTGTTCAATTCTTAACCTCAAACAAAATCTAGTGAGCTTGTCCTAAGATTCATTTTAAGCCCTTTGAAAATTGAAAGCTTTTAATTCATTTTTAAAACCCAAAAAAAAGTGAGTTAATCTAAAACAACAAATTAAAGCGTAAAACGAAAGCTCCAAGCATTAAAAAATGCTTTATGGATCTCAAGTTCGATGCCCAATTCCTTAACTCCAATCTTGCTTTTGTTTCTTCGCTTGACTTTCACCTTTGTACCTTTGCTTGCTTTCCTTTTACTTTCCTTTGTACCTATAAAAGATTTTAAAGTTTAGATATAAGTGATATATATAAGAGATGTCAATCATTAGAGGAAACCCTTAAAAGAAGTATTAAATTGAAAAGGCTCCTAAGTTCTTTAGAATGAAATTAACTTCATACCAAGATTTCCTATTTGTACCTATTTTCGTAAAAGAACAATTCGGTTTTGAAATTTCCACATTTAAAAAACCATGAGGGAATGATTGATTTTAAAATTTCCATGTTCAAACCACAAAGTTCATAAAAACACAATTAATCTCAAGATTTTTTATGTTACCCCTCCCCTTGGACATAATTGAATCAGCTTTGTGTGCCTTCAAATTTGTGCTAAAGCGATATTTTAGTGATCTTCTATCACACAACATCCTATCACAGACTTGCTCTACAACCTCAGCATAAACAATGAGCCTCACCCTAACAAAATGATAATTAATTAAGGCAGATTTATAGCTTATGCAAAGACTGTGCAGGAGATGACATAAATGCAAGGAAATAACAATGAAGACAACATGATCCCTCTATTAATGAGGAACAGAATGACAGTCAAGAAAACAACTGCTAGTACCAACCCCCCCTATTTTAGACATAGTGCAATGATAATAAAAAATGCTAGGACTTTTTCTGATGTAAGTTTAGATACCCTACAGGTGCATAATAAACAGGCAGTTGGAGCAAAAGCCAGTATTGAATGCTTTGTCAGGAAAATTAAAATGTGTGCATCATAGGGAAAGATCAATCTTGTCAGGGACAACAACATGCGTGGACTTCTAAAAGATTGTTTAGAAGAAAAACCACATACAGGTAAGACTTAGCCCATTAAGACGTATCTCATTTCCCACAAGATGAATGCTAGAGATCTCCTTTTTTTTTTTTGACATCCAACCTATATACCAATCTACCGTGCAAGATATTTGTTTCTGCACCTACTGACAAAACAACCAAGTACGCTATCCCATAAATACTTTGCAGCTACCATGCATAGAGTTATAGATTAAGTATCAAGCATTTCCTTTCAAAATGCATTGTCACAACAGAAGTGAGGCAGTCCCTTATCTTTCAAATGGATATATATAACGACACCACCTAATACCATCTGCATATACCAAATGGAAAACCGTAGCTGGAAACTTTTTAAAGTAGATGAAGAGATATTTGAAACTCTTTAGATCTATCTTGAGTTTAGACCTTCTATGCTTTCAACTAACCATTGTTAGTCCGTAGGGATGAAGATTTGAATATTGTGTTCTCCCAAAACAAATGTGTATATGTACTAGTGAATATACATCCAATAACTATTAGCAGGTGTAAATATCAGAAATACAGTGAACAAACATTAGAGATATGCCATGACAGCCAATAACTATTAGTAGGTGTAAATATTAGAGACATCCTCTTCTAGTGACAACTTCTATCTATCCCATAAACAATCAAATTCCAACTATGAAAGCATAGACAAGACACGTGAACTGTGTGAAATCGTAGAGCATGATACTGAAATCAAATTCCAATCCTATGCTTTAGCAACCTACAATCAAATTCCAACTGCGAAAGCATAGACAAGACATGTGAACTATTTGACAAGAATCTTCAAAGTCATGCATCACCACCAATTGTACAGACCTAAGATTGGTGAATGTACATTTTTCTGCTTCTTTGAAATAATGAACTTAGCAGCTCAGACGAGGTCATAAATAAAACTTACGAAGCTACATTCAATTCTGCAACATCTAGGTGTATAAGTTACGTTTGATTAGCAAGAAAATTGGCAGAGAGTATAGTACCGATTGTTGGCTAGGTAGAAAAAAAAATTGTAGATGCAGCGAGTAGAAGTTGAGCGTAATTTTTGAAATGTGCCATTAAAGTTATAGATCTGCCTCCGAATATCTTATGTCTCATGCCAGGTGAGTGCTTTTATTCCTGCAATAAATCTGTTATGCAATAAAAGAGCTCAAAATTCTAAGAACTTTAATATTCTTTATGTCCAATGCAAGGAGCGGGAGTCTATTCACTACATATGTGCCTATTTTAGGTTACACTACAATCCATTCAAAGCTTGACCTTTACTTAATACTAACTCACCTTCACTAACTCGCCTATGTTCACTGCCTATGTGCCTATTTCAGGCAATGTACCAGAACTTGAGGTGTTTGAGAGTAATGGCAGGCAATGAGAAAAAAAAAAGTGTTGGAGGAGGAGAAGAAGTTGGGGAAGGGTGAAGAAAGTCCTATGGACATCTATAGAGGATTCAATTCTGCTGGACTTTGTGAACGAATATGGAGGAGGCAACTGGAATGCTATGCAAAAGTATTTGGGGCTTTCTTGCTATGGAAAGAGTTGTAGGTTGAGGTGGGCTAATCATCTGAGACCTCATTTAAAGAAGAGGTCCTTCACTCTTAAGGAGGAGCGTACCACTTTGGAGCTCCATGCCAAGCTTGGCAACAAATGGGCTCGTATGGCTGCTCAGCTCCTTAAGAGACATTATCATCAAAAAATGCCATTCCTATCAAGCACATCTTTCCATTCATTATTTCGAAATAATAGAAATGAAATAACTTTATTTTATTGTTGTGCACACTTATTTGGTGAAATATGACTTATCAATGAGAAAAATTTTAGCCTTGAAGATTATAACTAGTGTTACACAAATCTTGAAACTATTATCTGATATGAGGCATTTAAATGCGCAGACCCATGGATTGGGGAGTGCACCTTTTGCTGCCTCTGTATCAAGGCTCGTATCAAGGCTCATATAACATTAAGATAGTGACAAATTTGTGCTAGAGAAGAGATTAGAAAGCATTTTTTTTATTTTTATTTTTTATTTTTTTTTAGTAAAATGACATTTTTGACAGGCTTCTAGAAATGGCTGAGAGTGCTGATATGGCATCTAAATGAAGAAATCAACTATTACTTCTACCAATAAAAGGAAATAAAACAAATGAAATCTACTGCAAACTATATCCCTGGTTGCATAAACATATGTAAGTGCCAATTGATAGAAACTTTTGAACTTTGAATAGTTATTCATGAGCAGCCCTCCTTCTAGCACCACAATGAAGTACCCTAAATTAGCAAGTAAGACCAATGTCAAATACTCATTAGAAGGGTTAGTCTAAACATACAAATTTGCAAATACCTCTATGAAATAAAATATCTATGCTAAAGAAATTCGAAAAGTAACAAAAACAACATCAAGAAGACATTTCGAAAGTAAGATAATCACCTATTCCATATTGGATTGGTGTCACATGTGCTAGTGACCATTTCATAACCCTTGCTAAGAAGCCAAAATGATGAAATACAAATACAATGGAGATGATGAGCAAGATGAGTTCTCAAATCAAGAGAGTAACCTTGCATAAAAGTTGTGGATGGATGAATGAGGATTAAGGCCTTCTTTTATAGATTTTCTTGATGAGAGATAGGCCAAGAGAGTGAATGTGGGACTAAAGATCCACCAATGAGAAGAGAACACTTGTCAAGTGGTGATAGGCCAATGGTTGTGCAAGATTTGGGAAGTGTGCCCATGAGAGGGAGAATTTTAATTCAAATTTGGCAATAAATTTAGAGAGGGGGACAAGAGAAAGAGCAATAAATGCTAAGCTGGAGGTACAAATCAACTTGTCATGTTGAGTTAAGATGAGGGTTTTTAATAAATTGATTTATTGATTTATTTGTGCAAGTGGAGATATCTAGAGGATGCAAGTGGGTGAGATTAGCATTTAATCATGGTTAGATTAAATAAATGATGATTATGTTAGTTTAATGATGATTAGGTGAGATTGACTTTTAGGACTTTGATATTTGATTTATTTAAATCAGAAAATGATGAAATATGATTTGGGATTTGATTTAAATTAAATGGATGTTTGATTTATTAAAAGGTTGATGATAATGTTTATCTGATTTTAAATAAATGACCTTAGGAAATGAGATTATTTAATGAATGGATGAAGTGATGAATGGACCTAATGTGAAATCTAGTTTAGTTGATGAATTAACTTGATTGAATGCACAATGTTAATTTTGCATGTCTACATTTTTCCCCACTTTCAAGCAATGTACTTGTTGCGTTGGTTCAAAGAATAAACTTGCTGTGATCAAAATCAAAAAAATTCTAATTTTTTGGATACCCCAACAGAAAGAAGTATACTGGTATATTGCCCCCTCGAGAGATTGAGTGAAAAGATTCGATTTGAGGGTTGATCTCGCGATAACGAGGTTAAAAATGGATGGTTATGGATGATGATGCAAATGAGATGATTTTAAGATGCTTAGATGATGACAAGACGATCCCACAAGTCCATGATTGATCGAGACTTTATTAGAGATGATGATGATGATAGATGATGATGATGATGATAAATGATCAGATGATTTGCTTATCAAGGATTGGGATTTTGAAAGGGCTACTTACCTTATTTTTTATTACACACGTAGATACGATGCATCAAGGTATAAAGGACTAGGATGGCGTTGTACCTAGTGCGATGGACTTTGACTCAACAAGCAGATAGGAGTATTCTTGTTCACACTTGACATACAAAAACCTTGCTAGGACGTACCTAACAAAGCAAGTATTCACCAAGTTATTTTACAAGAACGTCCAACAAGCACAACAGAGAAAAGATAATGATCGTTGCCCCATTCCTATCTCTCTAAATCCTTCGTTTGAATATCATCGAGAGGTCCTTGGAATGACCATAATAAGATAAATAAAAAAAAAAGACCAAGTACACAAACAAGCCAATGTTCTTCATATCGCTAGCCAAAGGGATTTGTTTTGATAGGATAAGAATCCAAGTGATATCCAAAATGATGCTCATTGTCGGAACGATATATCCTAGGACATGCATTGTGGAGGATGATGATGGTTGATAAGTTGATTGATAGGCTATTGATATTAGGTCGATTGACATGTTTGAAAATGATCAAGATTTTGATTTTGCATTTAATGGCTTGTTGTTCTAATTTTGATTTTGCAATTGAAGCTTGTTTTGCTAACTATTGTGATTGTTTCTATTTGTGTTGCCAAAGGATGAAGGTGATGATCATTTTATTAGGGATGATTGGTTATCGCGGGTGAAGGCGAAACAAGATGAATGTATTTTTTCAAATATTTGGATGTTTTTGATGTTTTGAAATGTTTTGAGGCTGTTTTTGGTGTTTTTGAGATTTTACAAATGTTTTAATTTTTTGATTTTTCAAATGTTTTTGAATTTTCATATTTTTTGAATTTTTTTGGATTTTGATGTTTTTCGAATGTTTTGGTGTTTTTGATGTCTTGGGGTCTGATCAAAGATTATTCTTGCCTATGTTTAAGCTCAGAGACGATGTAGCTTGGATTCCAATGTTTTTGATATTTTTCTAATTTTTATGAATGTTTTTGGATTTTTTATATGTTTTGGATTTTTTTGGATTTTCGCATGATTTTGACGATTTTGATATGGATGTGTGTGACAGTATCAGTGTTCCGTTTTGGATTTTGTTGAAAACCAAGCTAAGGTTGACTGATCAAATCGATGGATTGATGATGATGATAAAATTGTTGAGGATGCACAACAATGCAAGGATAGTGTTAAGAAACAAAAGGATTGGGAAGGATATCCCAAGATTATGATAGATTGGTGATGATGTTTTGATTGGATTTGATTGATCATGATTGATGAAGCTTGATTTGGAACAAAAAATTTTCTAATGATTTGATGTGATGTTGACATTTGAAGTGCAACTTAGACGCGACTGATAGTGATTGTTTGGATTGATGTTTGATAAAAGATGGAGACTAATAAGGAACATCTTCTTGTCAAAATATGCCATGGGCTAGTGATTTGGATTTTGGATCACAAATGCTTTGACGAACTTGGTTTCAGGTTTTCCAATGTTTGGATCACCACATAAGCTGGAGGATATAGATCAAGTTTTATTCTCGAGGCAAGATGTAAATATCTACCCCTAGTGCCTAGCAATGTATGGAATTCCATGGATGGATATGGAAATCATGCAAAGGATGCCAAGGATTATCTTGTGAGAAGATACAATTTTTAGATAAGCAATGCTCATTCGGATAATGCTTCATGGCTCAGATAATGTTGCATAGAATAGGATCAATGAGAACGGCTCATGTCAAGATGTTTACCATAAGCAAGTGTAAAGTGTGCCCCGAACTTCTATCAAGGTCAAGATAACTTGGATGATGGATGTAGATGGATGGAAATGGATTGGATCAATGGTTTATGGATGGATGGATTTATTATGGCTAAGATGGATGGAATGCTCAATTTATTATGGATGGGATGAGATGCTTCCATCTGAACTGGCGCATTTAGATGCTCGATTCCACACATGATGCCTATTTTCTAGGTTTTCATCATGGTACTTGCCCAAAGTGCCACCCATGTGGTTTTCACTAGAGGACAATTTTTCTCTTTACTATTTTCAATCCTTTTTCTATTTTTTTTGGATTTTCATATTTTTTTATTTTTTTTATTTTTTTTGAAAGATTTTAGACTCATGTTGAATCACAAGGTGTCACTGATGTAGATGCTTTTGTCATAATGTGCCATCGGTATCCTGCCTAAAGAAGTTGCTTTGCTAAGATACGTGCACTTGAATGCAACTTTTGGAATTCTTGATCTGCTTTATTGATATTCGAGTTGACTTTATCTTTATGTGCACATCACGATAGAGTGCCTTCAAAATCCTTATGATGAAGGGTTGTCGCCAATACATGGTCAATGTGAGAATTGGATATCATGCGTGGAGGCGTGGATGGAGTGTGTTTAGGGATAAGAGATGGATTGGTTGACATCTTGGAATCATTGACTCTCCAAACTTGGGAAGATGAGCAATGATGGGTGGATACGAAAGTGTGTGTGGAATGAGGACGAACTGCTTGATATACTTTGTACATCACTTGAAAAGCCTGCTTTTGCTTTTGTGGACATCTTTGATGGATAATTTTCCCTTTTTTATTTTTCCCCATAGTTTCTTTGACTAATGGAGTTTGATTGGGATGATCTTTCTTTGTATTCTTTGGTATCCATTTGTATTTGAATTGTCCAATATGATTATTAGATTATTTTTCTTTGATAATGACCTTTGTGCTTTTATTCAAATCTTTCTTTTGACGTTGGTCCCAATTCATGGATGGGGTGATGGGTGGATGAAGATTCATGACATGGCTGGTTGTAGTATTGGCAATGGTTTCACCATAAAGATTCTTCGTGCTCCCTATGTTGATGCTTGCATTAGATAAAGTTTCCCCCAGTATGGTGGTAGTACCCTCTTTGTTCCTTGATTCTGCCTATTTTGAGAGGTCTTGTTTAGTAAGCATGCTCTAATAAATGACCACTGTAGATGACATTGTTTCAATTTTCCGCTCTGCTAACTCTAGATTATACTGTTCTATCTGATTTTCTTCCTTGAGTGGATAATTTTCAATATCTTTATCCATGATTTCCTTAGTCTGCATTTGTGATATATCTAATACTATTGTTGACAACTCTATTTGATTGCAGGAGTTAAGAATCTGCTCTTTTTGTGTAGCAAAATCTTGTTCTAGATGAAGATCATCTATGTGTCCATCTATAGAAAGCATCTCATAGGTAGATGGATGAGTATGTGCATATAGAATAGATAGGAGAGTGTCCATTAGATTGTTGTAGTATCTTGAAGATACAAATTCTTGATCTTGAATGATTTCAGAGTTGCTTTTGACATGCTTTAGATCAACTTCTTGACATGGATCAGTTTCAAAAGATGGATTGCTTATAAAAGGTTTTTGGATTTCTTCATTAGACATGGTAAGTGGTTCAATATCCTCAAGTGTCAAGTTCAGGGTTTCTTCTGTATCTATAATCATGAGGTCGAAGGATGTCAATATGTCTTGGAAAGGACCATTTCTATACCTTAGTGAGATATTTTGATCTTGCTTCGGGATAAATTCTTGAGATATGTCCTCTAACTCATAAGGAAATTTAGAGACATTTTCCACATGATCATTGGTCAACGGATCGTGCATTATGTCAATAGGATCAAATAATCCTAACACTCCTTGAAAGAGATCACTAAAAAGTGTCTCTTGATGTATGGTGAGTTGATCAACGAATGGGGTGGAAACATCTTCAAGGTGCTCATTGATGGAGCGATCCTGATCTTTGTTTTTGGCAAATGTGGTGAAGGGATTTCCAATGTTTTCAACCATAAGGTGAAATGATGTTGACATTTCTTGAATTGGACCATTCTTGGTTGGTGGATTTTGAAATATGTTGATTTGATCTTTAGATGAGATAGAAACATCTTCAATGTGCTCTTGGATGGATAGATCTTGACCATTTCTCTCAATAGTTCTCATTTTTTGTGTTTGTGCTTGTGTTTGTTGGGTAGCTTGAGAGGCTTGGGCAGCTTGGGTGGCTTGAGCAACTTGGGTAGCTTGAACGGTGTGGGTAGCTTGATCGGCTTGTGGAACCACCTCATATTGTTGAAGCGCTTGTTGGTAAGCTTGATGTGCTTTTAGTGCAATGTTACGATATTGACTTATTGCACTTGGTTTTGGTGGTAGTTGTGGTGTATTTGGAATCATGTTGAATGTAGTGATGAGTTGTTGAGATATGATGGGTGTGATAAGGGTGGTTGGAATGATTGAAGTGATAAGGATGGTTGGACTGACCGAGGTGATAGGCCCTTGGGAAACCATATTTTGATTTGTCATGATTGATGTTGTCATTGGATTAGATACCATTTGTTGGTGTGATGTTGATGGTATATTCAACGGTTTTGATGTGATGGCTTGATTGGTGTTGGGTGGATTGATTTGGATGGAGTGATTGGTGCTAGGTAAAGGGGGAAGCCCTAAACCAAGGAATGATGTAGGTAATGGTGGTGGAGATTTCCCTTGGCGTAATGACTCAACTATTTTGGTAGGTGTAGCAATTTGATTTCACCAAATTTGTTCTTGATTTCGATCTTGACTCCCTTGATATAGTTGATTTGGTTTTTGTTCATGCAGATTCAGAGTGTGTACTTGTGTTTGATTTTGGACAATGTTTTGATTTGGGATGACACTCAAATTTGGCATGATAGATTGAATTTGACCATTGTTGATGTTTGGAATATTCCTATGATTTGCAAATTATTTATCTAAAAGTTTTCTAGATTCATGTTTCAAACACTTTTTCTTGGTACATTCTCATTTGGCTTGTTGGAATTCGATGAGATGACATTGTTCATTTGAAGGCTCATACATTGATTGTTCGGTTGACAAACTTGTAGGTTTTGATTTAGATCTACCATCAGGAAATGTGTTCCAAGATTTAGATTAGGTAGACTCACACTTCTTGTACCATTGATGTTTGTCGAAGGCAATGATCCCATGTATGGATTGTATAAGTGTGAGTTTTGATAATCAATAGGAATTGTAAGGATTTTAGCATTCAATAGATTTGGATTACTCATGATGTATGGATCAAGTTTGTAAACCCAATTACTTAGAAACCTCTAAGGAAATAATCCCTAGGGTAAGCAATAGTTCTTGGGTTTTTTCAAAGGTATTTTCTCTAACTAACGGGTTTAAAATTTTGATGATGATGTTGAATGTTGGTTTTCCAATGTTTTCGATAAACACACTATGTTTTCAAACAAGCAATGTAACATCCTAGCTCAATTGGTAAGTTTTTCTTGGTGGGCTTGCCTCATGCCCTTCATAGTAGAAGAGATAATTTTACATGCAACCAAGGATAAAATATAAAGGTATGTTAAGAATGAAGTCTTAACCTCTATATTTCAACCAAGATCGGACATGGCAAGTAACTTCTTGGAATCGGAGTTCCAATGCACCACTTTGATAAACTCGTTGGATGGACTGGATGGCTACTATAAACAAGGTTCTTAATGACTCAACATCAGGGACATTGCATCTTGTGAGCATCTAGCAAGCCACTAAAGGCTTTAATCAATCCTACTAGGGGCTCTTATACGTTTTATGGTAGTACCCCATTCTGAAAGACATTGTACGGCTAAGGACTACATACCATGAGGACTTGATAGTTTTGTCTTATCCATTTGTATACCAGCCTGAATGAAAAACCAGTTGGAGTCACCTTTGAGTTCTCCTTTCAGATGTGTCTCTTAGGTAGGCCCCTCTAAAGGTAAACAATAGTGAGCAAGCACATCCATAGTTCGATCAACCTTCATTTAGAAATAAAGAGAGAACATACATGATATACCTAACTCACACTCACAAAGTGTTTTGTCCAATTTTAAAACCCAAATCAAAGTGTGGAGGTGATCACTTTATCTTATGCTAAAATCACCAAAAAGGCCTTTTGATTCTCAAGATCTCTTGGAAGTGCGAGAGAAGCGCATACATCCTTTTCAATGACTTTAGTTTAAGTAAGTAACCATAAAAATAAGCAAACACACATTCATTTTATCCTTCCAAAGCAATTGTGAGTTCGTTTTAAGCACCAAGATGAAGTGTGAGTTTTGATTGTTCAATTCTTAACCTCAAACAAAATCTAGTGAGCTTGTCCTAAGATTCATTTTAAGCCCTTTGAAAATTAAAAGCTTTTTGTTCATTTTTAAAACCCAAAAACAAGTGAGTTAATCTAAAACAACAAATTAAAGCGTAAAACGAAAGCTCCAAGCATTAAAAAATGCTTTGTGGATCTCAAGTTCGATGCCCAATTCCTTAACTCCAATCTTGCTTTTGTTTCTTCGCTTGAATTTCACCTTTGTACCTCTGCTTGCTTTCCTTTTACTTTCCTTTGTACCTATAAAATATTTTAAAGTTTAGATATAAGTGATATATATAAGAGATGTCAATCATTAGAGGAAACCCTTAAAAGAAGTATTAAATTGACAAGGCTCCTAAGTTCTTTAGAACGAAAATAACTTCATACCAAGATTTCCTATTTGTACCTATTTTCGTAAAAGAACAATTCGGTTTTGAAATTTCCACATTTAAAAAACCATGAGGGAATGATTGATTTTAAAATTTCCATGTTCAAACCACAAAGTTCATAAAAACACAATTAATCTAAAGATTTTTTATGTGACACCTCCCCTTGGACATAATTGAATAAACTTTGTGTGCCTTCAAATTTGTGCTAAAGCGATATTTTAGTGATCTTCTATCACACAACATCCTATCATAGACTTGCTCTACAACCTCAGCATAAACAATCAACCTCACGCTAAGAAAATGATAATTAATGAAGGCAGATTTATAGCTTATGCAAAGACTGTGCAGGAGATGACATAAATGCAGGGAAATAACAATGAAGACAACATGATCCCTCTATTAATGAGGAACAGAATGACAGTCATTAAAACAACCGCCAGTACCAACCCCCCTATTTTAGACACAGTGCAATGATCATAAAAAATGCTAGGACTTTTTCTGATGTAAGTTTAGATACCCTACAGGTGCATAATAAATAGGCAGTTGGAGCAAAAGCCAGTATTGAATGCTATGTCAGGAAAATTAAAATGTGTGCATCATAGGGAAAGATCAATCTTGTCAGGGACAACAAAATGCGTGGACTTCTAAAAGATTGTCTAGAAGAAATACCACATACAGGTAAGACTTAGCCCATTAAGACGTATCTCATTTCCCACAAGATGAATGCTAGAGATCTCCTTTTTTTTTTGACATCCAACCTATATACCAATCTACCGTGCAAGATATTTGTTTCTGCACCTACTGACAAAACAACCAAGTATGCTATCCCATAAATACTTTGCAGCTACCATGCATAAAGTTAGAGATTAAGTATCAAGCAGTTCCTTTCAAAATGCATCGTCACAACAGAAGTGAGGTAGTCCCTTATCTTTCAAATGGATATATATAATGACACCACCTAATACCATCTGCATATACCAAATGGAAAACCATAGCTGGAAGCTTTTTAAAGTAGATGAAGAGATATTTGAAACTCTTTAGATCTATCTTGAGTTTAGACCTTCTATGCTTTTAACTAACCACTGTTAGTCCACAGGGATGAAGATTTGAATATTGCGTTCTCCCAAAACAAATGTGTATATGTACTAGTGAATCTACATCCAATAACTGTGAGCAGGTGTAAATATCAGAAATACAGTGAACAAACATTAGAGATATGCCATGACAGCCAATAACTATTAGCAGGTGTAAATATTAGAGACATCTTCTGCTAGTGCCAACTTCTATCTGTCCCATAAACAATAAAATTCCAACTGTGAAAGCATAGACAAGACACGTGAACTGTGTGAAATTGTAGAGCATGATACTGAAATCAAATTCCAATCCTATGCTTTAGCAACCTATAATCAAATTCCAACTGTGAAAGCATAGACAAGACATGTGAACTATTTGACAAGAATCTTCAAAGTCATCCATCACCACCAAAAGTGCAGACCTAAGATTTGTGAATGCACACTTTGCTGCTTCTTTGAAATAATGAACTTAGCGGCTCAAACGAGGTCATAAATAAAACTTACGAAGCTGCATTCAATTCTACAACATCTAGGTGTATAAGTTACACTTGATTAGCAAGAAAATTGGCAGAGAGTATAGTACCGATTGTTGGCTAGGTAGAAAAAGACATTGTAGATGCAGTGAGTAGAAGTTGAGTGTAATTTTTGAAATGTGCCATTAAAGTTATAGATCTGCCTCCTAATATCCCATGTCTCATGCAAGGTGAGTGCTTTTATTCCTACAATAAATCTGTTATGCAATAAAAGAGCTCAAAATTCTAAGAACTTTAATATTCTTTCCATCCAATTCGAGGAGCGGGAGTCTGTTCACTGCATATGTGCCTATTTTGGGTTACACTACAATCCATTCAAAGCTTGACCTTTACTTAATACTAACTCACCTTCACTAACTCGCCTATGTTCACTGCCTATGTGCCTATTTCGGGCAATGTACCAGAACTTGAGGTGTTTGAGAGTAATGGCAGGCAATGAGAAAAAAAAAGTGTTGGAGGAGGAGAAGAAGTTGGAGAAGGGTGAAGAAAGTCCTATGGACATCTGTAGAGGATTCAATTCTACTGGACTTTGTGAACGAATATGGAGGAGGCAACTGGAATGCTATGCAAAAGTATTTGGGGCTTTCTTTCTATGGAAAGAGTTGCAGGTTGAGGTGGGCTAATCATAAGAGACCTCATTTAAAGAAGAGGTCCTTCACTCCTAAGGAGGAGCGTACCACTTTGGAGCTCCATGCCAAGCTTGGCAACAAATGGGCTCATATGGCTGCTCAGCTCCTTAAGAGACATTATCATCAAAAAATGCCATTCCTATCAAGCACATCTTTCCCTTCATCATTTTGAAATAATAGAAATGTGGTAACTTTATTTTATTGTTGTGCACACTTATTTGGTGAAATATGACTTATCAATGAGAAAAATTTTAGCCTTGAAGCTTATAACTAGTGTTACACAAATCTTGAAACTATTATCTGATATGATGCATTTAAATGCGTAGACCCATGGATTGGGGAGTGCACCTTTTGCTGCCTCTGTATCAAGGCTCGTATCAAGGCTCATATAACATTAAGATAGTGAAAAATTTGTGCTGGAGAAGAGATCAGAAAGCATTTTTTTTATTTATTTTTTTATTTATTTTTATTTTTAAGTAAAACGACATTTTTGACAGGCTTCTAGAAATGGCTGAGAGTGCTGATATAGCATCTAAATGAAGAACTCAACTATTACTCCTAGCAATAAAAGGAAATAAAACAAATGAAAGCTACTGCAAACTATATCCCTGGTTGCATAAACATATGTAAGTGCCAATTGATAAAAACTTTTGAACTTTGAATAGTTATTCACGAACAGCCCTCCTTCTAGCGCTACAATGAAATACCCTAAATAAGCAAGTAAGACCAACCTCAAATACTCATTAGAAGGGTTAGTCTAAACATACAAATCTGCAAATACCTCTATGAAATAAAATATCTATGCTAAAGAAATTCGAAAAGTAACAAAAACAACATCAAGAAGACATTTGAAAAGCAAGATAATCACCTATTCCATATTGGATTGGTGTCACATGTGCTAGTGACCCTTTCCCAACCCTTGCTAAGAAGCCAAAATGATGAAATACAAATACAATGGAGATGATGAGCAAGATGAGTTATCAAATCAAGAGAGTAACCTTGCATAAAAGTTGTGGATGGATGAATGAGGATTAAGGCCTTCTTTTATAGATTTTCTTGATGAGAGATAGGCCAAGAGAGTGAATGTGGGACTAAAGATCCACCAATGAGAAGAGGACACTTTTCAAGTGGTGATAGGCCAATGGTTGTGCAAGATTTGAGAAGTGTGCCCATGAGAGGGAGAATTTTTATTCAAATTTGGCAATAAATTTAGAGAGGGGGACAAGAAAAAGAGCAATAAATGCTATGTTGGAGGGACAAATCAACTTGTCATGTTGAGTGAAAATGAGGGTTTTTAATAAATTGATTTATTGATTTATTTGTGCAAGTGGAGATATCTAGAGGATGCAAGTGGGTGAGATTAGCATTTAATCATGGTTAGATTAAATAAATGATTATTATGTTAGTTTAATGATGATTAGGTGAGATTGACTTTTAGGACATTGATATTTGATTTATTTAAATCAGTAAATGATGAAATATGATTTGGGATTTGATTTAAATTAAATGGATGTTTGATTTATTAAAAGGTTGATGATAATGTTTATCTGATTTTAAATAAATGACCTTAGGAAATGAGATTATTTGATGAATGGATGAAGTGATGAATGGACCTAATGTGAAATCTAGTTTAGTTGATGAATTAACTTGATCGAATGCACAATGTTAATTTTGCATGTCTACAACATGAAATAAAAAACTAAAAGAGAAAAGTGTAGAACCCTGTTGAAAAGTATTAATGGGTACTCAAACAAGAAATATTTATAGAGAAAAAATAAATAGAAATGGGTAAACCATGGAATTTAATACAAGATGAATCATTTTGTTATATAGGTCATCTTATTTTGATCTCACAAATAATGAATTTGATTCTACACTAGCCCCATTAATATCGCACAAAGAGGTAATGAAATAAAATATATATTTTATCAATAAGTTTCTAATTTATGATTTTTAGGATATAATATTACACATACTTAAAAAAATTGTTGGATATAGAATTATACTCCCAAATTCCATACAAAGGCCAATTCCCAAATCATAAACATAACATAGAAAAAAGGTCACCAAGTAGCAACAATGGCAGTTAATGGTGGAGGAGGGACCTAGTTGCCTAGTTTATGGTCCCATAATTCAATATGGTCCCAACCCTCTTCATACTTTAATTCTTTTAATATTCTTATTCATTGGAATGTGTTGGTAAAATTGTAAGAGCTAGACAAGAATTTTTTAGAATGAAACTAGTTAAAAGCTCCACTAGTAGACCATCTAGAGATTCCTTTGTCACTAGTACAAAAACAACAATATATGACTAAATAAACTACTAAAAATTTCATATAAATGACTAATTTTTGTCACGTGACCATTAGTAGTTTTGTTGGATGTTGTGGTGTGTTGCTGATATGTGGTTGTCTTTGATGTCAATACTATTAGCTTGTTGCATTAGAATCTGTATTTGTTGACGATATTAAGAAAATTGTAATAAGAAGTGCTACAGGTTTTCAGTGGTGAAGTGAAGTTCTTTCTATTGGTGTGATCAGTACGTTGCTATTCAGAGGTTATGGACTAAGGGGTTTCCTATTGAGTATATCTAGTTTATCCACATCAAGTTTCAAAGATCCATGTGAAGATTTGATCAAGTTATGAATATTTTTATTTTGATAGATTTTTTGCTACTTTTGTTTGTGTTCCTGAATGAAGATCATGTGATTTCGGTTCTAGTTCAATTGTTGCAGATGCCTCCCTGGTGTTTCATGATGTTTTTGGATGTTTTTAGTTTGTACACTATCTATGTTGCACATCTGCATTGATCGTTGTGCTTGTGATCTAATATTTTCTTTTGCGTGTTCATGTTTTTCATGTTCTTGGCTAAGAAGGTGTTGAAGCGTGATGTGGATCTTCGAGGAGTAATTAATTGAAGTGGTTTTCAGTCTTCACTATGTTGTGTCTGACCTTGGCAGATTTGCATCAATAATCTTTATTGATCTGAGCTAACTGTTTGTATTCATTTTATTATTTTGTTGAAGCCGAGTTATAGCGATGCAATATCTTGTTCTGGATATATAAGAGAATTTTTTTATCATTTGGATGCATGAATGAGTGTGCAAGTGTGAAGTGTGTAAGTCTTGTGTGTGAATATTGTTCAAATCATTCGAAGGTAGAGAGGAGAGTGAAGAAGTGTTCATGTGCTTAACTGAAACTGTAATGAGAAAATAACAGATGCTATTTTTTTCATTTCAAAGTTTGATGGATTTAGTCAAAACCTTTCTATAAGATAGTGTATCTTCTTGTGTGATTAAGCAGTGAGCTCTAGGCAGTGTGTCTAAATGCATGTGCATTCCTCATTCATATTTCCTTATACTTTTAAAAAGGTGTAATCTTGTGGACTGACCTCCACTGTTGTTTTTCCCCTAATAGGGTTTCCACATAAAAATCTTGGTGTTATGTGTGCTTTTCATGTGTTGTTCATTTATGATTTCATGATTAATGATCAGATCTGAGAATAAGGCTAATAAGTTGAATACATTTGAAATTTGGTGACAATTGATTCACCCCCCCTCTTAGTTGTCTACCCTTGAGTTGCCAACAATAAGTATTAGAGCAAGTTCCTTAGAAGAAGTTTAATAGCTTGAGGTGATCTGGGATGGCGACTTATAAGAACAATATTCCTAGATTTTATGGAACAAATTATTCTTTGAGGAAGACTCGAATTGAGTGCCATCTGAGATGCATTTGTGAACCCTACTAGAGCATTACAAAAATTATATATGTTATTCCTCAGAATGGTCCAACTACTTCTGCTAAGATTAGGGATGTTAAGTATAAAATCAGAGCTAAGGAAGCATCGTTGAGTGCTTTGGCTGATACTGAGATGACAAATGTGATAGATCTGAAGGCTGATTATGAGATATGGAAAAATTTGGAGACCTTGTATGAAGGTGATGCTAATGTGAAGATTACTAAGTTACAAAATCTGAAACAAAAATATGAAAAGTTGAAATTGGGTGATAATGAAAATGTTACTAATTTCATACACAGAGTGAATGAACTTGTCTGTGGTATCAGATGTGTTGGTGGATAGATAAATGAATCAAATATTGTTGCTAAAGTTCTTAGATCCTTTCCCAATTCTTACAAAGTCAAGGCTAGTGCTATTGAAGAGCTCCGAACTATGACAAATGTTACCAGAGATATGTAGATTGGTAAGCTTACTGCTTTTGAGTTGAGTGAATTTGGTGATTCCCTTCCTAAGGTTGAATATGCATTCAAGGCCATTGCTTCTGGAAGAGATAAATATATGATTCGGGTGAAAGTTCATCAAGAAAGACATTGAAGTATGAGGATGAAATGAAACAACTCGATGAAAAAGAAAGAGAGCTTGAAGAACTTGAAGCATTGATTGTGAAAAAAGAAGTCAAAGGACAAGGTAAGTATAAGTGGAAGTTTCCTATTGAATGTTTCTCTTGCAATAAGATAGGTCATTTTGCATCAAGGTGTCCTAAGAGAGTTTGTAAGCCAAGATTTAACAAGCCTAAATTCCAAAATAAGTGTTACTATGTTGTTGATGAAGGTGTGATAGATGATGAATCTGACAAAGGAAATGCATGTGAAGATGAATTTTTGTTTATTTCTATCAAGGAAAATAATCTCATTTCTACTAAATTTTCCAGTTGTATAAATGTGGAGAAATCCCTAGCTACTCAAGTTGAAGAGAAATATGAATGTGTAATTGATAGTGGTTGTTCTCATCATATGACAAGAGATAAAAGTAAGTTTGTGAGTTTGGAAAAGTATGATGGTGGTCTTGTGAGATTCGGTGATGAAAAAGGTGGTGTGATCCATGGAAGAGGATGAATTTCTCTTGATGGTAAGCATAATACTGATGATGTCTTGTATGTTGAAGGTTTGAAGCATAATATTTTCAGTGTTGGACAGATGGTTGATAAGGGATACAATCTTCAGTTCATGGATGGTAGGTACAAAATATTGGTAAATTCTAGAAATGTGATTGCATCAGGTACAAAAAAAGGTAATATTTTCCACCTAAGTGGTGCTAGTAAAAGTTGTTTGATTGGTCAAACTGATGAAAGATGGTTGTGGCATAGGAGAATGTGTCATTTTAACTTTGATAATATTGTCAAGATAAGTTCTACTAAGTCTATGAGAGATCTTCCTAAGTTGATGAAACTTACTAATGCAATATGCAAAGAATGTTAGTTAGGAAAGCAAACAAGAATTTCATTTCAGAGTAAACAACCAAAATCAAATGGATTGTTGGATCTTGTGTATATTGATTTATATGGTCCTGCTAGAACTAGAAGTTTACAAGGATACAAATACTTCATGTTGCTTATTGATGATTATTCAAGGATGATGTGGGATACTTTCTTAAGGGAGAAATCTAAAGCTCTGGAAAATTTCAAGATCTTTAACTCTATGGTTAAGACAAAGATAGGTCTGAACATTAAGTGTCTAAGATTAGATAGAGGTGGTGAATTCATTTCCGGTGATTTTAATTCTTTTTGTGAAGAGCATGGAATAAAGAGACAATTATCTTCATTGAGGACCCCTCAACTAGATGGAGTTGTTGAAAAGAATAACAAAATAGTTCTAGATGTTGCTAGAACCATGATGTTGGAAGGAAATTTACCTCATATCTACTAGAGAGAATCTGTGAGTACTGTTGTGTACACACTTAACCAGGTACAAATCAAAGGTGATATTGGTAAGACTCCTTTTGAGCTATGGATTGGTCAAAAACCTACTATTATATATTTCAAGATCTTTGGAAGCAAGTATTATATCAAAAGAGATGAAGATATAGGAATGTTTGATGCTAGGAGTGATGAAGGAATCTTTCTAGGTATTGCTACTAAAAGTAAGGCCTACCGGTGTTTCAATAAAATATTGAAGAAAATGATTGAAAGTGAAAGCATTAAGGTTGATGAAGACATAACTAAACCATCCAGAACCTGTGGATATGATTTTGATGATCAGAATGTTAGTACAAACAAAGGTCAGACTTCAAGTCAAGTCCAAAACATTACAGTGAATCAAGAAGATCAAGAGGAAGGAGAAACTGGTGGAAGAACATAAGAGAGATCAGAAGAGCTTGAAGTTGAAGAACATTTGAAGAAGACTTAGAGGTATGTGAGATTGAATAATTTAGAGAATTAGATCATACGTGATAAGAACAAAGGTGTCCAAACTAGTAGAAGAATTGCAAAAGAATATTGTTTCATTTCAAATACTAAGCCTAACAATGTAAATGAAGCATGCAAAGATGAACATTGGGTTGAAGCAATGAAAGAGGAACTACAACAAATTGAAAAGAATGATACATGGATTCTTGTTCCCAGACCTAAGGATAAGAATGTAATTGGAACTAAATGAACAAGGTGAACTGGTTAGAAACAAAGCAAGACTAGTATGTAAGGGATATTCATAGATGGAAGGTATTGATTTTGAAGAAACCTTTGCCCCTATTGCTCGAATTGAAGTTGTGAGATTGTTTCTTGCTTATGCTACTTATAAATACTACAAGGTTTTATCAAATGGATGTCAAGTCAGCTTTTCTAAATGGTGAATTAGAAAAAGAGGTGTATGTTGAATAATGTTGTGAAATAACTTGCACAATAGAAGAATATGATATGAAATATGCTGCAAATACTTGATAATAACTGAGAATAACAAGCCACTTCGAGGGGGAAAACCTCCAAATATCTCTAATGAGAACACACTTCACAACTTGATGATGAAATAAGACTCACAACCTCCTATATATACCTATTTATGCCAAAGATATCACCTAGGCCGACTTAGACACACCTATATAAGACTTAGGCTGACCTAAACAACTAAATAACAATATACTAATGATAATATGACTTAATAGAGAGTTAAGATAGCCACAAGCCGACTATTCATAACCCGATGTACAATAATATTAAGGGCGTAGCATGCCCCCTTCTTCAAAGAAGCATTGTCCTCAATGCTAATCAAGTTTGGAAACTTTTGAATGAACTCCTCATCTTCCCATGTGGCATCTTCAACTGGTAAATTCTTCCATTGGATGAGATACTCAGTGATAGTTCTATTCCTCAGCTTCTTTGTGCGTGTTTGGCGAATGCACTCTGGTTCCAAAATGATTCTCCCTTCTTCATCCAGCTCAGGAAGTGTTGTTTGAGTGGGAATATTATGCCCAATTACCTTCTTCAAACAGGAAACATGAAAAACTGGATGTATCTTTGTTGTAGGTGGCAAACTCAAGCTTGTAGGCAACACTACCGATCTTCTGCATGATTTGGTATGGACCATAATACTTTGGTGACAACTTATTATTCTTTCTTTGTTGCTTTAGTGAGATTTGCTTATAAGGCTGCAATCGCAAGAAGACCCAATCCCCAACTTCAAAACTTCTTTCACTACGATGTTGGTCTGCCTGTTGTTTCATTCAATTTTGTGCCATGGCTAAATTCTCTTTGAGTCCGAAAGTACTTGTTGTTGATGAAGCAAGTGGTCTTCTACTGCTGAACTCTTGGGGACACCTTAATTGATGATGTGATGGAAGGAGGATGATATCCATAAAGTGCCAAAAATGGAGACATTTTTTATGAGCTATGAAAAGAAGTGTTATACCACCATCCTGCAAGTGGTAGCCAATCATTGACCTGCTCAAGTGAAACAACGTAGATATCCTTCCAAACACTTATTAACAACCTCTCGTTTCCCATCGATTGAGGGTGGTATGAAGAGCTAAGAGCCAATTGAGTACCCAAACATGAGAATAAATCTTTCCAAAAGTGACTAGTGAAGATAGGATCACGATCACTAACAATAACTTTAGGTGTACCATGTAGCTTTTGGATATTCTCCAAAAAAGCTCTAGCCACTACACTTGCTGTAAAAGGATGTGCTAATGCAATGAAATGTGCATATTTAGTGAGCCTATCAACCACCACCATGATGACATTATGACCTTTAGATTTGGGAAGCCCTGTGATGAAGTCCATGGATATCTCTTCCCAACGCTGGCTAGGAATAGATAAGGGTTGCAAGAGACCTGGTGCCTTAATTGTCTCCCCTTTATGCCTTTGACACACCAAACATTCAGCCACAAATTTTTGAACATCACCTTTTAGCCCTTCCCAAAAGAAATCTTGCTTGACTCGATGATATGTCTTCAAAAATCCTGAATGACCACCACTGGAGACTCATGCAACTCTCTGAGAATCTTGATTTTAAGGTTGGAATTCTTGCAGAGATACAAATGCTCTTTATACCAAAGAGTATCTCCCTTCCAACAAAACTTATCTGAACTACTAGGATCACTTTTTAATTGCTCGATGAGATTACTAGTCGCAACATCATTTTGCCACTCTACTTTGGCTTCCTCCACCCAATTTTCTTGTAATATTGAAAGGGCACACAATAAGGCTTCATCTTTCTCATCCTTCCTTGACAGTGCATCTGCTACAATATTTTCTTTCCCTTTCTTATATACAATCTCAAAGTCATATCCTAACATCTTAGTGACCCATTTTTTGTTGCTCTTCAGAAGATAGTCATTGTTCCAAAAAATATTTTAGGCTATCATGATCTGCCTTAACCTTGAAATGTCTACCCAATAGATAAGGCACCATTGTTTCACTGCATGGAGTATTGCTAGCATTTCCTTCTCATAAATAGGTTTTAGTAGATTCTTACCTTTTAATTGACGACTCTCAAAAGCAATTGGTCGACCTTCTTGCATAAGCACTGCTCCTATCCCATTTCCAGAAGCATCACATTCCACAATGAATTCCTTGGTGAAGTCAGGAGTGGCAAGTACCGGAGTTGAACACATAGCCTCCTTCAATCTCTCAAATGTTGTATTGAAAACTCATTCCAATGAAAAGAATCCTTCTTCAATAGAGTGGTGAGAGGTGCTGCTATATGACCATAATTATTCACAAATATTTTATAGTACCTTGTCAATCCCAAGAAACCCCTCAATTTCTTAATGGTTTTTGGAACAGGCCATTCCATGATAGCCTTAATTTTGTTAGGGTCCACCTTTACTCCTTCATGTGAAACTATGTGTCCCAAATACTCCACCTCTGTAAGACCAAAAGTACACTTGGATGGCTTAGCATAGAGTTTATGATCTTCAAGTATTTGTAATGCTTGGTCCACATGTTGCAAATGTTCTTCCCAAGTCTTGCTGTAAATCAATATATCATCAAAGAATACTAATACAAACTTTCTCAAGAACTTCTTAAAAATGGAATTCATCAAACTTTGGAATGTAGATGGTGCATTGGTAAGACCAAATGGCATCACCAAAAATTCATAATGACCCTCATGAGTCCAAAATGTTGTCTTACAAATATCTTCCTCCTTAATCCGAATTTGGTGATAACCAGATCTAAGATCTAACTTGGTAAAAAACATAGCTCCATTTAATTCATCTAGTAAATCATCAATGACTGGAATTGGAAACTTATCTTTAATGGTGTA
>VDFB02358134.1:41249480-41369616 GCA_007258455.2 Sequoia sempervirens
AAAGTTAGAGATTAAGTATCAAGCAGTTCCTTTCAAAATGCATCGTCACAACAGAAGTGAGGTAGTCCCTTATCTTTCAAATGGATATATATAATGACACCACCTAATACCATCTGCATATACCAAATGGAAAACCATAGCTGGAAGCTTTTTAAAGTAGATGAAGAGATATTTGAAACTCTTTAGATCTATCTTGAGTTTAGACCTTCTATGCTTTTAACTAACCACTGTTAGTCCACAGGGATGAAGATTTGAATATTGCGTTCTCCCAAAACAAATGTGTATATGTACTAGTGAATCTACATCCAATAACTGTGAGCAGGTGTAAATATCAGAAATACAGTGAACAAACATTAGAGATATGCCATGACAGCCAATAACTATTAGCAGGTGTAAATATTAGAGACATCTTCTGCTAGTGCCAACTTCTATCTGTCCCATAAACAATAAAATTCCAACTGTGAAAGCATAGACAAGACACGTGAACTATTTGACAAGAATCTTCAAAGTCATCCATCACCACCAAAAGTGCAGACCTAAGATTTGTGAATGCACACTTTGCTGCTTCTTTGAAATAATGAACTTAGCGGCTCAAACGAGGTCATAAATAAAACTTACGAAGCTGCATTCAATTCTACAACATCTAGGTGTATAAGTTACACTTGATTAGCAAGAAAATTGGCAGAGAGTATAGTACCGATTGTTGGCTAGGTAGAAAAAGACATTGTAGATGCAGTGAGTAGAAGTTGAGTGTAATTTTTGAAATGTGCCATTAAAGTTATAGATCTGCCTCCTAATATCCCATGTCTCATGCAAGGTGAGTGCTTTTATTCCTACAATAAATCTGTTATGCAATAAAAGAGCTCAAAATTCTAAGAACTTTAATATTCTTTCCATCCAATTCGAGGAGCGGGAGTCTGTTCACTGCATATGTGCCTATTTTGGGTTACACTACAATCCATTCAAAGCTTGACCTTTACTTAATACTAACTCACCTTCACTAACTCGCCTATGTTCACTGCCTATGTGCCTATTTCGGGCAATGTACCAGAACTTGAGGTGTTTGAGAGTAATGGCAGGCAATGAGAAAAAAAAAGTGTTGGAGGAGGAGAAGAAGTTGGAGAAGGGTGAAGAAAGTCCTATGGACATCTGTAGAGGATTCAATTCTACTGGACTTTGTGAACGAATATGGAGGAGGCAACTGGAATGCTATGCAAAAGTATTTGGGGCTTTCTTTCTATGGAAAGAGTTGCAGGTTGAGGTGGGCTAATCATAAGAGACCTCATTTAAAGAAGAGGTCCTTCACTCCTAAGGAGGAGCGTACCACTTTGGAGCTCCATGCCAAGCTTGGCAACAAATGGGCTCATATGGCTGCTCAGCTCCTTAAGAGACATTATCATCAAAAAATGCCATTCCTATCAAGCACATCTTTCCCTTCATCATTTTGAAATAATAGAAATGTGGTAACTTTATTTTATTGTTGTGCACACTTATTTGGTGAAATATGACTTATCAATGAGAAAAATTTTAGCCTTGAAGCTTATAACTAGTGTTACACAAATCTTGAAACTATTATCTGATATGATGCATTTAAATGCGTAGACCCATGGATTGGGGAGTGCACCTTTTGCTGCCTCTGTATCAAGGCTCGTATCAAGGCTCATATAACATTAAGATAGTGAAAAATTTGTGCTGGAGAAGAGATCAGAAAGCATTTTTTTTATTTATTTTTTTATTTATTTTTATTTTTAAGTAAAACGACATTTTTGACAGGCTTCTAGAAATGGCTGAGAGTGCTGATATAGCATCTAAATGAAGAACTCAACTATTACTCCTAGCAATAAAAGGAAATAAAACAAATGAAAGCTACTGCAAACTATATCCCTGGTTGCATAAACATATGTAAGTGCCAATTGATAAAAACTTTTGAACTTTGAATAGTTATTCACGAACAGCCCTCCTTCTAGCGCTACAATGAAATACCCTAAATAAGCAAGTAAGACCAACCTCAAATACTCATTAGAAGGGTTAGTCTAAACATACAAATCTGCAAATACCTCTATGAAATAAAATATCTATGCTAAAGAAATTCGAAAAGTAACAAAAACAACATCAAGAAGACATTTGAAAAGCAAGATAATCACCTATTCCATATTGGATTGGTGTCACATGTGCTAGTGACCCTTTCCCAACCCTTGCTAAGAAGCCAAAATGATGAAATACAAATACAATGGAGATGATGAGCAAGATGAGTTATCAAATCAAGAGAGTAACCTTGCATAAAAGTTGTGGATGGATGAATGAGGATTAAGGCCTTCTTTTATAGATTTTCTTGATGAGAGATAGGCCAAGAGAGTGAATGTGGGACTAAAGATCCACCAATGAGAAGAGGACACTTTTCAAGTGGTGATAGGCCAATGGTTGTGCAAGATTTGAGAAGTGTGCCCATGAGAGGGAGAATTTTTATTCAAATTTGGCAATAAATTTAGAGAGGGGGACAAGAAAAAGAGCAATAAATGCTATGTTGGAGGGACAAATCAACTTGTCATGTTGAGTGAAAATGAGGGTTTTTAATAAATTGATTTATTGATTTATTTGTGCAAGTGGAGATATCTAGAGGATGCAAGTGGGTGAGATTAGCATTTAATCATGGTTAGATTAAATAAATGATTATTATGTTAGTTTAATGATGATTAGGTGAGATTGACTTTTAGGACATTGATATTTGATTTATTTAAATCAGTAAATGATGAAATATGATTTGGGATTTGATTTAAATTAAATGGATGTTTGATTTATTAAAAGGTTGATGATAATGTTTATCTGATTTTAAATAAATGACCTTAGGAAATGAGATTATTTGATGAATGGATGAAGTGATGAATGGACCTAATGTGAAATCTAGTTTAGTTGATGAATTAACTTGATCGAATGCACAATGTTAATTTTGCATGTCTACAACATGAAATAAAAAACTAAAAGAGAAAAGTGTAGAACCCTGTTGAAAAGTATTAATGGGTACTCAAACAAGAAATATTTATAGAGAAAAAATAAATAGAAATGGGTAAACCATGGAATTTAATACAAGATGAATCATTTTGTTATATAGGTCATCTTATTTTGATCTCACAAATAATGAATTTGATTCTACACTAGCCCCATTAATATCGCACAAAGAGGTAATGAAATAAAATATATATTTTATCAATAAGTTTCTAATTTATGATTTTTAGGATATAATATTACACATACTTAAAAAAATTGTTGGATATAGAATTATACTCCCAAATTCCATACAAAGGCCAATTCCCAAATCATAAACATAACATAGAAAAAAGGTCACCAAGTAGCAACAATGGCAGTTAATGGTGGAGGAGGGACCTAGTTGCCTAGTTTATGGTCCCATAATTCAATATGGTCCCAACCCTCTTCATACTTTAATTCTTTTAATATTCTTATTCATTGGAATGTGTTGGTAAAATTGTAAGAGCTAGACAAGAATTTTTTAGAATGAAACTAGTTAAAAGCTCCACTAGTAGACCATCTAGAGATTCCTTTGTCACTAGTACAAAAACAACAATATATGACTAAATAAACTACTAAAAATTTCATATAAATGACTAATTTTTGTCACGTGACCATTAGTAGTTTTGTTGGATGTTGTGGTGTGTTGCTGATATGTGGTTGTCTTTGATGTCAATACTATTAGCTTGTTGCATTAGAATCTGTATTTGTTGACGATATTAAGAAAATTGTAATAAGAAGTGCTACAGGTTTTCAGTGGTGAAGTGAAGTTCTTTCTATTGGTGTGATCAGTACGTTGCTATTCAGAGGTTATGGACTAAGGGGTTTCCTATTGAGTATATCTAGTTTATCCACATCAAGTTTCAAAGATCCATGTGAAGATTTGATCAAGTTATGAATATTTTTATTTTGATAGATTTTTTGCTACTTTTGTTTGTGTTCCTGAATGAAGATCATGTGATTTCGGTTCTAGTTCAATTGTTGCAGATGCCTCCCTGGTGTTTCATGATGTTTTTGGATGTTTTTAGTTTGTACACTATCTATGTTGCACATCTGCATTGATCGTTGTGCTTGTGATCTAATATTTTCTTTTGCGTGTTCATGTTTTTCATGTTCTTGGCTAAGAAGGTGTTGAAGCGTGATGTGGATCTTCGAGGAGTAATTAATTGAAGTGGTTTTCAGTCTTCACTATGTTGTGTCTGACCTTGGCAGATTTGCATCAATAATCTTTATTGATCTGAGCTAACTGTTTGTATTCATTTTATTATTTTGTTGAAGCCGAGTTATAGCGATGCAATATCTTGTTCTGGATATATAAGAGAATTTTTTTATCATTTGGATGCATGAATGAGTGTGCAAGTGTGAAGTGTGTAAGTCTTGTGTGTGAATATTGTTCAAATCATTCGAAGGTAGAGAGGAGAGTGAAGAAGTGTTCATGTGCTTAACTGAAACTGTAATGAGAAAATAACAGATGCTATTTTTTTCATTTCAAAGTTTGATGGATTTAGTCAAAACCTTTCTATAAGATAGTGTATCTTCTTGTGTGATTAAGCAGTGAGCTCTAGGCAGTGTGTCTAAATGCATGTGCATTCCTCATTCATATTTCCTTATACTTTTAAAAAGGTGTAATCTTGTGGACTGACCTCCACTGTTGTTTTTCCCCTAATAGGGTTTCCACATAAAAATCTTGGTGTTATGTGTGCTTTTCATGTGTTGTTCATTTATGATTTCATGATTAATGATCAGATCTGAGAATAAGGCTAATAAGTTGAATACATTTGAAATTTGGTGACAATTGATTCACCCCCCCTCTTAGTTGTCTACCCTTGAGTTGCCAACAATAAGTATTAGAGCAAGTTCCTTAGAAGAAGTTTAATAGCTTGAGGTGATCTGGGATGGCGACTTATAAGAACAATATTCCTAGATTTTATGGAACAAATTATTCTTTGAGGAAGACTCGAATTGAGTGCCATCTGAGATGCATTTGTGAACCCTACTAGAGCATTACAAAAATTATATATGTTATTCCTCAGAATGGTCCAACTACTTCTGCTAAGATTAGGGATGTTAAGTATAAAATCAGAGCTAAGGAAGCATCGTTGAGTGCTTTGGCTGATACTGAGATGACAAATGTGATAGATCTGAAGGCTGATTATGAGATATGGAAAAATTTGGAGACCTTGTATGAAGGTGATGCTAATGTGAAGATTACTAAGTTACAAAATCTGAAACAAAAATATGAAAAGTTGAAATTGGGTGATAATGAAAATGTTACTAATTTCATACACAGAGTGAATGAACTTGTCTGTGGTATCAGATGTGTTGGTGGATAGATAAATGAATCAAATATTGTTGCTAAAGTTCTTAGATCCTTTCCCAATTCTTACAAAGTCAAGGCTAGTGCTATTGAAGAGCTCCGAACTATGACAAATGTTACCAGAGATATGTAGATTGGTAAGCTTACTGCTTTTGAGTTGAGTGAATTTGGTGATTCCCTTCCTAAGGTTGAATATGCATTCAAGGCCATTGCTTCTGGAAGAGATAAATATATGATTCGGGTGAAAGTTCATCAAGAAAGACATTGAAGTATGAGGATGAAATGAAACAACTCGATGAAAAAGAAAGAGAGCTTGAAGAACTTGAAGCATTGATTGTGAAAAAAGAAGTCAAAGGACAAGGTAAGTATAAGTGGAAGTTTCCTATTGAATGTTTCTCTTGCAATAAGATAGGTCATTTTGCATCAAGGTGTCCTAAGAGAGTTTGTAAGCCAAGATTTAACAAGCCTAAATTCCAAAATAAGTGTTACTATGTTGTTGATGAAGGTGTGATAGATGATGAATCTGACAAAGGAAATGCATGTGAAGATGAATTTTTGTTTATTTCTATCAAGGAAAATAATCTCATTTCTACTAAATTTTCCAGTTGTATAAATGTGGAGAAATCCCTAGCTACTCAAGTTGAAGAGAAATATGAATGTGTAATTGATAGTGGTTGTTCTCATCATATGACAAGAGATAAAAGTAAGTTTGTGAGTTTGGAAAAGTATGATGGTGGTCTTGTGAGATTCGGTGATGAAAAAGGTGGTGTGATCCATGGAAGAGGATGAATTTCTCTTGATGGTAAGCATAATACTGATGATGTCTTGTATGTTGAAGGTTTGAAGCATAATATTTTCAGTGTTGGACAGATGGTTGATAAGGGATACAATCTTCAGTTCATGGATGGTAGGTACAAAATATTGGTAAATTCTAGAAATGTGATTGCATCAGGTACAAAAAAAGGTAATATTTTCCACCTAAGTGGTGCTAGTAAAAGTTGTTTGATTGGTCAAACTGATGAAAGATGGTTGTGGCATAGGAGAATGTGTCATTTTAACTTTGATAATATTGTCAAGATAAGTTCTACTAAGTCTATGAGAGATCTTCCTAAGTTGATGAAACTTACTAATGCAATATGCAAAGAATGTTAGTTAGGAAAGCAAACAAGAATTTCATTTCAGAGTAAACAACCAAAATCAAATGGATTGTTGGATCTTGTGTATATTGATTTATATGGTCCTGCTAGAACTAGAAGTTTACAAGGATACAAATACTTCATGTTGCTTATTGATGATTATTCAAGGATGATGTGGGATACTTTCTTAAGGGAGAAATCTAAAGCTCTGGAAAATTTCAAGATCTTTAACTCTATGGTTAAGACAAAGATAGGTCTGAACATTAAGTGTCTAAGATTAGATAGAGGTGGTGAATTCATTTCCGGTGATTTTAATTCTTTTTGTGAAGAGCATGGAATAAAGAGACAATTATCTTCATTGAGGACCCCTCAACTAGATGGAGTTGTTGAAAAGAATAACAAAATAGTTCTAGATGTTGCTAGAACCATGATGTTGGAAGGAAATTTACCTCATATCTACTAGAGAGAATCTGTGAGTACTGTTGTGTACACACTTAACCAGGTACAAATCAAAGGTGATATTGGTAAGACTCCTTTTGAGCTATGGATTGGTCAAAAACCTACTATTATATATTTCAAGATCTTTGGAAGCAAGTATTATATCAAAAGAGATGAAGATATAGGAATGTTTGATGCTAGGAGTGATGAAGGAATCTTTCTAGGTATTGCTACTAAAAGTAAGGCCTACCGGTGTTTCAATAAAATATTGAAGAAAATGATTGAAAGTGAAAGCATTAAGGTTGATGAAGACATAACTAAACCATCCAGAACCTGTGGATATGATTTTGATGATCAGAATGTTAGTACAAACAAAGGTCAGACTTCAAGTCAAGTCCAAAACATTACAGTGAATCAAGAAGATCAAGAGGAAGGAGAAACTGGTGGAAGAACATAAGAGAGATCAGAAGAGCTTGAAGTTGAAGAACATTTGAAGAAGACTTAGAGGTATGTGAGATTGAATAATTTAGAGAATTAGATCATACGTGATAAGAACAAAGGTGTCCAAACTAGTAGAAGAATTGCAAAAGAATATTGTTTCATTTCAAATACTAAGCCTAACAATGTAAATGAAGCATGCAAAGATGAACATTGGGTTGAAGCAATGAAAGAGGAACTACAACAAATTGAAAAGAATGATACATGGATTCTTGTTCCCAGACCTAAGGATAAGAATGTAATTGGAACTAAATGAACAAGGTGAACTGGTTAGAAACAAAGCAAGACTAGTATGTAAGGGATATTCATAGATGGAAGGTATTGATTTTGAAGAAACCTTTGCCCCTATTGCTCGAATTGAAGTTGTGAGATTGTTTCTTGCTTATGCTACTTATAAATACTACAAGGTTTTATCAAATGGATGTCAAGTCAGCTTTTCTAAATGGTGAATTAGAAAAAGAGGTGTATGTTGAATAACCAGATGGATTCCAGTTGACTGATCAAAGAGATATGGTGTGCTAATTGAAGAAAGCATTGTATGGATTCAAACAAGCCCCTAGAGCATGGTATGCCAAATTGGATAAGTACTTGGTGAAGCTTGGATTTAGCAAAGGTTCTGATGATTGTAATCTATATTTCAAGAATGCTAATAAATATTTGATTGTGGAAGTTTTTGTTGGTGATATCATATTTGGAGGAGATGATAGCTTGTGCATGAAGTTTTCTGCTGAGATGCAGAATGAGTTTGAGATGTGAATGATTGGAGAGATGAAATTATTCTTAGGATTTCAAATTACTTAGTTGGATAAAGGGATCTTTATATCTCAGTCCAATTATGTGAAAGAATTGCTGAAAAATTTTGGTATGGAAGATTCAAAGCCAGTTGGTACACCCATGGTGACCAAATGCAAGTTGACAACTATCGATGATTATTTGAAGGAAAATCAAACTAGATACAAATCAATGATTGGTGGATTTCTTTATTTGACTCAAAGTAGGCCTGATATCATGTATGTTGTATGTATTGTTGCGAGATTTCAATATAATCCTATAGTTCATGTGACTATGTGAAGAGTATTTTTAGATAGTTGAAGGGGACAGTTGATTTTGGTCTATGGTATCCTAAAAATGATGATCTTACTTTGAGTGCCTTTACTAATGCTAACTAGGCAGGAGATGTGAATGTTATGAAAATTATTAGTGGTGGATCATTTTTCTTAGGAAAGAAGTTGATTTCATGGTTAAGCAAAATGCATAATGCTATTTCTTTATCTACTACAGAGGCAAAATATATTGTTGTTGCTAATAATTGTACTCAAGTACTATGGATGAAGTAAATGTTGAAGGATATTAAAGTTGTGTATGATGAGCCTATTGTTATATTTTGTGATAACTCATGTGCTATTAACATTTCTAAGAATCTGGTGCTGCATTCCAAGACCAAGCATATATCTATCAAGTTTCACTTTTTGAGAGAGAAAGTAAGTGAAAAGGAAGTTAGATTGGAATATGTGCCTACTAAGGAGCAGATTACAAACATATTTACCAAGTCGTTGTCTAAGGATACTTTTGAGTATCTTAGAGGGAAGTTATGGATGATTACCCCTCCTAATCAGAACTAAGGATGTGTTGATTTGCATCAATCCATGTATTTCATGATCATTTTTTGATCCGGATTGATGTTGTGATGGTTTCTACTCAAGTGGAGTATTCAGATGTTCTAATGTTTAGGTATTCAGATATGTGGCTCAGAGCTTGCATAAAAGAGATCTTTGTCATTTATGTCAAAGAGGGAGAAGATTCATGTGAAAAATCTTTGTGGGAGAAGAGTTGAGGAGAGAAGAGTCTGAACCTAAGTGGGAGTAAATGTAGTTGTGTTGATGGTATTTTTCACATCATGTGTTGCCATCAATTCCAAAGGTGGATATTGTTGGATGTTGTGGTGTGTTGCTGATATATGGTTGTCACTGATGTCAACACTATTAGCATTGTTGCATTAGAAGTTTTATATGTCGAGAATATTGAGACAATTGTAATAAGAAGTGCTATAGGTTGTTAGTGGTGAAGTGAAGTTCTTTTTGTTAGTGTGATCAATATGTTTTTGTTTAAATGTTGTGGACTAAAGGGTTTCCTATTAAGTATATCTAGTTTATCCACGTCAAGTTTTAGACATCTATGTGAAGATTTGATCAAGTTATGAAGATTTGTATTCTGATAGTTTTTTTGTTACTTTTGTTTGTGTTCCTGAATGAAGATCATGTGATTTCAGTGAGTTCAGTTGCTGCAGATTCCTCTCTAGTGTTTCATGATGTTTTTGGATGTTTCTAGTTCATGCTCTATCTTTGCTGCATGTTCGCATTGATCGTTGTTCTCATGATTCGATATTTTCTCTTGTGTGTTCATGTTTTTCATATTCTTGGCTGACAAGGTGCTGAAGCATGTTGTGGATCTTCGAGGAGTAATTAATTGAAGTGGTTCATGTTTGAGGATGTTATTTTTAGTCTCCACTATGTTGTGGTCAACCTTGGTTGATTCACATGAATAATATTTACTGATTTGAGCCAACTTTTTGTATTCATTTTATTATTTTGTTGAAGCCCACTTATAGCGATGTAATCTCTTGTTGTAGATATATAAGAGTGATTGCTTTATCATTTGGAAGCATGAATGAATATGCAAGTGTGAAGTGTGTAAGTCCTATGTGTGAATAATGTTTAGATCATTTGAAGTCAAAGCAGAGAGTGAAGAAGAGTGATGAAGTGCTCATGTGCTTAACCAAAACTGTAGCCAGGCATTAGCAAATGCTATTTTTTTAGTTCAAAGTCTAATGGATTTAATCAAAACCTTTTTATAAGATAGTGTGTCTTCCTTTGTAATTGAGTAGTGAGCTCTAGGTAGTGTGCCTAAATACATGTGCATTCCCCATTCATATTTCCTTATACTTTTAACAGGGTATAATCTTGTGGACTGACCTCCATTGTGGTTTTTCCCCTAACAGGGTTTCCACGTAAAAATATTGGTCTTATGTGTGCTTCTGATGTGTTGTTCATTTATGCTTTCATGAGTAATGATCAAATCTGAGAATAAGGTTAATAAGTTGAATAAGTTTGAAATTCGATGACAACTAATTCTCCCCCCCTCTCAGTTGTCTACCCTTGAGTTGCCAACAAGTTTATTGTCGGTCATCTATATTGTGTCCAAATTTATGACTAACTATTTTAGTCATCTATCTAGTGAATGATTTAGTCATTGATTTGGTCATTGATTTGGTCATTGATTTAGTCATTAATTTAGTCATTGATTGTTATTAACTAGTCATTTATTTAGTCATTAATTTAGTCATTTATTATTGTTAACTAGTCATTTATTTAGTCATTAGTTTAGTGATATATTTATTCACTAATTTAGTCATTTAGTCATATATTTAGTCATTTAGTCAGTTATTCGGTAGTATATTCAGTCCATTTTTAATAGCCATCATTTGGTAGTTTATTTTATTAATAAAAAATATCACTTATCAACTATCTAAAAGATTTGCACAATAAAACAACAATGAGAAGGTGAAAAAAACTTATTTTATTAATCAAAAAGATGTTACATATAGTTGTGTAAGCTTGAAAATCGAGTTACAATTTGTTTTCCCAATATGAAAGAACTTGAAATATTACAATACATTGTTGAGAGAGAAAAAAAACTAGCTGAAATCTACTCCAAAACCTCACCTTTATGTTGTTCAACAACTTACAAAAGAATAGGAACATTACTATTCTTTTATATCATAACCTACAATCCCTTATCCTTGTAATGCTTGTTGATCCTCAAACTATCATTTTTGCATGATTTTTCTTTTATATCATAACCTACAGTCCCTTACCCTTGTAATTCATAAGTACATGATACATCTTTGCAAATTAACTTTCATTCTATGATTGTGTAAAGCTCCAAACATTTGTAGGCTTCCCTCATTCTAATTACTATCATCTTATGACCATGTTAATTGTTACTTCATTGTTTCTCTTACCATTGAACTATCCCTTAAAAAAATTGATCATTTACCTCTTCATCTTCATATCTTGTCGGTTTCTTTATCACCAATCATGAATCCTACCAATTGAAGTAAATTTGATTCATTGTCAACAACTTTCCTACCTATTAGCAACTCCAGAAGAACAACACCATAGTTGTAAACATCAGATTTCTCATTAAGCCTTGATACTCTTGCATATTCAGTGTCAATATAACCAATCGTACCCATAACATATGTGAAGGCATGAGTTTTGGCCAAGGAAATGCACTTGGAAATTCCAAATTTTGACAAATGTGCTTCGAAGTTGTCATCTAAAAAAATGTTAGATATCTTTTCATCCCTGTGAACAATGCATTAGTTACAATCATGATGAAGATATGCTAATCCTTTTGTAGCACCATAGGTTATCTTTAGATGAGTATCGTAGTCTAATTTAATCTTCTTTGATGTTCCTACAAAAAAATTTAAAAGGTTCGTTAGGTTCTCCTAAATCTATTTTGATCATATGGTAACAATATTGATTGGACTCATATTTCATAAATCCATCATGTTTATGCATAACATCATTTTCTCATCATGTAGGATGTCCCAGAGACTTCCATTTACCATGTAGTCATAAAATAGAAACAAGAAAAAAAAATTAAAAAGAAACTGGAAGAAAGGATGTTGAAGACATTCAATTGCAATTGGCACCTACATTTTCTATACAGCCTCAGCTCTGTCCACCTAGTCCAAAACAAAAAGCATGTGAACCAAGTTAGAATCCCCACAAAATCATAAAGGACAAAAAACTTCATATGCTAACAACGAAAAAAGTAAATAATAAGCAAGAACACTTCTTGAACTACATTCACAAGCATAAATTTAGAAATATACTATTACTAGATTAGAAAGAGAGTACATTGATAGAAAAAAAATAAGAGACAAAAAGTGAAGAATAGTTAGTTTAAAAAATAGATGGGATCTCTACCATCAAATATTATATTTAAAAATTGGATTGTGAGGTTTATGATACAATTAGAAACATACATGGTCCCCTTCACCACTCTGAATCATATCCAAGGGTGTAAAATTGAATTTTAGCATTCACCTTCCAAATTTAAACCCTTGTCAAGCTTTTTACTAGTCGTTGGGAGATGACATAGCACATGCTTGTGTGTAATTTTGTACTATGTTGTATTTAAGAACATTCATCATTCATTTTGAAAAAAATAAAGTATTGTGGAAAAATATTGTCATTGAGCATTCCTGATACATCCATCTATAGCAAAATTATTGTAATATACATCATCCTAAGCATCCCTACATACTTCTAGGTTGTCTTTAATCATTGTTTAAGGCTATTGAATCAGTTCACCCAAGTTTGACCAAAGGAGAATCAAAATCCTTGCCTAGCAAATTCCTGAACAATGTCTGTAGACACCAATTCGCTTCAAACAACGTACATCTACAATAATCGTCAATTCTGTGCAAATTCACATTTACAAATCCAAACTCAATTTTGCATGCCAGATCTGAACTTGAGCAAGATAGTTCACAAATTCTGAAAACCCTATGTTTCTGCACATTAGAAAACTAATTCCTGACATCTTCAATAGTACATTCCTCCATCTAGAATCATGCTTAATATAAACTTTGTAAATTTCCTTCTACATTTATTACTCAGTCCTAGCTCCCAGCTTTTCATCATAAGCTTTTAGTGGTGTTTAATTATTCGTCCCAAACAAATTGTAAGGAAAGCATTTTTTTCATTACAAGAAGTGCGTTAGGAAATAAAGCACCAACAATGGAAAGCAAGGTTGAGATGTCTTAGGATGTCCAAGCATGTTTAATATTCTCTCTCATAAACAAAAGAATGTTGCACCTAAACACATGGTAGGAAGTAACAAACACAAAATGTACTCGTGTATTTCAATTATTGAAATGCCCACTCTGTTTTCCTTGTTTTATCAATCCAATAGAAAGTTAATTTACAAAAACAAATAAAGTGGCAGACATTGGAAATTTTCCGACAAGAAGTTGCTAAGACTTCTTGCTGTGATTGAGAGTAAAATCCCTAAGACTAATTGGATTAGTTATTCATTAACTGATGACGAATGTCTTCATTAAACAAAAATAACATTTAAAAGCAATCTTAAAGATTGATATTCCAAGCACTGGCCACTGCTACTGGATTACTATTCTGGATAAGACATGAAAAATGGACAAGACATGTAACCGACCATCAAAACAATTATTGAGATTTACATTAATCCGCCAGGACTCTACAAATTTTTAATTTTATTTCTGATGCTTGTATATCTTCCCCAGGAAGGACTTCAACACAAGCTTCCAAATAAAAGGTCATTATAGATAGATATTGATCAAAAGCCAATTTATAATGTCAAAAAGACTAGAATACTGAAAGTGTAGTTTTGTACTTAAGTCATCATGTAAACATCAGATGTACCTGAACTGACTCCTCTTGAGATTCAATGGAAGAGATTAGGTTCTTGTGACTAGTATTATCATACTCTAGAAAAACGTCCTAAATCAAACAAAATGGGCACAACATCATAATTTCACTCAATCGTTCTATGCCTTCAGAGTATATTGTGTAAATAATTTAGTTTATCAGTTAATTTTTTCCAATTTGAAAGAGATTACACATCAATTGGGTTTCAGTTTAACTATTTAGCTTGTAGAGTTAAAAATAACTAGACTCCAAATCTAGAAAGAAAGGAGTAAATGTTTATTAAGTTTCATTAAGGAAAAGTTTTAGTGAGAAACACTAATTTAGAAAGAACAGTAATCGAATTTTCTGATGACTTTAGCAAGTGCCTTATGTTTATGAAAGAGATTCTTAGCTGTAAATTGAAATCCTAGTGGTCATTGACACGGAGAAAATCTTAGTCAGATTTTCCAATAGCTTATACCCGATTTTGATCAAGGGGATTTCCTTATTTGATTAACAAAAATACTATTAAGTTTATAAAAAAGGAACATGAGAAATAATACCAGTTCATAACAAGCAATATTATGATGACAGATTATGATAATCAAATATTGAGATTAAAGCTGCATGAGTTGATTTGCTTTCATAAAAATCAAATATATACCAAAGTCGATAGAATCATTCATACATACATATGTATGTGTGAGAGAGATGCTGATAAAGACTGTCTAAAATGAGCTAGTAGATGCTATGCTTTATGTAATAAATGCCAAATTATGTTTCTAAAAGCAACAAGTGAAACATTCCTGCATACCACACTTGTTCTAGTTGTGGAGGCCCACAAAGACTAGAATTCTTGATAGTGATGAGACTAAGAAAACCATAACCAAGCTATGATGAAGGCTGCCTACACTAAGATAAGTGCCAAGAAAAAAATAGTCAAGTATAACATGATCAACCAACAAAGGTAGTATGAATTAGAAGAAGAAATTTTTTTCCTCAAGCATCTTTATCTAGTCTTTCAATATTAGTTATACATGCCTCTTTCATGCTATGGGGTTCTTTTTGTTGGTAATAGAGCCTAATTTTGTTGAAGGTCTAACTTTTATTTGGTGTTAGAACCACATTTGAAGCCCATTTCATTTTGGGGGAGTGAAAAGGGGGGTTTACCCCCTCTTTCAAGGTTTTGTGGGGGAGGGGAGGTATTACCTCCAATGGGGGTTCAAGGGCAGCACCACTGAAATCAAATTTTAGATACATATTTAAATTGTAAACTGTTATAATTTCATAGTAAATCTGGATTGTTAGTCATTAGGTCATAAATTTGACCGTAAATGTTATGTTGGAATTTTTTCCCTAGAAGGAAACCCTCTTTACGTGAAGCAATTGTATTATGAGTGTGTATTGTGAGAGGAGACTGTGAGAGAGCGTAGAAGAAATTGCAATGGATGTGTTGTAAGTTGTATCCCTTCATTTTTTTTCAATGAAATAAAGGAAGGATTGGCTATTTCTCTGTGGATGTAGCCCGTATTGGATTAACCACATATATTTGTGTCTTTATGTTTTATATTTTATTTCTACATTCATTTTATTGTATGTTTCTCTACGATTCCATTCCTAACACTTTCTTGTATGTTCTGGCTTGCATTTGAATACAAAGCATGTTTTGACTAACAACATCAACACAAGTAAGGGGAAGAAAATATAATCAATACATGAATACATGTTTGTATGTTGTTTTTTATAACCACGTATAGTTCAATTGAAGCATCACAGTTCTACTTGTTTCTGCTAAATTTTTCTTTAAGTTGCATGGTTTTAATGTTAAAAGTAGACCCCAAGTTGACAAACAAAGATAGTAACACATGGGTGAATCTTCTGCACAAAGAGATTAGGATGCCTTAAACTGATAACAAATCATTTGATACCTGAAACCATCAACAATTATGAAAAATGACAAAGATAGCTCAATCAACATTCAAGACAAGATAAAGGCGGGTGTGAATCTTTTCATTTTATCTTTCTTTGTCCTCACAGGCATGCTATTTGGATATAAGATTCCTCTTGTTAATTTTTGTATTGTATCAGTGCGCCCTTACCGAAGACAAGCTTAGTGTTGAGCACTAAGCTCTTGATTGCCAGTTGTAGGGTTCATATAAGATTTTGGATTTTATCATTTGTAGCTTTCAGAAATAACAATGAAATTAGAGGGTCAAATAGAATACATGCAAATGTCCATTCATCAATTGTCCTATACACGAAGAATTGGTATAAACCATAATATGTGCAAAATAGATTTTTTATTTTAATTAGTATATCAAATTTAACTACTGTGCCCTGAAGATTTTGAGACTTGTGAATTTATTAAAATATGTTAGGAAACCCAATGAATCAAGTTCCATTGCACTATAAATGTTAAACCCCTACCATCCCTGCACTCCTTTCATTGTACTCTACATGGTTGATAGAAGAGACACTTTTCACTTTATTATTGTTCATCCTTTTTCTTTACATGCTACTCTATTTTTTACACTCAACTTCCAAAGTGATTTTCATGCCCCCTCAGAAAGTGGAAGCTAATTTTAAGAGTTCAAATTCTAAAATTTCTATAGACAACTCAATCTACATGTCCCTTAATATAATTTTTATAGATAAAAGTAAGTTCTCCTATGAACTATGCAAGTTGATAGTAGGAACTTCGAAAAGAAAAGATCATTTTTAACATATCATAATGGAAAATAAAAGAATAAACATACCTTGATTCTGAGTTCTCTATATAAATCTTAAACTTCTGCAACACAAGATAGATCTACTTTTCTATAATTAGCCTAAAAAAGAACATAATAATTGTTAGTCAACAAACAACTAGTGCAAAATTAAACTAATATTCACAAATGAAAATAGACTTATCTACATACATATAGTCTTTGAATTTGGCTCTCATTTTCTCATTCAAGAGCTTGCACTACAAGCCAAGATCATTTGAAGTCTTCAATGTCTATTTGTATCTGCATGTGCCAACTCCAAAAATAGAATAGTAAGTCTATAATTAACATCACTGTGGAAAGACCGAGCAACAAACCCTAAAATTGGAGTAATGTCGCAAAGCCAAGATCCATCAGAGAGAAATGTAAGTATTAGAGTGACTTTCTTCAAGTACCTTCAATAGGGGAAAAATATTATATCAGGAGGACTCTTCAATATCGGCGTGGGTGATGTGGATGTCCCTCTGATATCCTGAAAACAAGAAAGTATGTATGTAGCTTCATTGGAAGGATAATGTTACATTGGTAGGAAAAGGGTTGTTGTCCCACCGGTGGCCTAACGAAGCATATCTTGGAGAAAATTGATTATTAGAAGGAGTGAAGCATTAGTTTTGTCTATCATCTGATAACCTTGGTAAGTATATGAGGGTTGCATATACTTCACACATTAGTAACCCTTATTGCATTACAATTAAAATATATAGTTGATCATTAGGTGTGCATGGTTGACTTTCTTGCCTGTGCTAACTATATTGAGGACACCTTAAACATTATTATTAAGATGCTAGTTAAATATGTGGCACATTTGGATCATATATGAATATAGGCTAAGTATTTCCAAGAACACTACTTTTTTAGTTGGATCCTAAAAATGTTCTAATGTATGTTCTTCTCTAAAACATTTGTATTGGGTTCAAATAGTAAAGATATTGATGAAAGATAGAGGAATTAAAAATATACCTATATGTAGTTGGATTTAAGGCCATAAACTAGTACATGTTTTTTGTGTAGGAGACAGATCACATCCACAAACATGGTAGAGCTATGCAAAGTAGGAGAAATTGGCTTGGCAAATGAAGGCAACATGGTATAAAGAATCATTTATCTGCCACCATAGTGAAAAGTTAGCAATTACATTTGGTTTGTTAAACATGGCCCCTGGTACAACTATTAGAGTTGTTAAGAACCTTCAAGTACATTCTGATTGCCAAACTACATCTAAATTCATCTCCAAGATTGTTGCAAGAGAAATTATTTTGAGATATGTGATCCATTTCCATCATTTTAAATAGGGACAACTTTGGATGAACTGGAATAATATTATATTTGAGGGTAGAAAAGGGCCCTACAAGGTTCATTCATGAAATAATGTACCAGACCATTATTGTACAAGATTCTATTCAACTGGAGAACATTACCGATCACATGTTGCACCTCTAAGAGTGTCAAAGAGGTTACTGATACAAACTATTATGCTTTCTAGAATGTAATTTTATAGCATTTGCATCAAATACAAGATAATTATAGTGCATGATACAAGTGCAAAAAACCACTAAATATTCAGATTATTTCAGTTAAGAAGGTAATGTGATAGATTATAATTAAATAACTGAGTAGAATTATAACTAAGAGAATCAGCCTAACATTACTGCATCGGGCGAACTCCCCTCGTAGCTCCACTAATAGACCAATAAGGTGGGGGTAGTCATTTCCATTTTCTATAATGTGGGAAGAGTCATATAGGTAACACTATGTTAGGTTGGGGAACTCTTCTTGGAGGCTCTAAATGATTTTCCTCTTTTTTATAAGATGATGTTGGCAGTGGCACCTGGATCATAGTTGTTTGGTGGGATTCCAAACCTAGAAAATGAGGTGTAGTTGTGGAAACCTCATAGAGAGAAGCTACAAGATACCATGATGATTTTGTTGAGTAAGCTTATATTAGAGTCTTTCTTAGTGTGGCTTAAGACATGTGCAAATGATATTCTCTCTACAGATAGGCTTGGGGGAAAGTATTTTCTTGATCTTGTGAAAAGTGGCAAGGAACTTGTAGAGAATGAGACATTGATCAAAGAAACATTGGATAGTCTAGATGCATTTGAAGGGATCTTGGGGTGGCTAAAAATTGTTTTTTGTTTAAATGATGAGTTTCCATGGCAATGCGTGTGTGAGATTATTTTGAAGCACTCAAAGAGTATGTGGGATGAACTTTTTGAAAGCATGTTTATTGGTAGGATGAAACAAATAATAGTTGATAGATTTGTAGATCTGTTTGAAAGAGTTAAGGTTGCTAAATGCCTTGAATCCATAGTTACATCTCTGGAAAGTTACAAAGATGTTGAAACCCATTTGCAAAAATTAACTACTAGTGAGGGTTGGCTTGTCAATAGAGGGGACCTAAAATGTGTCAATTTACCTGGGTTGAGTTTTAGATTTATGATGAAAAATGATGAAGATTGGTTTGGTCACCTTAACACTTATTTTGAAATTGAGGTTAGTCAAATAAAAGATACCATAGATGAGGGGTCCAAGAATGTTAGGGAAGACCTAATTTTTCTTCATGCTCATAAATCTCCTTCAAGGATAAATCATTTAGCACCTTATTTGCAAGAGCAATGCTTCCATTTCATCTCAACATTAATTGTTGAGATTGAAGAACATCTTGGACATCTTTCAAAAGATCTCTATCAAGAAATGAAAAATGAGGAGATGACACAAAAAATGAACAAGGAAACACTAGAACCGATAGTTATAGTGGAAAGGGAACATTTCTTAGGAAGGCTTTTAGTTGCTCTTAGTTTTCATTCAACACCCTTCCACTAGTTCTTGGCTCGTCTCAGCTCTAGTTTGTCAAGAACAAAGCTTCAGTTATAGGGAAAGGATCTTCAAGTTTCAGATATTCTAGTACTAATTTTGATTACCATCTTCTAGATAGTTCTAAAAGAAAAATACTAATGAGAGGGTTCGATTTGAAGCCTGAATCACAAGATAGAAATAATAACACCAAAATGAATAAAATGAGAAGAACCAAGCATAATATTTGTATCAGAGATCATAGCATGTGGATATTGTGGATAACTGAAGAGCTTTCAAACATTCTCACAAGATATCTAAGGGAGGATGATTCTTTATCCATGAAAAATCCTTTCAAGGTCTAAATTTTCATTTGCATTGCATATTTTGTTTGTTGTGGCTTATGGAGTTGGTTTCATTTCCATGATTCATCTAATCACTGATCTCTTCATGTAGTTTTCATGAGATTTCTTCTAGTTCTGATTTAAGTCATCATGATTTATATATGGATATATTAATAACCAAATGAAAATAAATCATCTAGAGTAAAGAACTACATTTGATTCTTTCAGTCACTTTAGACTCTTTATTGCCTAATAAATGGAAAATACTAACATGTTCCCTTTCAACCCTTCCAGTCAATATTAATCATGGAGATGTAATCTGCAAGTATGCAGAAAAGTATCGAAGGGGAGCCAAAAAGTTAGAGATTTTCATAGGGCCTATGAATTATCTTTTGTTGTTTTTATATGAAAATACTGTTATTTGTTTTCTATTTATAATATCTATTGGAATCATTTGGGAACTACTATTTTTGGGAATTTAGTAAGAGTTCTCAAACAAAGTAGGATGACATCTACTGTACAACTAAATATTTAAATGGAATTTGAAGCATGATTTTATTTAATTTTTAATTTGCTTCCTTAAGGCAGCCTCATAAAATTCCCTTTTCTGATTATAAATCAAACTTTCTACTGCTTCTTTTCTTTTACTGCTACAAGTCACAATTTTAATGTTGTATGCTTACTTCGTCTCTTGTAGTTTTCTTTTCCATGATTTCAAGGCTTACCATTTATTAGTCTGTGATTTGCAAGGTTGGGAAGAAACTGAATTGAAACCAGAGCATGAGGGTGGGGACCAACTAGAGACTAAGATATCCCTGCCAGCTATGCCTTCTCTATATATTACTGCATTTCTTTTTCAGGGATGTCAAGAGATTTATAGAAAAACTTAACATTGCGATTGAAAAATTAAGGCTACTTAAGGACATGAGAGGACCTTTGTTGCAAGTGTGTTGATAGTAGTGTCCTTGAAATCCCTTAACAAGTTCTCTACACCTGCAAAAAAATACGTAACAAAGTCTTTGTTAAAATATATAGATATGACAAAGATGTTAATGATATTCTTATTTTTGATCTTCTTATAAAAGAAAAATAATCCTTGTGAAGCACACCACATAAAAGATCATTGTTATTGTGCAAAAGGAGAAAGTTGATACTTGTAAATAGGAAAAAATAGAGTGTCATTTTGGATGGTTACTATAAGTAGTATGTCAACATTAAATATCATCTATTTGTAGGTTTCCTAAAACAAATAATCTATTCTATACATAGTTAGACACATTATCCTTTGTGCAAACGTATTAAGCATTGTTGAGTAGAGCACTACATTCTATGCGCACTGCCCCCTCATATTGAAACTCAAAATCATTGTACCACACACACTCTCTTTCTCTTCTCGCCCAAGACAATCAAAGCAAGTGATCTACCACAAGTACTTCCTAATGTTTCTTATATATTCTCGATAAAAATAAAGCAAGTCAATAAATAGACAGTGAAAGGAGTACAACAAATGATAAGGAAGAAAAAGGACAGTTACAACAAAAATATCTAAAACCAAGACATTTAATCTTTTCATACAAGAAAATTAGACATGTCGCTTTACATTATATTAAATATTGAGGTAACGACCTAATTTAATTTTTCCAAGCAAAAAATACTAATCAAACTACCCTAATTTTATCTACTCCACAACATTGTGCACACTATGTTATAGAGCTTAAATTAGTGAACCTACAAACATAAACTCAAATTTATGAAATGGGATGTAATAATAGTACTATTGGATGAGCCAATAATTCTCCAAAATTGTATATATTATCTCCAAGAAAAGCGTCAAGAGATAATTCAAATGCCAAATCCTACAATAAACAAGTGATTTAAGTACAAGAATAACAAGTTTTTATACTTGGAAGGGAAAAAAATTGATAATGGTCTCATCATCTGATTTCTATAATAGTAGAGTATATTCTTAAAAATTTAACCATGTGATTAGATCCCCTTCCACAAAACATATCATGAAATCAATAACTGTGTCTTCCAATCATTGATGACAAGATAACATAGACCAAAATTGAAATATTTCAGTAAATTAGCATGAATATTGCTCAAGTAAAAGGGAGCAAAATAACTTGAGATCCCTCATAGTTCCAGTTCAATTCAATTTATCTCCAATGTATCTTTCAAAATATTTAATTTAATAACCATTGGATACAAATATCAGTGATTGGATCAAAATGCTAATACTAATGTGATATACTATTTAAATTGGTTGACTCGACAATTTTTGTTGACCTATTGTTTATTCCTAGGTGAAAAAAAATTATTTCAAAAAATGTAAATTTTATGAGGACCTACATATAGAAGCGATTTCAACAAAATGTTTGAAGTAATTTTACAGGAACATACATATTTCAACTTTATCTAGGTATGTGCAGGATCATCATGGAAAAAATAGGCCCTTAAGTGGCAAAAAATAAAAAAATTCAAAGTTAGGAAACTTGACCTAAAATTTTAAATAAGTTATGATCTATATTATTTCAAAAAAATTTAAGAATATAATCTGTAACAAATTGAATTTAGTTTCTAAACTACTAGGTTATTTTTTTTTTTTAAATCTATTTGGTGAAAATTTGAAATTTCAATTCACTAGTACTTAAATTTCACAGAAAAAATAAGTAGGTGTATGTCTGACCACCCTAACCACACTAAAATGATAACACTTTTTTTATAATATTTTAAACATAAGTAAAGGATTCATGCCCTGATATGATGCATATTTTTTTGCAATTTCTTTCCAAGTAAATAATTAATTATAATTTTTTTATTACAATTTTTTAAAAATATAAAAGCTCGTCTGTCTGACCACCTTAAATTGATCAAAAATTCATGAAATTCATTTTTTTTTTAATCCTATAGTATGTGAAGCATAGAATGTGATGCATCTTTCAAATTCAAAAAATGTGATACCGTTTGAAAGCTATAGATGTTTTACAATCAGCATATTGATCAATCAGGACTTTAGTCATAATTCAAATAGAAAATGAATAATAATAATTTATTGAATTCAAAGTAAAGCATAATTTATATTGGTGGAAAGTTGAGAATCCCCTTTAAAAACCCTTTTTGTTTCATCAATTTTGCATAAATTTTTTTTTGTTAGCCACATAACCTACACATACCCATCATATCGCCACTTTTTGGCTTATCATGATCCTGCACATACCCATCGTAGGACCTCCCAAAAATAATTTGAACTATTTCTACAAAATTTCATTAACTATTCCATCCTATAAAATACCGAATAAATGATAAATATATTTCATTACATGTTAATTTGAATTTACAAAAGATTAGACAAGAAAGCTCTTACAAAATCTACTTCAACCACAAACATGAATTCTTGATGCAATGGTGCAACCTAAAAGGATACAGTATATTGTATGTCTACACCAATAGCTACCTTAGTTACAACTTGAGAAATAATTTACAAAGTCAGTATATAGACATCCAACAAGAATACAGGGTATGTGCAAGATCATGATGTTCCAAAAAGTGGTGATATGATGTGTATGTGTAGGGTATGTGGCTAGAAACATTTTTTTACCCAAAATTGATGAAACAAAAAGGGTTTTTAAAGGATATTCTCAGCTTTCCACCAAAATAAATTATGCTTTACTTTGAATTTAATAAATAATTATTATTCATTTTCTATTTGAATTATGACTAAAGTCCTAATTGATAGATTGATTGGAAAACATCTATAGCTTTCAAATGGTATCACATTTTTTGAATCTGAAGCATGTGTCACATTTTATTCTTTGCATACTATAGGATTAAAAAAAAATGAATTTCATAAAGTTTTGACCAAGTAGTGGTGGTCAAACATACAAATTTTTATATTTTTTTGTAGTAAAAATTTCATAATTGATTATTTACTTAGAAAAAAATACAAAAAAAAATGCATCACATCGAGACATGAGTTCTCTACTTATATCTAAAGTATTATAAAAAAATATTATCATTTTATTGTGGTTAGGGTGGTCAGACAAACACCTACCTTTTTTTTCCCTGAAATTTAAGTACTATTACATTGAAATTTCAAATTTTCACCAAACATTTTTAAAAAATAAAAAATAAACCTAGTATTTTAGAAACTAAATTCAATTTGTTATAGATTCTATTCTTACATATTTTTGAAATAATATAGATAACTTATTCAAATTTTTACGTCAACTTGCCTAACTTTGATTTTTATGAATTTTTTGCAACTTAAGAGCCTGCTTTTTCCATGATGATCCTGCACATACCCTACACTTTTGCATATTGCAAGAAAAAAAGATAGATATTTCATGAAGAAAGTATGTGTGTATAATAACCACATATACTTTTACGATACAATTTTATAAATGTCTTACAAAGTCACATGCAGACATCACATTATTTAACATAACAAAACATTATAGATATTGCATAAAGAAAATGTTACAGTAATGAGCATGATTTCTACTAAAAAATGAAATAATCAATGCGATATTCCTTCCTTAACAAGTATAACATGCATAAAGTCCATTTTCAACTACAAGGTAGATATCGCTTCATCTTTTCTGGTTTAATAATGCATACCTAGACACAACTTTGCATTATCTACATAGTATGGACTATTTTGTTCCTAAGTAAGGTAAAGCTCATTCTTCATCTTTATGTTATGGACTATTTTGTTCCTAAGTAAGGTAAAGCTCATTCTTCATCTTTATGTTATGGACTATTTTGGTCTTTGTATCAAATAGAGGGTTCATTTCATGTTTGTGTTAATGAAGAATCTGAATTTCATGATGTAATTAGGGATTCTTTCCCCTTAAGTACAAACTTAGGAAAATACCTAATCACTATCTTTGTGACCTAATTTCCTAGAGTCAACCCTTTGAGACCGTGTGTTTATTAGTTGAATTTGCAGATTTAAATTGATTGTGTGTGTGGAGGATCCCCCATTTTATGTTTTAGCATTTTCATAGTAATTTATAGATATCTTTCTATCGCCTTTTTTAAGACTATTGTAAGTGATACTAGACATTCAATTGATTTATGCATCTATTACAAGAAATAAATTTGAATCCATGAACAATGAGGAACTTAAGTCCATATACTCAACACATTTATAAATCAAGTGAAGCACAAAATGAAAACTCTCTCCAATAAGGTTGAAAGAAAATAGCCAGTACTTTGTGCTTTAGATCAATATAAACCCTGTAATATAAGACCCCTAATTTTTTCTTCTCAGTTTTTTGATTGTTGATTGTATTTGTTTGTGAGTGTTTTGCATTAAGTTTCATATACCATTCATATTTTGAACTTGCATAAAATAAATAATGCAAAGTTTAGAAAATAGAAGGAGAGTACACTACCAAATGAACTTTCAAAGCTTCCTATATTTAGATTTCATTAACAGAAAATTATAATCCTTGTGATACAATTTTCAAAATAAAAAAAAAAGCAATCAGACCTATAAATAAGCACCAAATAAGAGATTATAGACTTCTTCTTCGAAACAATCATCACCAATGAGTTTGGCATTGAAACCCCTTGCAAATACAATGCCAAACACCCCTCTTAAAGATCCCAACAATGGAAGATACTACTCCTCGCAGGGTCAACCAAAACTAGAAGAAATCACCAAAATGAGGTGCTAGCAGTAGTAGGTCGACTTGGCCTAGAAAATAAAATACATCTTCAAAAAATGCACACAAGTACTTGATGTTGGCACCAAGATGAGGGCTTCCTTTAGGACCAATACCCATGAAGAGATCCTAATCCCTATGAGAGATATATGCAAATAACCAAGTTTGGGTGCAGATGCCTAGAAAAAAGTGAACCCTCCGTGAAACCTTATTTTCAAGCTACTATTGACCAAATTATAGAAGTGAAAGGTCAATACTAGCGAGGAAGAGTTTGGAGGAGTGGGAAAAAATAGCGGCGGGAAAAAAACAAAAAATGGTGAAAAGCAACCAAAAAAATGGCAAAAAAAGATGAACGACTAAGATTCGTTTAATTGTAAAAAATAATATAATTAATATAATATAAAATATAATTAATATATCATATATATTATATATAATAGTAATAATATTAAATTATATATAATATAATTATATTTATTATTATATTTAATAATATTTAATCAATCTTCATTTTTAGGAAAAAATATTCTTTTTTAAGGGAATTTTTTTTCATTTTTATTAAACTTTTTTTAGTAGACTCGACCATTACATTTCTACAGTCCATGTAAATTGAATCTAATTGCTTATAGAAATAACTACTTGACCTTACATTTTTAAGGAACTGTTTCTAGAAATAATTACTTTTATAGACATTATGTTTCTACAATCCATGTAAATTGAATCTAATTGCTTCTAGAAATAACTACTTGACCTTTCAAAATGAAAGTGTTTCCAGGATAGCCCTCAAAATGTAATTGGATTGTTTAAATAATATTTAATTAGTGAACTTGACCACAATTTCTCTTTGATACATTTGACATGCTAACATAATAGGAAAATCAAATTGTCTTCAAATCATAGTTAAAAACATTAATTATTCATTAACATAATGATTAATAAAAGTTAAAGAATGTAAATGTTAAATGTTTTGATAAAATATGTGAAGGCCTTATGACTGCACTAAGAGGCAATTCCTTCCACACAATAGGTATTTTTGGTACACCAAGCAACCTAGGTGGCCAAATGGCCTACTTAGGTAGGGGTCTGATGAGGGGGGCTTAAGCTCTATGGATTATGATAAAATTCGAGAGAAAAAATAATAGAGGAGTAATAGTCATTTATTTAGTAATTTTTATTTGCGTGATATTAGTCATTTATTTAGTCATTTAGTTTTGATTTTACCCGATGACCAAATTAGTCAATTATGATGATCAAATTAGTCATTTATTTTCCAAATTCTACTAGTGTTAGTCACGTGACTAGAAGTTTGTCACCCAGTCACTTATTTTCCAAATTCTACTATTGTGTGGTTGGTACAAAGAAATTATACTAATGAGTAGGGCTTTACGAACTCATTATCCATGATCCCTTCCAATAGCTAGACAAGAAGATTAGGAGTGTTCATAACATTACCACAAGTATAAATAGCTTGTTATCATTGGTGCGTACAAGGAGGTGAGTAGCATTATAAAGGATGAGAAATATGGTAGAAATATATAAATTGAATAAGGTGCATTACCCATGTATTTGAGGAGCACTTAAAAGTGAGTGAGTTTTAGTACAAAATTTATTATCTTGCACCTAGATCTATAATTAAACCTTACAACCAATAACCACTTTCAGAAAAAGTTAAATATGTTGATCAATAGAGTAATTATTAAAGTTTTGATCATTTCTACCTATCCCTATTGTGAAGAGAATTTCAATCTTAAAATAACTCAAAATCTAGTTTAATTTGTGAGGGATATGATGCCAATCCCCAAAAGAACCATATGCCAGGAAAATGGCTCTAGTTGGAAGGGATTGAAGAACTTATGAATTCAATCCCAAATCTTCTAGGATTTGGAATAGACCCAAAATGGATCTATAAAATTTAGACTATCCATAGAAAAGGAAATAAGCATCACAAACACCTAAGTGAGATACCTTGGATTCCACAAGAATGGATTGAAAGTGAAAATACCATGCAAAGTAGGCCAATTTTGGTTCTAGACTAGCTGATCGTATAGTATTAAATATGTGTTAGAAAACATAAACAAGTGATTAAAAATTTCATGTTTGTTATATTATTATAACCATGGGAAGATGGTGAGTCAGTCAATGATAACCATTGTGGTGGTTATAATTATAAAAGTTAGTGTTTGGAGCCCACTTCTAATCTTTCTATCAAGGCTCAAAGGAACAAGTACCAATTATTTTAGAGTCAGTCAATGATAACTATTTAGAAAGATGAAAATTGAATTTTATGTTTTTGAATGTACAAGACAATTAAGAGGCGGGATGAATTAGTTTTGGGTAAATAAGTTGTACTTTAAAACATCAAAACCCTAATTAATATTACAATCTTCATTAGCTTTGGAACCCTTAACAACTAATAAACCCTTTTCATGTATTAGAAAAATGTAACCATCAAAAATAGTAATGAAAACACATCCAAACACATGAGAACACCAAATTTAAGTTGAAAACCCAAGAAGGAAAAAACATGAGTGAGGATTAGCTCACAATATAAAGTAATTGCAATATTGAATATAATAGGACCGCTGTTAGAGGGCTCACTACCCAAAAGAAAGAAGAAGATAGAATATTTTTACAATGATAAATCCATCTCAGAGCAATAGAAAGGATCCACCACTACTTCACCAGAACATTCACAACCTCTATGAAAAATGTAGATACCTTCTAGTCACTACTTCCAGTAGTCTTAGACATTAAATCTCGCATTACATTTCACACCTTCGTACTTCACATCTAAACACTTCACATCACATGCACTTTTCCTACATTCTCCATCAATTAATGGGTATGTCCATGATCATCATGGAAAAAATAGGCCCTTAAGTGGGGAAAAACTCAAAAAAATCAGAGTTAGACAACTTGACATAAAATTTTGAATAAGTTATCTATATTATTTCAAAAATATGTAAGAATAGAATCTATAGAAAATTGAATGTAGTTTTTAAAATACTAGGTTTTTTTTTTTTAAATCTATTTGGTGAAAATTTGAAATTTCAATGTAGTAGTACTTAAATTTTAGGGAAAAAATAAGTAGGTGTCTGTCTAACCACCCTAACCACAATAAAATGATAATATATTTTTATAATATTTTAGATATAAGTAGAGAAATCATGTCCCGATGTGATGCATATTTTTTTGTAATTTTTTTCCAATTAAATAATTAATTATGAATTTTTTATTTCAACTTTTAAAAAATATAAAAACTTGTATGTCTAACCACCTTAACTTGGTCAAAACATCATGAAATTAATATTTTTTTAATCCTCTAGTATGAGAAGCATCGAATGTGATGCATGTTTCAGATTCAAAAAATGTGATATCGTTTGAAAGCTATAGATGTTTTTTAATTAGCCTATCAATCAGGACTTTAGTCATAATTCAAATAGAAAATGAATAATAATTATTTACTAAATTCAAAGTAAAGCATAATTTATATTGGTGGAAAGATAAGAATCTACTTTAAAAACCATTTTAATTTCATCAATTTTGGGTAAAAAAGAGTCGTCAGCCACATACCCTACACATACCCATCACATCGCCACTTTTTGGCCCATCATGATCCTACACATACCCTAATCACACATATATAAAATCCTCATCCTTGAAAAAAATCTACAAGGTCATCTATGCACTTAAAATATGCAAATTTAAATTATGTCTTCACCAAAAAATTCCCACGATGGAGAGGAATTAAGGTGAACCACATCAAGCCTTAACTTGGACCTAAATGTACATAAATACTACACACCATGCTTCCATAAATACTAAAGCATATCCAAAGTTATTTTAAACAGCCAAGGTCAATCAAACCTCTATTAACACCATTAAATGTTTAAGTACCTGCTTCATGAAATCCAAAGATGGCTTGTGCACCACACACAACACTAAAACACAATCTAGAATATTCCATCAAAAACCCTTAAATCAAAAAAATCATTTGCAACAATAAACACTTGAAGAACTGTTAGAAACAAGCAACACTGAGAGGGTGGGTGAATCAGTGTTGTGCAAAAATTCAACTTTATTATATTCTCTCATTTAACTTACTTAACCATTCAACAAAAGAAACATGCATCAATAGAAAGAAAATAATCACAACACCATAACACCAGATTTTTTATGTGGAAATCTTGTTAGGCGAAAAACCACGGTGGATGGCCAATCCACAATATAATATGAGTATACCCAAAATGAAAGTTACAAGATGGAAATGCACTTTCCTTCGAGCTCACCACCTAGAGCTCACTACTCAAAAAGGATGGGCTCACTACCCTAAAATAATTTGGAATAGATCCAAAAGAGTGAATTAATGAAATAGCATCCACAATGCTTGATTATAGTTCCAATTAAGCTCTGTTCATAATCTGTTATCCTTCTAACTGATTCAACAATTATCCTCTACTCTGCACAACTCGCACTGCAAAAATTTTAATGCACAAGTGAAACTGTGCATAGTCATTTAATCACTTTTCCTGATGATTGCAACACACCTCCACTCTTCTTTTTCCATACCAAATGATATATTGAATCTATTATATATATCTGCATCTAGAAATAAAATCGCTATAGGTCGGTCTTAATAAAACATTGAAATATTATCAACTGTCGACCCAAATTTACATTTAAATTTTCAATGTGGATCTAACACCATTGGCTAGACTATAGCTGGGACCCATAATTAAATATTTGAACATAAAAAAATTTCAAATAATTTCACTTTACATATCCACAATGCATCACATTCACTGAGTCGGCTACAATGAACAAATAGATAGAAAACATCCTATCGGGCCTCCAAGCTTGTACAATGGCTGATGGAACACCATAAAATTTAGTAATAACATACATGCTCAACAAGCAATCTGAGGGATCCAGAACTCAAAACGATGATCCGGTGAAGTAGATAGATTAACTAACTGACTAGATACCCTATTCTTCAAGTATTCTGTCGGTAACACACAATATTACACTTTACCTGTCGATACGACTAGATACTGACCTGTGGACCAATGAAATGAATTTAGTTGCCATCAATGACAACCTAGAAGCCATATGCCAATAATCTCCCTCTTTGGCATTGATGGCAACACTTATTGAAAAATGACTAAGTGTCAAAACTGGTAAGTACACTGCCAAAATTCAGAATACTACTCCCCGTAAGAATGTCAAGGCATTTTTCACTGCATTCTCTCCCCTTTTGACATCAATGACAAAATCGAGGAATCCAAAATTATAAAGTTGTAAAAACATAGCCTGAGACTTACAAAAATTTGAAGACGTCTGCAAAGTTATTCTTCAGTCCACTTAAGTTTGACTCCTAAACACTTCTCGAACTCTCCAAAATGGTTATATTCCCACAAAGTAGATATGACAAAGTTTTTGCTGCTTTGAGACTTACCGGAGAAGGAGCGACCATTGCATCTTTAGCTTCTTTCAGATAATTTACCATTATCTCAATCATTGGACTTATTAGTCCCCTGATTTCACATACTCTACTAATAATCCTTTCATTTTAAAGTTTATGACTCTTTATTTGGTTGAGCAAGGACATTACATGACTTTCTTGTTTACAAACACTACCAACTAATAGGTCAAAAGCATTGGAAATAATGACCAACTGTTGTTCAATGTATTTCACCTTCTTCTCATTTGCTTCAGTAAATTTTGACAATACCAAGCAAGATTTGTACACTTTTCCTCCTTCAAACATAGTACCTTGAATATTTTTCATGTAAGTGCCTAAAAAAGCCTTGAATTTGGCAATCAATTCATTTAGGCTACCAACTCTCTTCTCCTTGAGCTCCTTTTTCACTTTAACCAAAGTAGATTTCTCAAAATATTCAAAATGAGAATCTACATAATTTATTAGCTTCTTTAACTCATCAGAGGAGGAACCTGATGGGTCCAAAACATAAGTAGGCATTAATTTATGTAAAACTCCAGATGCAAGATTTAGTAGTTCACTGTCCTCTATGTGAGATTTTAGTATCTTCTCATTTGCTTTGGTTTGACCAATTTTAGTGACCATCATCTGAATTCGAGATAGAGTAAATAGATTAATTGAACTTTCATCCAACTCAAGATTTTACTCTTCCTATTGCTCCAATAGAGATTCCTTCACTTCCTCTATTCTGATTTCTTGATCCTTTTCTTTTTCAACCTTGGATTCTGATTTAGGATTGACTTTAGGCATTTCAACTTCTTCAGTATGCACCTCCTTTTCCTCAGCTAGCACCTCAATAGGAACCGTAGTTACCATAGGTGTCTCTGTATTTTCCTTATTAGGAGAATTCCGAATATCCTAAAATTTTGGAGGATTAGATACATTTTTGTTTTCCTCATTGGAATTCTCTTCTTCTAATTCATTTACCTCCATATTCAATTCCTTGTTTCCTTGAACATTTTTAGTATTTATTTCCTCAATGTTAATCTTCTCCCTTGAACAAAATTCTTCCAGAATTTCCTTAGTTTAACTTAAAACAGTGTCAGTTTCACCAATCATGAGTTTATTTACCCATGTTTTTTTCTTAAATTCCTTTTTAGCTTTTCAAGGAATAAATCCATTTCTTCAATTGAAATTTTCGAGCACAAATCAACAAGAACTCTCTTCCTTATATTTTCTTCTTTTGATTTGGCACTCAACCTCCTAGACTCCAAAACATCATACAGACTTGTAAGCAAACCAAACATGATTTCAACAAGGACTTTATTGAAAAAATTCATATGCTTTATTGTTGCTTCTACAAGAATTCTCTTACCAGATTCATCAAAGGTCTCATACCAATCATAGAGTGGCTTGAGATTTCCGTCTTTCACTACTGCATTCTCAACTTCCTCAACAAACATATTGGGCTTGCCAATTTTGGCCTTTTTCTTTGCTTCTTCTCCTTTGCCAGAAGATTTTCTTTTATTCAATTTGATAGCTGGGCGGGTGCATGAAGTTGGGTACCAATTTTCTAGCCACTTTTGAAAAAAAAATTACAAAACATGCTCGTGTTATTTCGCGTTAAAGACAAAGAAAAAATTGAAATTACTTGCCTTGGAATACCAACCCAAAGGCTTGGAGAGCATTCCCAACAAGGCCAGAGATGTGTTTTTGCAAATTCTACAATTTTTAACATAATCGGGTTCGTGCTCACCATCAAGATTGCATCCAGCTCAATATCGACAAAATCAAAAACATGGGTAATGTTAGGTTCTCTCTTAGCTATCCAACGATGTAATTTTTTCCTTTTTTGACAATATTAAGCCTTTCATCCATAATTTATTTTGTTTGTATGTCTATTTTTTGCCAAAAAGCAGTGTTTGGTGTTTTTTTTGTTGTAAATTAACCGTTCATCAAAATTTCAAATAAATTACATTTTTAGAAACTAGACTCCATTCTACAATTTTTTTTAAAAAAGAAAAAAAATCAATTATTTTCAAAAAAAATTAGAGGGAGCACGGCCAAAATTATGCTTTTTAGGAAGTGCCCACTTATAAAATTAGTAAAAAATCAAATATTCATTAAAAAATTATCAAAAAAATTGTGCATCAAGTAGATGCTATTAGCTAACTTCTTACTATAGCGATTTTAAAAATACTACAAAAAAGTTCACCGTGCTCAAGTCGTACAAGAGTTGCTATGTTATGTTTTTCTGATAAAAACAACACCAATTTGTGTACATCCCTTTTTTGAACCCCTTAATCTCAACCATTTTCAAAATAAATTAGTAGTTTAGAAAGTAGACTCGGAGAACTTCAATCCTTGTTTTTGTTCCATCTCAAAATTTTGAGTGTAACTATCCTCAATTTCATGTCCAAGGTCAACATTTCCTGATTTCAGAAAAAAAGTGGCCACTTAAGCCCTCTTTTTGGGAACCATCTTGGTGCACTTACCGAGGTTATGTACCAGTAGCCTTTATCTCTCTTACTACTTCTTCTGAATCAGTCTCTTCCTCTTCATCTGTAGACACAACTTTGAAATATCTTGTGCTTTTATTCTTCTTCCTTCTTTTGGAAGCCTCAAATTGATTTGACTGACCTACAGGGGAACTTCTAGTGTGAGCAAGAGATGTTCTTGAACTAGTTGATTCTGCCTTTTCTTCCTTCTTAGCTACTTCAACTTCATCACTTTTCCTTCTCGCTTCTTTCAGTTTCTACACAGGAATTCCCATACTCTCTACAAAAGCTTCTGTCTATTTTCTTACTCTTCTAACTATCATGGGATTTTTCAATTTTGAATGAACCTGCAAACTTTTCTTTACATAATTACGAAACATTTCTTCTCCCTGATCCAGTCGTGGATTTAGTAGGTGCTCAACATACATCCTCAGAATGTTCTCATCTACTTCATAACCCATAGGAATGATCCAAATAGTTCTAGGATCAACAACTTCCATATAGCACTGGTTAATGTCTATCATGAAGCAAATAGTGTCTTTGTATTGCTCTACTATTGAAGTAGGAATTCTTTCTCTGACGTGCATCAAATTTTGAAAAATTTTAAAGTATCCCCACAAGATTTTCTTGCGAGTATGTCGATCACACAGTCCACATAACATATTCCATATCTTAACAGCTAACGATATATCATTACACCATTGAACTTTACCAACTACCAGTACCTCACCTGAGAAGTAGAAAAACAAACATATCAGCAGGTTACCATATTTGAATATGTTCTTCTTATCCTTCTTGATCTTTCCCAAATTCTCCAATAACTAGCTTCTGAGTAGTTCACATAAATCATAGTCTACATTTTGTTTAACCATTTCATATGTTGTGTAGATAGTTGTGTCGGATAATGAATTCTCCCAAATTAAGTGATAAATCATATAGCTGATAACCATTGATGCAAATTTTACATCCACTATGGCAATGTCATCTATTGTAATTGCTCTTATGTCCCATTTCAAGCCTGTCATATCAATAACCTTATCATTCTTCATAGACTTCAAAACTGTAATTTTATCGGTGGAGTTTAGTCCTATAACTGCACATATAGCTTATTTTGTAATTTTGAATTGCACATCTAACCACATGAATTCATCATGGACATGGCTCAACATATATCGAACCCATTCATCTACTTCAAATATGGGGAATTTTGCAAATTTTGCAAATTTTTTATCTTCTAGGGTTTTAAATTCTGGTTTCAAAGTATAACCTTCTTGAATTATATGATGAGAGTATAAATCCATCAAATGAGAGGTTCCCAAATATTCAATGTTTGCATGCACATATGCCCTAATATCCTCAATATGGAGGAATCTGTATGACACCAATGAAAATGCACCTAAGGGCTCTATATCTATGGACTTATATGGATTCCATTTGAACTTTGGATGTGGCCTATCCTTAACTTTAACTACTAGAGGAGTAGACATGATTGCAATCGAACAAATTTACAGGTTTTCAATAGATACCTTTCGAGGAAAAAATAATAATTTGATTGTAGATTCTCCTTTATGCTTGAGTCTCTCCATAAATTCACAATGATCACTTCAGAGCTCTCTAGACCGCTTCTCCAAATGCAATATGACAAATTAGGGTTGATTCCATTCCTTTTATTGTCCACATACTTTATTTTGCAATAGATTCCATTTCCCTAACTCATCGAGTTTCCTTCTTTTCAGACACCGAGATAAATGACTCTTATGCAGATCTCCAATATGCTTCACTAATGCCTTTAATTCATTTCAAAACACCTGAAAAGTATCAACTCTCCTACTGGACACATTTGGATTCTAGTATCATTCATTTTCCAAAAGGGTTTAAGAGTTTTTCTTGATAGCTCCCCTTATGCCAAAGACATAAAATTAATTTACTAAGGAATTACTAGAAGTTGCTTCTGGTGCAGGTCCATTTCCTTCTACAAAGGGATTCTTCTTCAACCATTTCTTCTACATTTTCCTCTTAATCACATCCATAGTGACTTTTCCTTTTCCTTTAACATCCTATTGCATGTTCTATTTTAATGTACATCTTTTGTTCCAACACAATCCAGTGATGTGGCCAAATTTGTTGTAGTTGTAGCACACAACACTTCTCTATCTAGCCCAATTGTTCCACTCATTTTGACTTGATCTACATTTATTAGCAATATGTCCAAATCTATTGCATGCATGGCATCTGATATCTCTATGAAATTTATTCATCACAATTTTTCATTCACTATACTTATGACCATACTTATAGCGATTAAAACACTGACCTAAGAATGATGGTCTTCTTGTGTTCACCCTATGCTTGCACTATGAAGCCATATGACAAAATTTGTTACAGACATAACAATAGCCATTAAATCTTTGAGCATTTGGTTTCCTTACCAAATTTTTTTTGGCTCCTTTCATCTAACTTCCTTGTTTGAATCTTCCTTGTTCGGAATTCCTTTGTCTAGAGTTCCTTTGTCTAGATCCAGAAATTTCTCCTTCTTCATATCCAAGTCCTTGTTTGTCACCATCAGTCCTTTTTCCTTTGATCAGTTCATCAAGTTTGGATAAGCTTGCTTTGAATTTCTCCTTATACTCATTTTCAATAGAAAGTTCATCTCTAAGATCATCAAGCTACTTTTCAAGCACTTCTTCATTATTCTTGGATTGCTCCAATTCATTTTCTAGTCAGCTACATTGTTCAGACTTTTCTTTCAAAGATTGTGCAAGCTTTTCTTCATTCTTCTTTTTGTCCTTAATCTCCTTGGTCATTCTCATCATGATAGATTCAATCTCATGCTTCAAGACAACATTCCTTTGTTTTCTCTTTTAGAGATAGACTGAGTTGTTCGTATTTCATGCTTTTGTTCTTCTATTTGAGCTAACCACATAATTCCTTTCCTTTCTTCCTTGATCCATTGATTTTCTTTTTAGTGACTGAATGAACTTTTCTGCATTCTCAATATTTTCTTACAGTTCCCGATTCTCAGATTTTGACTGGTCTAGATCATCAAGGGCCACCATAAGTTGTTGTTGAAGACTACTTGTATTCATTGAAAAACACCTTCCAAGATCTCCCCAAGCTGTAAGACTTATTCTAAGGAACAAGCTTTGATACCAATTGTTGGAAACAAGCAACACTGAGATGGGGGGTGAATTAATGTTGTGAAAAAATTCAACTTTATTATTCTATCATTTAACTTACTTAACCATTCAACAAAAGAAACATGCATCAACAGAAAGAAAATAATCACAACACCATAACACCAAAAATTTTACATGGAAACCTTGTTAGGGGAAAAACCACGGTGGATGGCCAATCCACAATATAATATGAGTATACCCAAAATGAAAATTACAAGATGGGAATGCACTTGCATTCAAGCTCACTGCCTAGAGCTCATTGCTCAAAAAGGATGGGTTGACTACCCTATAATGATTTGGAATAGATTCAAAACAGTGAACTGATGAAATAGAACCCACAATGCCTGATTACAATTCCAATTAAGCTTTGTAGATAATTTGTTTTCCTTCTAACTGATTCAACAATTCTACTTTGCTCTGCACAACTTAGACTGCAAAAATCTTAATGCACAAGTGAAACTGTGCATAGTCGCTTAATTGCTTTTTCTGATGATTGCAACACACCACCACTCTTCTTTTTCCATACCAAATAATATATCAAATCTCTTATATATATCTGCATCTAGAAATAAAATTTCTATAGGTAGGTATTAATAAAACTTGGAAATATTATAAACTGTCAGTCCAAATTTACAATTAAATTTTCAATGTGGATCTAACATCGTCAGCTAGACTATAGCTGGGACTTGTAATTAAATATTTGAACATTTTTTTTAAAAATAATTTCACTTTACACATCCACAATGTGTCACATTCACTGAGTCAGCTACAATGAACAAATAGATAGGAAACATCCTACCGGACCTCCAATCTCGTACAATGACTAATGCAACACCATAAAATTCAATAATAAGATAAGATACATGGTCAAAAAGAAATTTTTGGGATCCACAACTCAAAACGATGATCCAATGAAGTAGACAGATTAACTGATTGACCAGATACCATGTTCTTCAAGTATTTTGTCAGTAACACAGAGTATTACACTTTATCTGTCAGTATGACTAGATGTTGATATGTGGACAATGGAAATGACTTTAGTTGCCATCAATGACAACACTAGAAACCATATGCCAAAAAGAACATAATTATTTTGTACACCCAATTAAACTTCGACACTATAACACAAGAATCCAACCTTGCAGATTACCAAAACTCAAAAAACTCATACTTAAGATAGATATGAACAATATAAGCACACTTCGAGATCTACAACACCAAAAACCACAACATAGAGAAATGTAGAGAAATTTTATTTTTGCCAAACAACATTGTGCACATCATAATCCACACATAGGTTTACACAACCTCTTCTTCTAATCGATAAAAAAAGTGAAACTCTAGATATAACACCTTTGAACACCTCTCATAAACCTATGTAAACTATATAAGTGGATCTTTAACCATTAAGATATGGGGAGAAAAACATTGAACACCACTCTACCACACTGAAATCTCTTTTAATAAAATTTTCTCAAAATCACTTGGAAAGGTCAAGTAACACAAACAACATCTTAACATCTGCAACACCTTTTTAGCATCTCAACCACATAAGAGGTTGAACATTCACAATCATATGCTCATCAAATAAAAAATAGTGGTTGACATCAATGCAAGAACATGGATCTATTGACATAAACATGACAACACAAACTTCCAAAAATCTCCCCCTTTACCATTGATGGTAACACATGATATGAAAAACCATCAATAGCAACTAGTAACTTTGAAAAATAACATATGATGCATCAATGCACACTACTCTACCTTACACAAACATCTACACTTTCCAACACTTTCTCTTTTACAAGACTTCTCTCTTGCTTTTTCCATATGGTGTTTCAGTTAACTTTCTCCCCCCTTTGACATCAATGGAAAAGGGAAACACATTTTTTCTTTTCTATTCTTCCCCTTTGAAATCAATCTCACCTATACTTGCTCTACAACTTTCTATTCACTTTTGTGTACACTCCCCCTTAAGAGTACAAAACATGTTGCATCAACCAAAAGGCACTGCAACCTACACTTTTCTATTTTCTTCTCACATCCTCTAACACAACATGCAAAGGACAACATATGCAGGTTAGTAAAGCATCATAGGAGTCCAAACTATGCCCTTAATTAGTAATGAAAATTCAGAAAAATAGAATTATGCAACTTGACATAAAAATTTGCATAGATTACTAACATAATTTGAAAAATATGTAAGAACATTTTTTTTAGAAAATTGAATGTAGTTTTTATGATACTAATCATCTTTTGGAAAAAAATAAATCTATTTGGTGAAAATTTTAAATTTCAATATAGTAGTACTCAATTTTCAAGAAAAAAAAAACATGTGTATGTCAGACCAACCTAAGTACAAGAAGAAAAAAATATTTTTTTAAATTTCAATATAAGTAGAGGACACGTGCCAAGATGTGACACATTTTTTTATGAATTTTTTGCAAGAAAATAATTAGTTATGAATTTTTTATTAGAAATTGAAACCAAAGAAATAGGGTTCCAACTTTTTGGAGATGGAACATCAAGGGTTTAAGACCTATTCCTTTTTTTCTTTTAGTTCATTCAAGGATACCTTAAAGATCTCAATCCAAGGATAAAATGAGGGAAATAGATCTACAATAAGGTGTCATTGGGGTGTGATTAAGACTAAAAGGGGGTTCACCACCAAGCAAGGGCTTGGAAAGAAATAAACACAATGGTATGTAAACCTAATAATGCAGCCCAAGATATGAAACTAAAAATCAGAAGAGTGAAGTGAGAAAGGATAAATGTGTACCTTGAAATTGAAGAGTCTTAAAACAAGCTCTAAAACCTTGAAATTATGATATTTAGTTCTCATTGGGACTCATTGTTAGAAACCAAGATCAAACATGCAAACCAAAAAAGCCTTCCACAAAAGAGAAAAACCAAAAAAAAACAAGAGCTTTGCATGAAGATGTGCAAATAATATTATTTAGGAATTCATAATTATATTAGATGATTTTATTTGTAAAAGAAATGTATGCATAACCCTAAAGGAAACCCTAAAAGGGAAAACCCTAGTTTGCACACTTAATAATTAATAAATAATTATTAATGTGCCTAAGTTTAGCTTAAGAAACTAAAGTGATAAGTGACTTAATTAATTAATCAATATGATGTAATTAATTAAGTGGAATAACTTATTACTCTAACAACCCCCCTTAAGATGAACTTAGAAAGTAGCTAAAACACTAAGTAAAAGATGCATGAAAGCATGAATGGGTCCCGACAACAAGGCCTGATTAGGTACCCATGTACAAATGCAATAAATGAGCTAGAGAAGGAAAACCCAGTGCGACAAAACCCCCCTACAATGAGATGACCTACTACAAAGAAGAACTAGAAGAACACTATGGAGTAACACTGGAACCTGAATCCAGAAAGCAAGGAAAGGTACTTGTGTCTACAAGAAACCAAATGATAGTCACCAAAGGACTCAGGCAAAATCATAATAATGCAACAATAGACCCGATGCCACAGAACACTGAAAAACTCACAAATTGGAGCAACCCTGGAATCCATAAAGCAAGAGTGAATAAAATGATGCCCCCATAAGAGGGAATGCTATGATGAAAGAATCTAGAAGTGAAGAGTATCTTGATGTCGATGCCAAACTGTGACTAAAAATGATCCATAGGAGCAAGTACCATGAATACTTTGGAACATTAACAATAAATTTAATGGCCCTCAAACTGAGATGTGACCGATTGTGGATCATTAAACATAGGCTCTCAATATGAAGTGTGAAACGATGTGAATCTAATATGTTTCAAGCTATAAGCAAGATGTCGCTAAAAGAAGCTACAAAAACCAAATGCAACCCATGCGAGTTGTCATCAAAATCAAGATGGAGATCAAAGTGAAACTACACTCTAATTAGATTATTATGCAAGAAACTCCCTGATGGAACTTTATATTAGTTCATTTATTACAATAACCCATCATTGTAAAAGGAGAGAATGCAAAACATACATAAACTATAGAGAAAAAGTAAACCTAGTGCAAGAAAACAAGAATGAGTGCATGCACAAACCAAATTTCACAACTACCTCCCTGATAAAAAAGGACCTCTAATCCTTTTAAAGGACTAAACCATCTTTCCAACATCAGGAGAATGGAAAAAAAAGGATAAGTGAGTCAAAAGATATGCCCTTCGGAGTGAAAACAACATCTAACTTCAAGGACTTGAAAAATAAAATTGGAACAAAATTTGATAAAACCATCTTCACTACTGGATCAGCATCGAAATCAACTTTCCAATGGTACCTTGTTTGCAAAAAATTGATATTGTATGCAAACGTTATGCCCGATTTAGTGAAAGGTGCTCGAGGAAGGCCAATATGACCTACAGGCGCCAAGGGGGCTAAAAAAAAAAAGGCCCTAGTCCTATGCGCGACCAGGGGCTAGCAGGCTGGGGGCTAGGGTAGACCCCTAGTCACCCATGTGACCTGCTCAGGTGCTGACGGGTCAGCTGGGGGTTGGGTGCATAGTGCCTGGTCCCCCATGGGACCAATGACCACAGATGTTGAAGCCCTCAGAGGCTAGTGGAGTGCCCCCAGTCCTCCATGTGACTAGGGCGAAGCCTGAAGGATTCCATAGGGGCTAAAGAACTAAGTGGTGGAGGTCAACAGTGGTGGTGGACCGATGGCCACCCAGTGGCCACTGGGTGGTGGAATTGTTTTGAATTAGAGGTGTCAGCACAAAACCTAAGAAAACATGTTTTTAAAAAAAAAAATCAATTTTTTGTGCATCGAACTCTGTTGGGGAGGCGGTATGACCTCCTTGGCAAATTTTTTTGCCTCCCAGGCCAACTTCTCTAAAATTGACCAAACGAAGGGCGTTCTTAGGGTTTTTAGCCGCTGTGAACGTGATGGTGACCTCCACTTGTGCCCAAAATACTCTAAAAATTTGGCTACCTCCAAAGCTTGCATAAAATCACCGAGCTTGAAACCCTCATTGTAGTGCCCCTCCGTGTTAGTTGTTTTGGACTTGTGTGTGAGTTTTTGTGTGTGCTTCATTGGTTACTGTGTTATTTGATTGTGTGGAAAATATAATATGTTAGTAATCATGTTTAAATAATTAATTAAATCATAAGTGATTTGTAAAGTTATTTAAAATATGATTAAAAATTAAAATCATAATCAATTAAGTTAAATCAAATGATTTAGAACAAATGATCAATAAAACTAATTCGTTAAAAGTAAAAGTGATATTATTAGATAAATTGATTTAAATTGTTATGAACAAATAATCTTGAAAAGATAATTATTATAATAAGAAATTTAATGGATACTTATTTAGAATCTTGTAAATGGTTGATTTTAATTATTCTAATGTGGAAGTAATTAATTAATAGTGTATTGTGGAGATAATGAATATATATTCAAATAAAAAGTTCATTTTTGTGGATTTAAATTTATTTAGTTTAATCAAAATGCATGATAAAAGAAAATGAAATATAAATACATGAAAAGGCAACAAAAGGAATTAAGGATTAAATATTATTTTGATTTATTTCTTGAGATGTGACTTTTGGTATTCTCAGGAAGAGGAATGGAAGGGACTTTTGTGTGTGATTTTACTTAGGGGATTTTTGTTGGTAAGGGGGATTCTCTTTCCAAGGGATTTTGGAGAATTTGGCAGTCATTTTTCTATTATAGTATTGCATTCTTTTATTCTTCTGAGAATTCATTTGAGGAGGAAGATTTAAGTTTGAGGGAGGATCTTGGAGCTGCTACTAGAAGGATTGGATCAACATGAAGGATAAAGCTTCTACAGTTATCTACAGGCGCAGGATGCCAGGTTCTCCTTCTTCTTTTAAATTATCTTCTTTCTATAGCATCAAATGAAATAAGAATTCTTTGTTCTGGATTTGAAATCTAATGCATGTAGAAAACTCTCGAATTCTTATAAATGTTTTGGACTGTGTTTCAATCAAGAAAATTTTACCAAGGTTCGGGATTTTAGTTGATTAAATGAAATTATTTGTTGGGTTTTTGACTGTTGTTTATTATAATGAAACTAAGATTGGAATTCTGGAAATAACCAATAATACTATAGTTTTGGCTAGAAAATATAACTAATAAATTTAAAATAATCTTTTTACTGGAAAAACTGGGTTGTGTATATTCTTGTTTACATTTAAATATTCACCGAAAAATTGTACAGTGTATATCTGTCTCTATTTTCGAAGTATTTGAAATACAATATATCTATATAAATATATATATGTATATATATATCTATTATATTTGATATATACATATATATATATATATACCCATATATATATGTATATATATACGTTGATAAAATATTGATTGTAAATTTATTTATTTTCTAAATTCGCCGAATTCCCATTGAAATTTTGCATTGGTTGATATTATTAAACCACCGACTGAGTGGTGGTTCGGCCTCGGCCGTACCCACCACCCAGCCGGGGGTTGGTACCCGTGCGACAGTCTGCGGACTGTCTGCAACAGTCCTACGGACTGCTGTGAATAGTCCATAGATTATCCGCAGCCGGGTGTTAATCCTATGGCTGTTAATAGCCATAGCAATTCCAAAGAAAATATAAGCTTTTGAAATACGCACTTTACTTTTCCTTTAAACAAAAATTTTGTGTTTTGATATATGTATTTATATTTATAATTATATATATATATATATATATTAATTAAGTAATTATATTTTATGTCACAATTTCTCTATTATATTTATTTAATTAAATTCTGTCTATAAACAGATTGTTTCACTTTTTGGTATGAGATAAACAAAATTTTATTATAGTGGAAATGTGAAATTAGAAAGGAAATTCTATTAAATTGTTAAATTATAAACTTGATAGGATAATGTAGTAAAAAGGCAGATTGTGAACATATATCAGCATTGATTATTTATTTCTTTTTAATGTGTGAAATAGAGTTTAGCATAGAATCAAATAAGTTATCTTTTTATGAAATTAAGTCTTGTAGACTTGTTGGATTCTTACAACAGATCTTTTCTCTTTTTACATTCCCTCCTCAAAAAGAATTAAAATATATAAATATGTAGTGGTTTTAAAAGGTATTTATGTGTGTAAATTTATTTAGATAGATTTAAGATTTTAAGGTGGTAATTTCTAATATGTAGTTTAAGTATTTAGAGTATTGTTATTATTGTCATTTTAAAGTATAGACAATTGGTCTTAAATGGTTATAACAACTAATTTAAATATTGGAAGTGCATGTTAAGTTAGTAAGATGAAAGGAAATGGAAATAATGTTTTGGACATAAGTAGTTACGAAATAATAATGAGTTAACTACCCAATTATTAAGTAGTTTTCAATTATGTTGATAAATGAAAAGGGAAATTTAAATGTATGGGCATGGTTAGAGATTGAGTAGGGTATTCTCGAATTGGATAGTTTATTGGTGAAATGGGATTTTAATCTTTTGAAAATTGACTTCCTTTATATTCATTTAATGGTTGATTTGTAAGTGCTCTTTATGAATAAGTCTATTAGAATACTTGTGATGGTTATCATGAATTGTTTTAGTTAATTGAGTAATTCCGTTTGGGGAAGTTGTAAAGTTATTTAGTTCTGGTCGTTAATTGATTGGTTAATAAATATTGTTCTCATTTGAATTTTTGGTTGTTGTTATGCAAGTGTTTTGTGGGTTGTGAGTGGTTGAGTATTTAAGGTGTTCTTTAATTTGGTCCCTTGGAGGCCTGGTTGCATGCTTTTACCTCTGTTATTGAAGGATTGTTTTTTGGATGTTTCCGTATTGGTGTGAATGCCTTTGGAGATTAATTTTGATTCAAGGAATCCTTTGTCATGTAATTTGTGTTGCAATGTAACTAGGAACTCGTGTTTTTGGTTCATGAGTTGTGGATAGTTGATCTTCTTGAATTTATGATCTATTTTGTATCTAAGTTGATTATGTAGTCTGGATGGAGTTGTTGATCTTATTTTAATGTATTCATTCATTATATTTGAATTGAAAATAGTTCTTGTGGCCTTGCAATTATTTTTGTCATTGCTATGTTGTTGATTTTATGAAGGTGATTTGCGTACCACTATAAGGGGGTTCTTGTGAGGAGAAAATTGAGGTCTCTCGTGGAATACCTAGTTGGTGGCTTTTGGTTTTATTAAGTGATTTCCTTGAATTAAAGGTTGATTTTCTTTTGCGTTTTCCTTTTTGAGGTGACACCATTGTTGATTTGTGGATGGGTCTTGATGAACCTTCCCTTTTTATGGCTTTTCTGATTTACTCTCATATTTGATGAAATTTTATCCTTGTGTTGGAATTATTGGAGAAAAACTCTTGATGCTTCGCTTTACCCTTGGTTGTGGGTTGTCATTCTTTTGGCTTCCAGAGGCTTGAGATGATTGGTAATTGATGTTCTCTCTCTTTATGTGCCCTTGATGTGGCAAGTGTTTTCGTTTCATGATTTTGAAAGGGTTGTACGGGAATTGTTGAGACTTTGATATTGTATTTATAGCGAGATGGGTAATGCCTTGCATGCTTCTCAGTTGTGATCTAATATTCTTATTTTGATGGTACAACCCTTGGTTTCTTAGTTTTGGTTTTATATTGTTGCGTCTCTAGGGAGAGTGGCTCCTCGTGGGGGCCAGCGCCCCGCTTAAGGGGAAGGGCACAGGATAACCCTAGAGTGAGTTAGTATTCAAGTGAAAACCTAATAATTAACTTAGGAGGGTTGGGTAGTAATATCATTATAAGATTTTAAAAAATGAATGCCTCGTCTTCATTAGTGCTTTCGCAGACTAATGGAAGGATGAGAAGGCCGTGGTTGGCAAGGTCGTGACCTCGGCTTCACGAGAGGTCTACGGCTCCGCATGAGTCACCCTATGGACCGGCGCCTCCAGTTGGGAGGAAGGGCACAGGACAACCATAGATGGGGGCCAGTGCCTCCAGTTGGGAGGAAGAGCACCGGATAACCCATGTAGGACTATGCGATGACACTCTCCCCTAGTTTCCCATATGTTTTACTTTATTATGTTCCTCTGGAAGTAGGTTATGGGAGTTGGTTTAGATTGTTGATTGAATTGATTTAAATTGATTTATGATTATTGTTTTATTACATCTTTAGTATGTTTTGCGGTCTTGTATGATCTCATTTATATTTGATTTACAATCTTGTATCATATGATACTGTGATATGATGTTATTGTGTTGTTTAATTGCAATTTGGAATTGTATTATGTTTATTAATTCAGTTGATTTGGAAGTGTTTCATGATCATACTTTGGTTACTTGTTACTGGTCATTGCTTTGATCTATGTGATGAGATTTATGATTTTAAGTTATTTTAATGACTCTTGGTTGTTGTTGATTATGTCTTTGTAATTCTTGAGTTTTATGATACTTTTGTATGGCGTTGAGTCTTGTGGTTCCCTATTTGGATGTTCTTGGTTGCAGTCTCTTTCTTGTTAGCTCCTAGCATGGGGGGTGCGTCTTCTGACTCACATGGTTAGGTGGAACATGCTAAGCACCCCATTGGGTCCCCAGTCGAGGACCGAGAGGTGCGGATTGGTGCGGTTGCAGTGACTCCAGAGTTGTAGTTGTTTTGGGAGCCAGTTTTCATCTATTCATTTGTATCATGATCTTGTTGTATGGTTTCCGTGCATATTGGAAACACTGTTGTATCATTGTATCTCTAGAGCATTGTATTGTAATATAATGTTAAACTCGGTGTGGATATTGGTCGTGGCAATTGTTATTCAATGTGTTAAGTTAATTATGCATATGTTGTATTTATGTACTCAGATGGTTTCTTATCAATGATTATCATGTATGTGTTACATTTGTTAATGTTTATCTTGTTATGGATTATATCTTTGGATTTTATTCTTTATTGTTGTTGTGTGGATCTCAGTCTCGTAATGACTCCTCGTGTACCCCAAGGGATGTATGTGTTAATGAATCTGTTTAAATGAAATTCATGTCATGTCTTAATGTTTATTACATGTATGTTATGTTATTTAAAAATAAAAAAAAAAAAAAAAAAAAAAAAATTGTGTTGTGATTATTGTTTATTTGTCCTTTGGGGTTCGCATGATGGGAAGTTAAACTCATGGATTTGGAAAATGATGACCAAAATAAAAAAAATAAAGGCCAATATTGACTTTTTCCAGTGCTCTAAATCCAATAGTGATGCCTGATCTAATCCAAAATGCTACATAGATAAACTCAAGGCATGATACCCTCAAGGAATCTTGAATGAACTTTGCACTGATTTTCTCAAAAATCTAATAAGGGGCTACAAATCAAGGCTTTGATACCATGTTAGAAACCAAGATCAGGCATGCAAACTAGGAAAGCCTTCCACATAAGAGAAAAATAGAAAAAAGCAAGAGCTTTGCATGAATATGTGCAAATAATATTATTCAAGAATTCATAATTACATGAGATGATTTTCTTTATTATTTAAGAAATGTATGCATAACCCCAAAGTAAACCCTAAAAGGAAAAACCCTAGTGTGCACACTTAATATTTAATATTAAATAATTATTAATGTTCCTAAGTTTAGCTTAAGCAACTAAAGCGATAAGTGACTTAATTAATTAATCAATATGATGTAACTAATTAAGTGGAATACATATGCTATTCTGGCTGATTTAGTCCTAGATTATGGTTTTTGTGCAGAAATTGAAATTTCTTAGGGACTGATCTGTATCCACTTAAATCTGGGGAATGTGGTGTACTGGGACTCATATTCCCAAAGTGGTGTATCAGTCCATGCATTAGGTTTTTTCTCAATCTCTAATATCCTCTTGTGATTTACTATAGCTTCTCTCCTACCAAATCTTTGAGTTTTAAACATTGAATTGGGCTTGTAGGCGACTTTCCATGAAGATGAAAACCTTGTGACAACCTTGATAAATTTCTTCAATCTTTCAGCTGTATCTTCAAATGATCTTTAAACCTAAAGCACATATATCTGCAGCCACACATGTAAAGAGAGGAAAACTTGTTTATTCTTAGGGGATAGGGGTTAGACTTGGTCAAACCTTGTTTAGCTAATTAAACTATAGGATGAAACAATGAAACATGAAGATGAAACATGAAACATGAATAATGATACCTTGAATGATTTGTTGGAATATAAATCTACAATCTAACATGAAGTTGCCATGAAGAATGTAGATCTTGATATTGAACTGAATATGAAACAATGCAAAACTTGGATCTTGAATGCTACATCACAACACTAGCACAACATTCTTAATACATTATTCCTTTGACATGATGATGGATCTTGAATTGTTGCAACAAATTATGAAAAAATCTACCCTTGAATGCTTTAGAAATGCTCTTGTGAACTCTTGTGAAAGTGCTCTTGATTTCTTATGAAATTCTCGGATTGCTTAGGTGAAAATGAGTAAAATAACCATTTATTTATACTTATTTATGCCAAATTTCGTGAAATTACAACACTACAAGCCAACATAAAATCTAGGAGGATAAAATATTTCCAAGAATTGAACTCAAAATCAGTCCTGATTAGAGTGGAACTCATATGACCAATGTGGTGTATGATTCTTAGTGGTTCAAAACTGGAGCACAAACTCCAAGAAATGTCCTATTTGATGTGAAACTTGAAATCAAGTCCCAAGACCTAGGTGGGACTCATACACCCAAGGTGGTGTATGAGTCCCAGATCGCTATATTTGGAACACATGACCAAAAATACTAAATTATGATTAGTCATTTGATAAGTGTTAGGATTGTGTCTAGAAAAATGCATTTAATAAGGCTTGTGGCTGCAAAATAAGGCCAATTAAGGAATAGGGTATGTGCAGGATCATCATGGAAAAAACAAGCCCTTAAGTGGCAAAAAATTCAAAAAAATAAGAGTTAGGAAACTTGACATAAAAAATGAATAATTTATCCACATTATTTCAAAAATATGTAAGAATAGAATTTGCAGAAAATTGAATGTAGTTTCTCAACTACTAGGTTTGTTTAAAAAAAATATCTATTTGGTGAAAATTTGAAATTTCAATGGAGTAGTACTTAAATTTCAGGGAAAAAATAAGAAGTGGGTGTCTATTTGACCACCCTAACCACAATAAAATAATAATATTGGGTATGTGCAAGATCATCATGGAAAAAATAGGCCCTAAGTGGCAAAATATTCAGAAAAATTAGAGTTAAGAAACTTGACGTAAAAATTTGAATAAGTTATCTTTATTATTTCAAAAATATGTAACAATAGAATCTGTAGCAAATTGAATGTAGTTTCTAAACTACTAGGTTTGTTTAAAAAAAAAATTATTTGGTGAAAATTTGAAATTTCAATGTAGTGGTACTTAAATTTCATGGAAAAAGTAAGTAGGTGTCTGTCTAACCACCCTAACCACAATAAAATGATAATATTTTTTTATAAGATTTTAGATATAAGTAGAGGACTCATGCCCTGATGTGATGCATATTTTTTGTAATTTTTTTCCAAGTAAATAATTAATTATGATTTTTTATTACAACTTTTAAAAAATATAAAAACTTGTATGTCTAACCACCTTAACTTGGTCAAAAATTCATGAAATTCAATTTTTTATTTTTTTACTCCTATAGCATGGAAAGCATAGAATGTGACACATTTTTTTGGATTCAAAAAATGCAATACCATTTGAAAGCTATACATTTTTTTCAATCATCCTACCAATCAGGACTTTAGTCGTAATTTGAATAGAAAATGAATAATAATTACTTATTAAATTCAAAGTAAAGTATAATTTATATCGATGGAAAGATGAGAATCTCCTTTAAAAACCCTTTTCATTTTAATCCTATAGTATGTGAAACATAGAATGTGGCACATTTTTTGGATTCAAAAAATGTGATACCTTTTAAAATCTATAGATGTTTTTCAATCAACCTATCAATCAAAACTTTAATCATAATTCAAATAGAAAATGAATAATAATTACTTATTAAATTAAAAATAAAGCATAATTTATATTGGTGGAAAGCTAAGAATCTTCTTTAAAAATACTTTCCATTTCATCAATTTCTGGTAAGAAAAAGTCATCAGCCACATACCCATCAGATTGCCACGTTTTGGCCCATCATGATCCTGCACATACCCAATAAATAACCCCAATTAATTAATAAATCCCTAGATTAGTGTGAAAGTGTAAAGATAAACTTTAGAAAACCCTAAATAAGTGACAATTAGGTCCATTTAGTTTAGAAGGGCCCTAAACCTATTTAAATGTGTAAAACACATTACAACACTAGATCAAGTAAACATTAGGCATTAATTATTCCCAAATTAGGTGTGAAAATGTAAAGGGATACATTTTTCTACACTAAATTTAGCCCCCACTTTAGTGAGAGGGGGAACTTGCTTCAAACTCACTAAAGTAGACATTCAAGAGGGGTCCAAGTGTACCATTGCAGATGGTTTAGGATGACAAAGATGAAGGGGGTGTTCAAGCCCCCAGGATCCAAGATCCTACATCAAACCAACATAAGCACAAATGGACACACAAAAGGTCTATGATATGTAGAAAAAAAAGATACACAAACATGTAATGTCAATGACATAAAGATGAAAGAAAAAGGAAGAAAAGATGGATCAAGCTTTGACCATTTTTCCCACACATTGTGGATAAAATCTAAATTGTTTTTCAAAAAACTAATGCTCACTCTGAGGAAACAAAACTTTACGTTGTTTGTTGGGTGAGTATCCAAAAATGGTGCCTTACAAGTGGAACTCTTTGTCCACTATGCAAACCAAAAGCTTACTCACAAGGGCCCTTGGAACCTCAGGTTTTCGACTAGGTGAGACACATACACACGCAACTGGTATAGACTCACACACACAAGCAAGTGGCTATGGGAAAGTCACACCTATGTTTGGATCTCATATGTACAACCATACCAAATCTATACCTCCTAATATCTTTGATTAGGTGCCACACAACATGATAGAAGGATTCATGAGGCAAGAAAAACTTCATATGCTTGACACCCATGAACAAATGATATGGCTCTATAGGCAAGCAAAGTGTATTATGCAAGTTGTCCATATAACAATTATTGCAAATGCAAAATACTATAGGGTACAGTCAAAGGGATTTTTCTTAATTCATGTAAGGTATCTTCTTAGGTAGCATCATGCCTAATATCTCCAAGGGACAAAAAATCAAAGAAATATCACACTCTCAAAGGATATCACACCCAATGAAACAACCAAGAAAAGGATGCATCACAAGAATAAAGAAAATCACATAGTGAAACATGAGTGATGATGTATGCCCCAACTTTAAAGTGGTTTCTAACACCATTATTGTGATAAATTTATTTAAAGTAGAAGAAGACATGAGAGCTTGTTTGGAAATCCCTATGCCAAGTCATATGTTTCTGAATGAAACTACGTCATGGATATGTATGTCACATATGAGCTAACTTAAGGCATGTCCTCCACATCCCAATATTGCTCTATATATACATGGAATTTGGTCAAGTATCTGAAAGAGACAACAATGAGTGTCATATAAGGACAGGCTACCTAACCCCTTTCCCCCACTTGGTACATGACAAGGATGAGCTAAAATTATTGATGAGAGATTTGAAAGTAAGTATCAATTAGAGGAACTAGGTGCTTCAACATAAGGAAGAGAACCACATGCCTTAAAATGTTGAATTTTGTTACCCAAAGCCTTGCATTCATTATTAGAATGACCATGAAATCTATGATATGCACAAAATGAACTCTTCTAGTAAAATTTCTTTCATGTTCTTATAGGGAGGGATATCAAACGATCTTGGAGGAGTATCAAAATGATACTCTCTTGATCAAAAGTAGAAGATGCTCTTCTATTTTGCGACAAAGATATCTATTTCTTAGTATAAGATGTCAAACTTAAAGAAGGCTCTTTAGATTGTGAGCTTTTGTACTCTCCTTTACAGGAGGGTGTAAAATCTATCAAATTCAAACAATTAGTGTTTACTGGGCATGTACAAGATCATGATGGGCCAAAAAGTAGCAATATGATGGGTATGTGTAAGGTATGTGGCTGACGATTTTTTTTTAATCCAAAATTGATCAAATGAAAAGGGTTTTTAAAGGAGATTCTTAGCTTTCCACCAATATAAATTATGCTTTACTTTGAATTTCATAAATTATTATTATTCATTTTCTATTTGAATTATGACTAAAGTCTTGATTGATAGGCTGATTGAAAAACATCTATAACTTTCAAACTGTATCACATTTTTTGAATCTGAAACATGTGCCACATTCTATAATTCACATACAATAGGATTAAAAAAAATGAATTTCATGAAGTTTTGACCAAGTTGGTGGTGACAAAAAAATTACTTGGCATACATGGGGCATGAGTCCTCTACTTATGTCTAAAATCTAATAAAAAAATATCATTTTATTGTGGTTAGAGTGGTCAAACAAACACCTACTTCTTATTTTTCCCTGAAATTTAAGTACCACTACATTAAAATTTCAAATTTTTACCAAATAGATTTTTAAAAAAATAATCCTAGTATTTTAGAAACTACATTCAATTTGCTACATATTTTATTCGTACATATTTTTGAAGTAATATAGATAACTTATTCAATTTTTTACTTCAAGTTGCCTAACTCTAATTTTTTTGAATTTTTTGCCACTTAAGGGTCTGTTTTTTCCATGATGATCCTACACATACCCTAGTGTGATTGCATTAATTTTAAGCTAGGATTTTTTTGTCTCTTTCAAAGGACAATAACCAAGACCACTAGTGTCTATCAATTTAGGATGCACTAATGTTAAAGTTGGCTTAAAGGAATATTTTGTAATAATGTTGATATTAAGTGAAGGCTTGCTTGTTTATTTTGAGGGAAAATAACCAATACCACTAGTCATTCATTGTGTGTTAGGCTCTATAGGGACATAGATACCTTTTTCTCTACACCACATCCTTTTCCACTATATCCAAGTTGTTTCATGACTTCATAATGTTTTCAATAAAGCTTTTTCATTTCTTTTGGAGCTAGTGGTTGTTCATAATCAGGTTTATGATTTTTTTTTTAATAATTTACTTCATTTTCTAAAGTGGTCAAGGTGGATGCTTTTGAAGGGTCTTCCAAATTTTATGTTTACATTACTAATTTTTTGTTTTCCTTTCTAGATTCTTTGTTTATGATCTTGTATTCACCCATGAATGTTGTGAAATCTAAGGAACACTAATCATCCTCTAATAGTTTCATGAATTCCTCAAATATTTTTTTCTTCCACAGGTTCAACTTGTGTAGTTGGTTAATGCTGCCAAAGGATTCTCCTTTCCTTTCTTAATGTTCAAACAATTGTTTAGTTCAGGGTCAACTTTGATTATACCCACTTTGTTATTGTAGACATACTTCATTATATGATGAAGAGTCGAAGGCATGCCATTCATTGCATGGATCCATTGTTTGCCTAAAAGAAGATTATATGAAAGGTCATGAGGCATAACATGGATAGGGGTTTGCAATGTAACTTCTTCTACTATAATTTTGGTAATGTGATCACACTGAGTGGTCATTTTCCTATGTTATCAAACCCATTAATAAATAAAGAGGCGAGTTGAATTTTTTATTTATCCACGCCTAGTCTATCCAAAAGGGTCACACTACACTCATTAAGGGTGGATCCATTGTCAACAAGGGTTATTTTTATTCCCCACCCATCATAGTTAGCTATTAGCATGAAAGTGTCATTTTTTTTTTATGGAAAGTAATGTTTGTGCCATAGAAAAATGGCCCTTTGTCATTTTCATGGCCTTTTAAGTCTAGTTTCATGGTGTTGGAACCATGTTGCTTTGATTTTATGTTGTAGAATAGCTTGAACATGCTTATTTAGGTATTAAAACTCAAAGAATGATGTCGTGTGAAGTTGTTATGGAGTGTTGTTAGACATTTCTCCTTTCTTCTAGACTTTATTTAATATAATTTACCTAAAAACCACTTTTTTTTCTCATCAACAAGTCCTATATTGAAGTTTTGTAAAGTCTTGTAACAATCCTTCATGCTTTTCTAGGCACATCTTCACTATTTAAACCTTTCTCATGCTTTATTTTGTCTTTTTATGCCCTCATATGACTTAATTAAGTGTATTTTCAAATTTTATCCCTACAAATAACATTAAATACAACATTATTCCCGACACTTTTTTTTAGGTTCTAGGTGGGACCCATTCGCGATGGGTGGCAAATGAGTCCCCCTTTGCCTCAAATTCAAAATATTTCAAATTTCCATTCAGAATTTTATTCCAAAGGACTTGATGTTGGCCTATGATGAGGTATGAATGGATAGTAAGGTAGAAAAATTATATAAATAAGTGATTTCCATCTCATTTCAAAGACCCATTCATCAAATTCATTTATGTACCTATACATTTAAGCATTCAAGCATCTTACATCAACAATTAAAGCACTTTTAAAGCACTTTGAAGCTGCCATTGACATTACTTCAAAATTACAAGATTAGAGTTAGGTGAGTTGATATCATTTGCATGTTATTACTTTATCTTTCTCTTGCATTTCATTATCTTTTCAAGGGTTTAATTACCAAAAGTGGGGTTTGACCAAGGAAAACCCCTATTCACTAACCCTAATCATTTTCGCCCTTTTGCTTGTGTATTTGCAACCTTTTGTTTGCAAATTTGATAGGTTGTAAGGTGTTGAAGATTTATTTTCATGTCAACTAGGTACGTCAAGTCAACATAAGTCAAATTCAAGCTTGGAGAGACTTATTTGTCTATTTTCTGCAGATTTAACTTTGACAACCCGACAAGTAGACATTCCTAGATCTAGTGTTGCAGAGTTGTCTCTTGGTTTTTTAGAAATTTGGGAGAGGACTGATTCACCACTTGTGGTGAATGAGTCCTGCCTTAGGACTAGAAACTTGAACTTTGTCATATTTCAAATCTCAACAGACATAAATTAGCTCCTGACAATTTTTCATCAGTAGGGGGACTAATTTTCCACCTTGGGTGAATGAGTCCCACTGTGAAAAAATAGTGAAATTCATCAACATTCTAGACACTCTAGAAAACTCATATTTCATCCAAGTGCACTCAAATTTACCCCTGTACCTTCAGTTCTACATAATTTCTTCATTTTTATAGTTGTTTGCATATCACAATGTCTTTTCAAACATAGCTGAAATTGCACTTTTGCATTGATTTTAGATCCTCTTAATTAGTCAATTGCATTTAGTCAAGTTCATTTATATCATATCACATAGCATACATCCTAATTTTAATGTTACATAAATATTTTGGACCTAAAATCTCTCCTTTTAGGTGAAAAACCCTAGAAGTGCAAGAGCAAGCATTTTAGGTTCCCAAAATCTATGTTACATTTTGGTGAACCCAATATTTAAACACTTTAAATTTATGATTGCATCTATATCTTGCACCACAGTTTCCATTTGTATTAGCATTCAATTAGGGCATTGATTTTTTATTGCATTCTAGACCTTTCATTTTGCATTAGTGAAACATTCATTTAGTTTTCCTTTTTGCATTCAATTTCATTGAGAAAAGTTAAAATCTGCATTCTGCATCTATAATTACATTTTGTAGAACATTTAAATCAATCTTAAAAATTCTTAAAAACACAAAAAAAATTGCATCCTGGGACTCATTGACCATCCAGGGCAAATCAGTCCCTCTCCACATTTTAGACAACAATTTTGTGCTTGTTATAGCATTTTTTTGCATTTTAGGTTTTTGTCTTTACATCTTTGTTATAGATAGCATATTTTTTACTATTTTCATTTCACATTCTTAGATTAGCTTGCATTTCCATCCACCCTTTCTTTGTCGTACTTGCATGAGTGTTTGGTGCCACATTGATAATACTTTAATGAGAAGAAGTTCTAGACTCATGGCATCCCACGATAGTACTTTTGTTGTGGACCTTGGGATCTCATGAGCTCCTACTCCTAGTATGGAAAATGGTGCATTAGGCCCTAACAGTACCACTTCCATGCCTTCACCTTTCCATCCTATGCATGTTGACAACTAAAACAAATCCCTCCTACAAGCAAAGGTCATTAATATTCATGAGGAGTTTTCACATTGACAACAAGATTTGTCACTTGAAAAAATTTCCACCACTGCTATACCTGCTATTGAGAACGTTCATCACCTAATTGAGAGTGATGATGGCTTGCAAGTGCTGAAACAAATTGTTAAGATTTACAATAAACATGCCTCTTCAAATACCCAATCATAAAACATTCCTATAAGCCAAGGAGCACTTCAAGTTTCTCCCCCTTCAAGTATAGTTTCCATACCAACTTACACCAATCTGCAAGTCCACACAACTATACATCAACCTAACTATGTGGCTACTTCTTTCCCAATTTCCACTAGCATTCCTACTTCTTTTGTGGCATCGCAAGCTCCTTCCACCACTTTGACACCCCTTAGCATTCCTGTCACCTCCCCTAACATTACCTACACTCCATCACACTTTTCCCTTCCACCTCAACCCAATTATCTTGATCCTTCTATTTCACAACTCCTTAACACTGTTTCATCCATGCAACACCAACTTTCCACCATTAGTCAAAGTCAAACCACTCCACCCACATATCTTGTCCACAACAGCCCCATTTCATTAGAAATCTTACGTACCCCGATGCCACAAGGGATAAAAATTTTGAGGTTTGAGTAATACAGAGGAAAATGAAACCCTATCAACCATGTCAATGCTTATACTGCTTTGTGTAGTGACTTTGTCCTTGACGATAAAATTTTAGACAAAAAATTTCCAAGGACCTTGAAAGATACCGCTTTAGAATGGTTTTCTAACTTTCCCAATTATTCCATCCATTCATTTAATGAATTGGTGGAAGTTTTCATTAATCACTTTCAAGTGCACATGAAACCTAAAATTATAATGGCTGACCTTATGAGATGTAGACAATACACAGATGAAAAAGTGACATATTTCATCTCCCGTTACCAATCCTTATACGCTCAAGTTGATGTCAAAATTCCATATGCACATCTGCAAAAGATGTTTATTGAGAATTTGCACACTAACCTTCAAGATAAACTTACCATGATGAAATTCCCTTCATTCATGCATTTGTGTACAACCTTATGTGATTATAAAAAATTTATTTCAATTCATGAATCAAATTCCAATTTTAGCCTAGTTAACAAACCTGAAAATAACAATCAAAACCAAAACAACATGCAAAATTTCTACAAACCTAATAGAGGCTTTTTACAATTTAACCCAAACTGCAACCAACTCAACAAGTTCAAAATTTAATGGTCGCTGCTAAGATAGTTGTGCCTTATCATTATGGCAATCCGAATAGACACTTCACCCCTTTACCCAACACCCTCCATCATACAATGAACTAATTAATTCAAAAATGCATGCTCACCTTACCACCTATTCGACCACTTGATCCTAATCAACCCTTACCACCAACCTTAAAACCTAATGCTTATTTCCATTTTCATTGTCAAAATGGCCACAACAACAAACATTGCAAGCATCTTAAACATTTAGTTGAAGACCTCATTGATTTGGGTGAGTTAACCATTATGGGTGTTAATGATCAAGGCAATAATTTTTTCGCACCCCTAACCAAAATTTGAAAATTTTCACCAACCCCATGCCTAATCACACTACCTCATTTGTCAAGGCTAGTGAACCTTCAAAGCTTGATGTAATGACTATTGATACACACAAAAAATAACCTGACACATCTCCTATTGTTGCCCAAGCAAGTCTTGTGGATAAACTTGTAGCTATGATAGGCATTATCCCTCACAAGGTCCAAACCAGTAAATCTCTTGACATTACTTTTTTTGCTAAATACATACTACAAAAAATTATTGATGGTCCTCTCTACATAGTTGGTAGAATGTATGATAAGCCTACTAATGGGATATTAATAGATCTCGCTTGTGGTGAGAACGTGATCATAGAAGAATTTCTCGTATTACATGATCTATATCAAGATGAATATAATACACCAATTGCATGGATTAAAACACATAATGGTTTTTCATGGCCTATGATTGGATCAATCACGCTACCTTTGAAAATAGGACCTAAGACATTGGATGTAACATTTTCTATTATTCCACAGTCTGACCAATTTCATTTATGGCTAGGCCTTCCTTAGATTCTCTTAATGAAAATGATCCCATCGGTTATTCATAAGTGCTTGAAGTTTCCACATGGCAATGAGGTATTCATCGTACACCATAATGGCATTAATCCTTTATCTTCCAAAGGTAATTTTTCATTAGAATAATTTTGGCCTAAACCCATGGAACCTATCACCCCTCGTAAGGACTTCTTTTATATTGCTTATCAAAAGTTTAAAGCCAAAAAGATCATTGAATTATCTCTTCATAACACATCTTTGTCCACCTCCACCCATCCTATCCTAGATGAAACCATGATTACACCTAAATCCAATATTGAACAAACCATCAAACCATCTGAACAAATCCCTCCTGACACTTCCCTGCCATCATTTTAAAAACCAAGGGAAAATGAACTAACTCTTGTCCTACCTCCTTGTATGAAACAAGTATATAAAGAAAAAGAGAAAGTGATTGATCCATCTTCTTCAGTTTCTATTGATCTTCCCCCTTCGGAAGTAGAAGAACCTCTGTGAATCAATCCGATTTTACACCTCAACAAATCCAAAATGGAATTAAATGAAACTGTGGTGCTCGGGAACGTACATGTCACCGTTGTCTCCTTGCTCATAAACCTCGTATAGAAGATGATAAAGAAAATAAAACTCCACCCTTGAAAAAAGTCATAGATGACCACCTTCACTCTCCTGTCCTACCACATGATAGTTCAACCCAATAATCACAACAAAACAAACACATCCAACAACCAACACTCTTGATACATCCATCCTTAGAAATCACCCTTTGTCCTCCAGTCGTTATTAATCTTGATGATGACAATGATGATGTGCCGATTGCTAAAATAGAAAAAGAAGTACACAATGGTTTGAACTCTTTATTTTCATCCACAATGAGCTTAAATGATAAATCATCTCCACCAAGTGAAGAACCTGGTACCACTCCTAGTTTGGCTTGCACTTCTTCCTTTGGATAGCCAACCTCCTTCACATTACAATGAACATGATTGGGAGGCAGATGACTTGTTAGATGATTTGAATTTTTCTAGCTATCCTTTTATTTTTTTTCTTTCTTTATTTTCCTTCATGTGTGTATTGTGTTCCCCTATATCGTGATTTTGATAAAACTGATAAGGAACCACAATGAAAATGATTTTGTAAATTTTTTTGTATGATATGTAAAAGTTTTGTTAAAATGGGTTTTACTTTTTTCATGTAAGGTCTTCTTAGGGAAAATTGTGCCTAATGTCTCCAAGAGAGGACAGGTAAGGAGATTAGATTGTTATCCATGGGATGCCTTGTTCCCATCAGGCCACTTCAATTAATCATTATCCCTAGTGTCATATCATTATCCATGGGATGCTTTTTTCACATCAGGCGACTTTAGTTGATCGTACACTCTCGAAAGGCATCAAACCCAACAACACCACCAAGGAGAGGACACATCACAAGAAAAAGTAAATCACGCCATGAAATTTGCAAAAGAGATGTTGTCTATATATGCCCCCACTTTAAATTGGTTGCTACACACTTGTGTGTGAGAAATTTCTTTAAAGTAGAGGGTATGAGAGCTTATTTCAAAAGCCTTATGCCAATTCATATGCTTTTGATAAGCTATGTCATGAAGAAAGGGAGTATGTCACATGTGAGTCAATCCCTAAGACATAGCTTCCACATCCCAAGATTTTTCTTATACGTTCATGAAAGGTTAACGATTAGCCAAAAGAGACAAGGACAAGTGACATACGAGGATAAGGATTTCTAACCCTTTGCCCCCACTTAGTGCAAGACAAAGGTGAGCCTAGCATGGATGATGGCATGCTACCCCTTGCAAGGGATGTGAAACATGTAATAGTGAGAATGTTATGATGCTACAACTATTATATGACAAGGAGTAGCAACTAAGGTTATTCATATATCGATTTAGGATGTACCAAGGTAGAATGGTTGGTGATGGTATGGATGTTGAGTGAAGAGTTGTTGGATGGGTTGGTGGCTATGAAAGGACAATCACGAAAACCATGAGTTGGAAGAATGAGGGTGGGTGTATTGTGAAATTTTTACTTGGCACACATAGGGTGATGATGAAGGGTTGAATTGTGTTGAGTAATAAGTGATGATATGAGAAGAAGGCTCAATTTGGTTGTTTGGTTTCTCAAAGGTATGATTCTTATGTGTCATAATATCAACCCTAGGAGGAGACCTAATAAGTTCCTCACATGTCATAATGTAATTTTGCAAGATAGCTTCATCACTCATAGGGGAGGCATTAAGACAAGAATAACTAGGAGTTTCATGGTTACAAGTGATTGGACATTTTTGTTCAAATATATGTTCCACCATAATATCTTCTAACACTAAGCTATCTTCTTCATGTGTAGAGAAGATATTAGGAGAAAAAAAGCATGTATTTTTATGTTTATCGATACTAGGTAAGGGAGGAGAAATGATTTCAGCTTTGTGTGTCATAATGTAATTGCAAGGGGGAGGAGGAAGGCAAGAAAGACTTGCATGATCTTCAATAATTATGTCTTCTTTTATCAAGATGTCTTCATCACCAATGGGAGAGATATCAGGAGAAGAACAAGTATGATTATTGATGCTTGCATCCTCTTGTGTCAAACCTTTAGTGGATGAGATAGAAGAGATGAATTCTTTAAGAGCTTCATCTAATATGTCTATGTCATCACTACAAAAAGGTTTGGGGGAGAAGTTATCATCAATTTTTTTAGGCTTCTCATGACAAGCTTTAGAGGATCAAGTGAGTGAGATAGAGTCCTGAAGAACTTCATCTAACTTGCTTACATCACCACTACTAAGAGGCTTAGATGAGAGGGTTGTTCTAAATTGGATCATTTGTTTGATTTGATCATTTGATGTGTTTTTGTGATTGATTTTTTATATGTGCTAATGATTGCTCAAGGTAAGCTAATATAAAAGGACTACAAAATAGAGTTGAAAATGGAACTTGCAAGAGTCTAAATAAAATGAATGTAAGCAATGCTTATTGCTAATGATGTAAATGTATGAGAAGCTATATAAAATGCAATGTAAAGACATAAGATGCAATGCAACTTTTCAGATTTCAAATAAAGTAATTTACTCATGACAGTATGCAATAACTTGAAAAATGAAAGATTGGAAATGCAAATTTGATTTTTAACCATGCGTGAAATGAGCTAATTGAAGCGATATTTAACAAAATCCATGCTACAAAAATGCAACTGATTGATATATACAATTTAAGGTACCAAGCATAAGCCTAAAAATAAATTTATGAGTTCTATAAAATGTTGTTTCATGGATTAGAAGGGACTAATTCACCTAAGGTGGCAAATAAGTCCCAGTATGGACTTTTTTTCAAAATTTTCAAAAAAAATTGACTGATTTTGATGCTTTCTGAGTGGTATGATGTAGAACTAAGTGAAAAAAGTAGAATTGTAGAAAATATAAATAAATTTAGATGCCAAAAATGCAACCTAAATGCACTTTTCTATGAATGCAAAATTTGAAATCTAACAAGCAAATGAATTCATGAAAGTCCTAATGCAAGATCAATGCATGCTATATGTATTACAAAGGGCTCCAAATCAGACAAGAAAGTATTCTAAAAAGTAGGTTCACCAAAATGAACCGTTGATTTTTGGCTCTTAAGACTTCTCTTACTCTTCTAGGGTTTTTCACCTAAAAGGGGAGAGTTAGGAAAAAAATGCTATAGGGTTCATTCAAATTATGTTATGTGGAATATTGTCTAGGCTAAATGAATTAAACTAAATGCTATTAAATTATTTAAATTACTTAATATGAATGCAAGACTGAAATTTAAACTATGTTTGAAATTAGATTGTGTAATGCAACAATGAACTAGAAATGAATGAAAAACTTAACAAAAATGGACCAAACTGAAAGTATGCACCTAGAATCTTGATGAAGGTTGTAAATTAATTCTGGACTGTTATTGATGCTGATTTTTATGCCTGGAGGGACTCATTCGCCATTCTGGGTGAATCAGTCCTAGTTTTGCAAAACTGAACCAAAGCTCGTTTTAGACAAAAGGGTATCTAAAAATGTAGAAAACCAAAAGATGAACCTAGAGTGGGACTCATTCACCACTCATGGTGAATGAGTCCACTTTTGAATTTTTGAATATTCAAAAGTGGAATCTGGAGCTTTTAGTTTACACTTTGATTCTCTATAGGTGTCTACTTTTGAAACTCTAATTTCTAAACCAGTAAGAGGATTTTTGTTGATATTTTTACTTTAACAAAGAGGAAAATACTTGAATGATCTTGCAACTTGTTCTTCAATGATTTCCAAGCTTCCAAGGGACCTAAATCTGCATACAAACAAGACAAGAGAGAGAGATGTTGAATGTTAGGGCATGGGGGTTTGCCTAAGTCAAACCCCTTTTAGGTAATTAAACCAAAATAGAGAAAGAATGGAATGAAACATGTAATAATGGAGTTGATTACCTTGCCATGATGTTTGATCTTAAAAATCTATAGCAAAACATGGAGGATCTACCCTTAAACATCTAAAAATTGAGCTTGAATGACTTGTAATGTTAAAACCCTAAGTTGCTTGACTTGAAAGAGAAGATTGGTTGATGAATAAGGATAAGAGATTTTAAAAATGAGTTAAAAGACTTGTATTTATAGGCTATTCACCTTATTTTCTCATTAATACCTCATCATAGGCTGACATGAAGCAATATTAAACTTAAATTTCACTTTTTGCTCAAAGGTCAAAATTGAGCCAAATGGGACTCATTCGCCACACATGGAAAATGAGTCCCACAAGGGCCAACTTGATAGCTCAGATGCTAGGTAATAAGGAAATAAGGTCTTAAATGCAACATTTTTAGGTGTTTAATCAATTCCAGCCTTGAGATGCACAATACAGATTAATAGGGGCCTATTAGTGATGATGTTAATGTAAAATAGGGCTTGGGACACATAATTCAATGTGAAAGTGTGATTAAATACACTTTACAACACTAAAATGTGGTCCACATAGACTAAAAGGGCACAAGAACTAATGTGAATGTGTAAGACACATTACAACACTAGTTTAACATTAAGTTTAATTGAAAACCTTCTAGATTGATGTGATAATGTATTTAGATACATTTTATAATGTTGAATTAGGGAGAAATAAGTTCATTAAGTCTAGAAAAGCGTGAAATTCTTTTACAAGACTTTACAACACCTTCACAAGACGTCAATAAGCACATTTTATTCAGTGTGCAAGGTTCCAAGACCTAGTGTGGATGCATGAAATGCCTCAAAACACCTAATTTGAGGCTTCATTAAGTCCAATTATCATGAAATATTCCCATTTCAACCAAAGGGTCCTTTTTTCTATGGCACATGACCTATTCCTATTTCACTTTTAGTTCATTCAAGGATAGCTTAGAGATCTCAATCCAAGGATATAATGAGGGAAAGAGATTTGCATTAAGGTGTCCTTGTGGTGTGATTAAGACTAAAATGGGGTTCACCACCAAAAAAGGGCTTGGAAAGAAAGAAATGCAATGATATGGGTATGTGCAGGATCATCATGGAAAAAATAGGCCGTTAAATGGAAAAAACTTTAGAAAAATTAGAGTTAGGAAACTTGAAGTAAAAATTTGAATAAGTTATCTATATTATTTCAAAAATATGTAAACATAGAATTCATAGAAAATTGAATGTAGTTTCTAAACTACTAGGTTTATTTTTATTTTTTAAATCTATTTGGTGAAAATTTTAAATTTCAATGTAGTAGTACTTAAATTTCAAGGAAAAAATATTAAGTAGGTGTCTCTCTAACCACCCTAACAACAATAAAATGATAATATTTTATTATATGATTTTAGATATAAGTAAAGGACTCATGTCCCAATGTGATGCATATTTTTTTGTAATTTTTTTTCAAGTAAATAATTAAATATGAATATTTTATTACAACTTTTAAAAAATATAAAAACTCGTATGTCTAACCACCTTAACTTGGTCAAAACTTGATGAAATTAATTTTTTCTTTTCAAAATCCTATAGTATGCGAAGCATAGAATGTGATATAGTTTGAAAGCTATAGATGTTTTTATATCACCCTATCAATTACGACTTTAGTCATAATTCAAATAGAAAATAAATAATTATTATTTATTAAATTGAAAGTAAAGCATAATTTATATTGGTGGAAAGCTGAGAATATCCTTTAAAAAACCTTTTCATTTCATCAATTTTTGGTAAAAAAAAGTTGTCAGCCACATGGGCCATCATATCACTTACATATCACCACTTTTTGGCCCATCATTATCTTGCACATACCCATATGTAAACCTAATTGTAAGGAAAGCTAGATGCGGAAGCAACTCTCCTAATGTCAAAACCTCATGGAAGAATGCAGAGATACCTTTTAAATTTTACAATTACAGTCCAATTAAGATGAACATGAAAGACATAACAGAAGCAAAGAATTAGACATACACATATGAACACCAGATTTACGTGGGAAAACCCTTACGGGAGAAAAACCCACCACACCAAGAGAAGTCACTTTGTATTACAATAACAAAGATTACATACAAAGATCTGACTTATCTTTCTGATGTCAGTTTACAGTAGCATTCACCATGAAAAACATTGTTATAGAACATTCACATTACAGTCTTCACAGAATAGAATTCATCCACTAATCATACAATCACACAACAATCCGTCGATCCATCGAACCAGACATCATCTACTACTCCAGACTATATTTATTTCACCCCTATCTATTGAGCTTCCTCTCAGAACTGCCACAACGAACTGTCTTCCAACGGTTCCCATTCAGATTCTCTAATTGGCCATTGACTCACCACGTAGGATGGTCTTCTCTCGGTCAAAACAATCAACCTGTGTTGGCATGTCGGTGAGACACTCACCGTGTCTCCCCGATGCCACAAGACATAACCATCGATGTCGCCAAGATTCATCCTTATCGCCGAGATGTTACATCGAGTCTAGAGAGCTATTGCTCAGACTTTTCCATGTTGCCAAGACCTCATACCGATGTTCACTAAGTATCCAAAGTTTTCAATAGTCGGCAAGACTATCATCCTTCGTTGAGAGATCATACCGAGTCATTAAGGGCTATACCGAAATGTTCAAAATTTGGCAAGACATACCACTATCACTGAGACATTACTCTGAATGCTCACAAGTCATACCAAGCACCAAACAACAGTCTCCAAGACTTCTATCCATCGCTAAGACCTCATACAGAGACCTTTGTGCTACTCCGAGTGTATACCATTGGTGAGACACACCAACTGTCGCCAAGAGTTCTTCTCAAGTGTTCAAGTTACCCCGACATCTCCAGGACAAAGTTGTCGGCGAGACATCCATATTGGTAAGACTTCTTACTGAACACCCAAGACTCTCCCCGAAGACTTCAACAGGAAAAGTTGTCGGCAAGAAGTCCATATCGCTGAGAGCTCATAGCGAGCATCCAAGACTCTCCCCAATATCTTGTAAACACCAACAATCAACAAGAGGTCTCGACGGGTGGTGGGAGGTTATACTGAATGAAATGTCATAGCGATAGGCTCCTTCGGTGAGACTGAAGCAAGGTCACAGCGACCTAAATAATTTCAACAAGGTTTCAACTACTAGTTGGCCAGACACAAACGATGTCACACCAACTTTTCCATTTCATTGGTTTCAGCCTGTGGGATTGAGGCACATATTTCTAACAATCTCCCACTTGATGAAGATCACATAGGCACCTCCAAAGCCCAACAAAACTACTGAAAATCATGGGCATTAAGGCTCGTTGAACTGGCACACCACTTGAACTTTTTTGTGCTCACTGGCTTCGTCAATACATCTACAACATTCTCCAGAGTATCAAAATTTTCCAAAATGACCTTTCCATCCTCCACCATGTCCTGTACAAAATGGTACTTTACATCTATATGTTTCATCCTGGCATGGAAAGTAGGATTCTTTGCCAGACAAATTGCACTCTAACTATCACAAAAAATAGTTATTTTCCCTGCATCAAAACCAATGTTAGAACACAACGTTTTAACCAAACTGCTTCTTTACAAGCATGTGTAGCTGCCATGTATTCAGCCTTTATAGTGGACAAAGTGACTACAGCCTGCTGCTTACTCATCCCACTTATTGCACCACCATTCAACATGAAAGTATATCCACTAGTGGACCTCCTGTTGTCAATGTACCCTGCCTAATCAGAATCCACATAGCCTTGAATACTGAGAGTCCTCTGTGATTCAACCAAGTTCCCATGGTAACACAAAGCAAACTTTGAAGTGCCCTTCAAATATCTAAAAACTCTTTTCACAGCATCCCAATGTGTCCTTCTAGGATTAGCCATAAACCGACTAAAAAATCCCACTGCTTGGGCAATGTCTGGCCTTGTACAGACCATTGCATACATAAGACTATCAACCACACTAGCATAGGGTACACTAGTTATGTCCTCCATCTCAGTAGGAGATTTTGGATAGTCTTCAATAGATAGCTCCATTCCCTACAAGACTAGAACAACTAGCTACTTGCAATCATTCATGTAAAATCTCTATAGAACAGTCTTGATATACTTACTTTGATTGAGCCAAAATTTTCTACTATTCTTGTCCCTAGTTATGTCCATCCCTAGAATATACCTTGCTACACCAAGATCTTTCATTTCAAACTTAGCAGACAACTAAGACTTAAGATTAGAAATCATCAACTTACTATTGCCTATGAACAACATATCATCAACATAGAGAGCAATAATAAGCACTTGATCACTTTTAGCTTTAAAGTACACACAATGATTAAATTTTAATCTTACAAATCCCAAAGACAATACGAAAGTATCAAATTTCTGGTACCACATTCTAGGTGACTATTTTAACCCATACAAAGACTTTTTAACTTGCAAACCAGTTTCTCTTTACCTTTCTCCACAAAGTGCTCAGGCTGGGACATGTAAATCTCTTCTTCAAGATCATCATGAAGAAATGTTGTCTTCACATCCATCTGTTCGACCTCTAAGTCATACACTGTTGCAAGTGACAAAAGAAATCTGATAGATGTCAGCTTAGCTATAGGAGAAAAATTTCCCCATAATCAATTCTCTCTACCTAAGAATAACCTTTTGCAACCAACCTCGCCTTATATTTTTCCACACTTCCATCCAAACCAATCTTCTTTTTAAATACCCATTTGCAGCCAACAACTTTTCTGCCTTTAGGCAAGGGCACAAAACTCCAAGTGTCATTCTTTTCTAATGATTCCATTTCTTCATTCATGGCTTCCAACCAAGAGTCTTAATCAGACATTCTAAATGCCTCTTTCACATTCCTAGCCTCATCAGTGCTAGAAATTAAAGCATAGACACAAGTATAATCTATCAAAGAAAACCCATACCTATGAGGTTGCTTTCTTTCATGAGTTGACCTCCTCACTTGTTGAGGCTGAGGTTCTTCTTCTTCTTTAGAACTTTCAGAACTACTTGACCTCTCCTCAATTTCAAGTACATTTTGAATTTTCAATTCCTCTTTATTTGGTGTCGGAGGAATTTCAACTACATCCTTATTGTTTCTTGACTTTGTCTCTGACTGCAAATCCAACGTAGAAGGCTTCAACTCATGAAAGAATACACTTTTGTTGTATACAACCTTCTCTGTATCAAGATTCCAAAGCTTGTATCCTTTTATGCCAGCACTACAGCCGATAAAAATACATTTAACAGCCTTGTTCTCTAACTTAGATCTTTTCTCATATGGCACATGTTCATATGCCTCATAGCCAAAAAAATGAATATGTCTTAAAAAGGGCTTCTTACTAGACCACGCCTCCAAAGGTGTGAGCAACAAGAGCAGAATTTGGAGAATGGTTTATTAAGTAACATGTTGTAGCAACTGCCTCAACCCAGAACTTCTCCTCCAAGCTAGCACTACTCAACATACTTCGTGCTCTCTCCATCACTGTCCTATTGAACCTTTCTGCAACTCCATTTTGTTGTGGAGTATAAGGTGTAGTCTTCTGTCTTTTAATCCCATGGTCTTTATAATACCTCTCGAAATCATCAAAACAAAATTCACCACCATTATCAGTCCTTAAACATTTAATTTTTCTTCCAGTCTGATTTTCTACAAGGTTCTTAAATTTATTAAATCGACTAAATACTTCTGATTTACTTTTCAAAAAATAAACAAATGTTCTTCTCGAATAATCATCAATGAACAATACATAGTACCTTGAATTAGACAAAGAAGGAACATTCACTGGACCAAATACATTAGAATGAATATAACCTAGCAAACTAGAAGATTTATGAGGACTGGAATAAAAAGAAACATGGTGTTGTTTTCCATATATACAATGTTCACAGAATTCAAATTCAAGGTTGTAATCTTCAAGCCCCTCAACCAGGTTTTTATTCTTCAAGGTTTGGAAACCTTTCTCTCCAATGTAGCCTAACCTATGATGCAAAAGCATAGTATTTTCTACTAGAAATTTAACTTCCATAGAGTTTACGCAATTAGGAACATTTCCCTCTTTTCCTCCATGAGTAGTTTTCTGTGACTTTATAGAGACACTATTGCATTGAACATCATTGCTTCTACCTTGTACAAGGTACCAATACAAACACCGCTTGCTAGCACCATTGAGCCTTTATTCATCTTGCAGCCATTTCCAGAGAACGTGACTTGCACTCCAATATCATTCAGCTTACTAATAGAAAGTAAGTTTTGAGCCAGACCTGGTATATGCATTACATCATTAATTCCCTTCACTCTTCCATCAGGGAATTTAATTCTGACTCTTCCACAACCAACAATTTCCAAAGTTGAATCACTCACCAAGTACACCTTTCCACCATCATATTCTTCATACTTCATAAACCAGTCTCTATGAGATGTCATGTGGAAAGATGCTCTAGAATCAATCAGCTAGACATCATCTGATGCCTGCATAAACAAGGCTGCAATGAAGGTGTCTGCATCACTCTGAGAAGAATCATTTTCAGAAGAATACTTCTTCTTCTTCTTCTTCTCCTCTTTACAATCCTTTCAGACATGACCAGGTTGTCCACAATTTCAGCATTTCACCTTGGACTTCTTGCCAGGAGACTTTGATCTCCCCTCTGATTTTGATTTAGATTTCTTGTCCTTCTTCTTTCCTTTCTTTTTCGATCTTCCTCTAACAACAAGAGCCTCCTTCGCCATCTTAGAAGATTTCCTTCTCATCTCTTCTGATAACAAAGAAGCAACAGCATCTTCCATCTTGAAATTCAATGTTGTACTCCCAATAGCCATCACCAGATGATCCCAAGAGTCTAGCAAAGAACACAATAAAAGCATACAGCGATCCTCTTCATCAGTCTTCACACCAACAGATGTTAACTATGTAATCAGCATGTTGAATGCATTCAAATGATTAGCAACAAACCTTCCTTCCTGCATTCTCAATGTGTACAACTTCTTCCTCAGGAACAATTTATTCACCAAAGACTTCCCCTGATCAATAGATGCCAGTCTCTTCCATAAGGAAAATGTAGTCTTCTCTTCATGCACATTCAGAAGAATGGAGTCTGCCCAATAGAGCCTTATCAGCCTTGTCGAATTTCAATCTTCAAGATCCCAATCTTCTTGCTTCATGCCTATAGGCTTTGCTCCAGACACAACAATCCAAAGATCATGATCAACCAATAGATCTTCCATCTTAAGTTTCCACAACTCAATATTGCTACAATTGAATTTCTCTATTTCAATATTTCCTCACGTGCTAGCCATCTCAATCTGTAATTCGAATTAACAAACTTCTACAAGACTCCCACTAAATAGAATTGACTCAAAAAATCCAACGTACCCACAAGGATAGCACAACTGGCCAGGCTCTGATACCACTTGTAAGGAAAGCTAGATGTGAAAGCAACTCTCCTAATGTCAAAACCTTAGGCAAGAATGTAGAGATACCTTTTAAATTTTACAATTACAGTCCAATTAAGATGCACATGAAAGAGATAACAGAAATAAAGAATTAGAAATACACATATGAAAACCATATTTACATGGGAAAACCCTTACGGGAGAAAAACCCACCACACCATGAGAAGTCACTCTATATTACAGTAATAAAGATTACATACAAAGATCTGACTTATCTTTCTAATGTCAGTTTATAGCAGCATTCACTAGGAACAACCTTGTTACAGAAAATTCATGTTATAGTCTTCACATAATAGAATTCATCCACTAATCATACAATCACACAACAATTTGTCGATCCATCAAACCAGACATCATCTACTACTCCAAACTATATTCATGTCACCCCTTTCTGTTGAGCTTCCTTTCAGAACTGCCACAACGAGCTATCTTCCAACGGTTCCCATTCGGCTTCTCTAGTTGGCCATTGACTCACCACATAGGATGGTCTTCTCTCAGTAAAAATGATCAACTTGTGTTGGCATGTCAGTGAAACACTAACCGTGTCTCCCCGATGCCACAAGACTTAACCATCGATGTCGCCAAGAGTCATCCTTATCGCTGAGATGTTACATCAAGTCCAGAGAGCTATCGATCAAACTTCACCATGTCACCAAGACCTCATACCAATGTTCACTAAGTATCCAAAGTGTTCAACAATCGGCAAGACTATCATCCTTCGCTGAGAGATCATACCAAGTCATTAAGGGTTATACTAAAATGTTCAACATTCGGCACGACATACCACTATCGCTGAGACATTACTCTGAATGCTCACAAGTCATAAAAAGCACCAAACAATAGTCGACAAGACTTCTGTCCATCGCTAAGACCTTACACTGAGACCTTTGTGCTACTCTGAGTGTATACCATTGGTGAGACACACCAACTGTCAACAAGAGTTCTTCCCGAGTGTTCAAGTCACCCCGACGTCTCCAGGATAAAGCTATTGGCGAGGCATCCATATCGGTAAGACTTCTTACCGAACACCCAAGACTCTCCTCGAAGACTTCAATAGAAAACATTGTCGGCAAGACATCCATATCACTAAGAGCTCATAGTGAACATCCAAGACTCTCCCTGATATCCGATAAATGCCAATAGTCAACAAGAGGTTTCCACGGGCAGTGAGAGGTTATACCAAATGAAATGTCAGAGTGATAGGCTCCTTCGGTGAGACTGAAGCAAGGTCACGTCGACCTGAATAATTTCAACAAGGTTTCAATTTCTAGTCAGCCAGACAAAAATGATGTCACAATGACTTTTCCTTTTCAGAGGTTTCAGCCTGTGGGATTGAGGCACACATTTCTAACACTAATAATGCAACCCAAGATATGAAACTAAAAATTAGAAGAATGAACTAAGAAAGGATAGAGGTGCACCTGGAAACTAAAGATGCTTGAAATAAGATACAAAACCATTAAATTATAATATTTAATGCTCATTGGGACTCATACGCCAGTCTGGGTTAGTTAGTCCCAAACTGTGGTTTCTGTCCAAAATTTGGAATCTCTCAAGGATTGATTTGAATCCATTAAAATATGGGGAATGTGTTGTACTAGGACTCATACGCCCAAGGTGGAATATCAATCCTAGTATTAGCATTTACTAAATCTATGATATCCTTTGGTGCTTTACTATAGCTTTTCTCTTGTTAGATCTACAAGTCTGAAACATCAAATTCTAGACTATAGTTCACTTTCTACGAAGATGATAACCTTGTGACAACCTTCAAAAATTTCTTCAATCTTGCGACTTTGTCTTTAAATGATCTTGAAACATAAAGCACCTATATCTACAATCAAACATGTAAAGAGAGGAAAACTTGTGTATTTTTAGAGGATACAGGTTTGCCTTGGTCAAACCCCATTTAGGTAATGAAACCATATGATGAAACAATGAAACATGAACATGAAACATAGAACATGAAAAATGATACCTTAAATAATGTCATGGAATATTGATGTAGAGAATGGTGGTTGTATTCAAGCTAACTCAATCCAGCAAACTTTGCAATTCTAGAACCCTAATTTGATGGGTTTCTCTCATAAGCTTCCTACTTTCCTAGTAGTACTCCACATTTGGTTTTCCCAAAATAATTTCCAAACCAGTCCTCAAACCTAGAATATGATCAACATTTAAGATACCCTTTTTTTCCATTTGAGAACATATCAACTTTTGAGATATGCTTACTTTAGAACAAAGCCTTCAAAAAATGACTGCTACACTACAATTATGCCTAATTTAGCTTATTCCACTAGGTCACAACAATGGTTTCCATACTCCAGGGTTCAAATCTCAATTAACATGGCTTATACACATCATATTTTTGTTTCCAAACCCCTTCCAAGCAATTTCAATCACCACTTAAAAGTTTTTCTTCAAACCCTAACTTCTATGCAATTACTATGCCCAAAACATGAGGGTTTCTACCTAGGGAATCAAAAAATATTGCACTAATCTTCACCCCTACTCTTGAAAACATCTAGAACACAAAAATAAACATATATACACCCATTCCACCAAGTTTAAGGCTGGTTCATTAGTGGAATGGGAAGAACTTCATGATTTTCTATCAAAACACACCCTAAATGAGGGTTTCAAGCACCTTTTACTAAATTCGCTCTAATTTACTCCAAACTTAATGAAATCAAATGAAACCAAATGAAATAGAAAAATATTCAATACATTATCTATTCCAGTGGATATTAGATCACTTTCAAGTTGTACAGGGCTATACCAGAACGTGTAGCAACAAAACCCAATGTAAAACTTAGTAGAAAATAGAGCTTTTATTAATGTTCAATCTTAAAAGTCATCACCCCAACCTTGTATTGACCATTCCAAGGTGTATTTAAATATTAAAACAAAAAATTCAACCATTCCCAATTGTCTTTTGGGTATGTGCAAGATCATCATGGAAAAAATAGGCCCTTAAGTGGCAAAAAATTTAGAAAAATCAGTGTTAGGTAACTTGACATAAAAATTTGAATAAGTTATCTATATTATTTCAAAAAATGTTAGAATCTATATTATTTCAAAAATATGTAACAATAGAATCTAGTTTCTAAACAACTAGGTTTATTTAAAAATAAATAAAATCTATTTGGTGAAAATTTGAAATTTCAATGTAGTAGTACTTAAATTTTAGCGAAAAAAGAAGTAGGTGTATGTCTGACCACCCTAACCATAATAAAATGATAATATTTTTTTATAATATTTTATATATAATTAGAGGACTCATGTCCAGGTGTGATGCATATTTTTTTGTAATTTTTTTCCAAGTAAATAATTAATTATGAATTTTTTATTACAACTTTTAAAAAATATAAAAACTCGTATGTCTAACCACCTTAACTTGGTAAAAAATTCATGATATTTATTTTTTTATTTTTTTAATCCTATAGTATGTGAATCATAGAATGTGACACATGTTTTGGATTCAAAAAATGTGATACCGTTTGAAAGTTATAGATGTTTTTCAATCAACCTATCAATTAGGAATTTAGTCATAATTATAATAGAAAATTAATAATAATTATTTATTAAACTCAAATTAAAGCATAATTTATATTGGTGGAAAGCTAAGAATCTCCTCTAAAAACCCTTTTTGTTTCATCAATTTTGGGTAAAAAAAAGTTGTCAGCCACATACCCGATAAATACCCATAATATTGCCACTTTTTGGCCAATCATTATCCTGCACATACCCTTTTGAATCCCCAATGGTTCACCTTCCATTTTAGACACAAAATGCAAAAATTGCTTCAGCAACATTTTTCAACTTTTGCAAAATTGACAACTTTTAACCAAGCAACCTCAAATCACTTAATCAACACAAAAAACATAAAACATGGTCTTAAAGACATTATTACCAAAAAAATGACTTAAAATCACCAAAAAACTAACACTTTGTAACATTTTTGCATAAAGACCTATGGTGCGCTACACTAAATATAAATTTACAAACTAACATGATGTGTCAATGAAAAATGTAGATCTTGATCTTGAATTGAAAAAAAAAAAATGCTCAACTTGGATCTTGAATGCTACATCACAACACTATCTCAACAACATGCTTGATACATTATTCCTTTGACATTATGATGGATCTTGAATTGCTGCAACAAACGATGAATAAATCTACCCTTGAATTCTCTTGTGAACTCTTGTGAAAGTGATCTAAATTGCTTATGAAATTCTAGGATTTCTTAGATAAAAATGACTGAAATAATGTGGACTTGTATTTATACTTATTTATGCCAATTTTTTGGAAATTACAACACTACAAACCAACATAAAATGTAGGAGGTTAAAATCCTACCAATTATTAAATTGAAAATGGGTCCTAATTAGAGTGGGACTCGTATTCCCAAGTGGCATATGATTCCTAGTGGCTGAAAGTTGGGGCAAAAACTCTAAGACAAGTCTTGTTTGATGTGAAACTTGAAATTAGGTCCCAAGACCTAGGTGGGACTCATATGCCCAAGGTGGTGTTTATGAGTCCCAAATCACCAGATCTTGAACACATGACCCAAAACACTAAATTATGATTGGTCATTTGATAAGTGTCAATATTATCTCTAGAAAAATGTATTTAATAAGGCTCGTGGATGCAAAATAAGGCTAATTAAGGCATAAATAAGCCCAATTAATTAATAAATCCCTAGATTAGTGTGAAAGTGTAAAACACATTACAAGACTAGATCAAGGCAACATTAGGCATTAATTATTCCCAAATTAGGTGTGAAAATTTAGTGTCATATGATGAAGCATATAATGTGTCACATCTTTTTGTTTCAAAAAATGTGAAATCATTTCAGAATTATAAATTTTTTTCAATCATCCTATCAATCAAGAATTTAGTCACAATGTATGTAGAAAATGAATAATAATTATTTATTTAATTATAGATAATTCATATCTTATATTGGTGTAAATATTACAATTTTAACAATAAACCCTTTTTCGTTTCATCAAATTCAGATAAAAAAAATGTTATCAACCACTTTTGGGTCATATCGCCACTTTTTGGACTACCATGATCTTGCACTCACCCATACATGCTTACTCTCTTCCCTCACAATGACAACAATTACTTCCCCTATTTTCAACAACCAAAAATGCCACTACCTACTCCCCTTGAGAGGTACCCACCAACATTAGCCCAAAACAAGCAATTAATTTTGAAATCGACTGGAATGATGTATGACCTTATACATCTAATTAAAAGAAAGAGGGACATTAACCCATAACTTCTCCTGCAAATACATATATGTTTCATTATGAAGAGCATTTGTTAATATATCTACAACTCGATCCTTAGTAGGCTCATATACTCTAACTTTACCTCATTCTCTACAATTTTTTCTCTCAAAAAGTGATAACAGATTGAAATATGATTTTTCCTTGAATGCATTACTTGATTCTTTAAAATATTGATAGCACTTCTGTTATTACATAAGATAGGAATTGGTTCATCATATGACACTCTGATATCCTTGAAAAATCTACTTCATCCACAACACCTATGTGTAGTATGATTCTGTAACAATGTATTTTGCCTCTATAGTAGATAATGAGACTAAATCCTACTTATTTCTAAGCCAAGACACCAACCTACTTCCAAGATAGAAAGAAAAAAATTGTTCTTGTTCTATCATCCACACAACCTACCTAATCTACATATGTATAAGCACTTAGGGATAAATTTGTATACTTTCGATACCACAAGTCATATTCCGAAGTTCCTTTTAAGAATCTGAATATCCTATTTAATTTTATTATGATATACATATTCCTTCCTTTGTTTGATTGATTTGAATCCCAAGGAATAAATTCATCTCCCCAAATATAGACATCTGATACTCTTTATGCATCTCTTTTGTAAATCTCTTGCACATACTTTCATTTCCTCCAAACATTATATCATCAAAATACACAACCATAATCAACATTTACTCTTTTGCAACTTTAAAATAAGGATTATGATTTGTGGTAGCTTAATTGAAGTCCTATTCCAACAAGTATCTATCTAATCTTGCATACCAAGCCCTAAGAGCTTTCTAGAGTTCATGTAATGCCTTATTTAGTATGTAGACCATATTAGGATTATTTGATAACTAAAATTATTTTAGTTTTTCAATGTATACCTCTTCTTCAAACTCACCATTCAAAAATGTAGACTTCACATCCATCTAGTAAAATTTGAAATCCTTATATGCAAAAAACCCAAAAACATCCTAATATCCTCCATCCTTTCCATGAGAGGAAATGTCTCCTTAAATTCTATTCATTCTACTTGTGAGTAGCCTTTACATTCAAGCCTTTCCCTCTTCCTAACAAATTCTCCATTCTCATTCATTTTTTTTCGAAATACCCACTTAGTTACAATCACATACTTGTCGGTTGGTCTTCAAACAAGTTCTCAAGTCTAGTTCTTCTAAATCTACATTAATTCTTCTTCCATGGACTTGATCCATAATTCATCTTTGCATGACTCAATCATTTTTTTATTCTCAACTTTGGAAATTAAACATAGTTTTACTTATTCTTCTATCATAGCAACCTTTCTTCTTGTCAATACACCTCTACTTTTATCACTAATGATTTGATCTTCAGAATGATTTTTTGACACATACTTAGGAGTCCTAGGGATCCTTTTCAAATATTATTCCTCTTCAAGTCACACTTATTTTTCCTTACCATCATCTTTCTCTTCTTCTTTGCAAGAGGGCTCATCTCATTCATATCCTTCTATCAATATTGGGCTTCTATGTAAGTCTTCATCCACTTTAACACTTTCACTTTAAAGAGTTCCTATTAGCCTCTTCTTGTAGAAATGGTAAGCTTTTCTCTTTGTAGATTATCCAAGAAAGAATCATTCATCATATCTCATGTCAGACATTTCTATGATTTATTCATCTCTTTTGATATAAAACTTCCTTTCAAACACTCTAAATATTTGGTAGTAGGAGTTCTTCCATACCACAACTCATAGGGAGTCTTTGAACTATTTCTCCTTTCTTGTGCTTTGTTAAGTAGGTATCGACTGTAGTATGAATGCCTTCTCTTGAGTAGACATCTGGTAGATTTAATTCCTTCATCATTGTCCTTATCGCTTCCTAAACTATCCTATTTTTCCTTTCCACAACACCATTCTACTAAGGAGTCCTACAAGTTGAAAAATTTCTCTTTATTCCATGACCTTCACAAAAACTATTAAACTCATTGGAGGTGAACTCTCCACCTCTATCAGATCTCAAAAACTTGATTTTTATATCCATTTCATTCTCAAAAATAGCTTTAAATTCCCTAAAATTATCTAGTGCTTCTAAAAAAAGTCATTCTAGTGTAATAATCAATTAATAACATGAAATACCTATCACCTTGAAAAATTATTTTTCTTGTAGCTCTAAAAATGTTTGTATGTACCAATTCCAAAGGTCTTTCTATAGAACATTCTTTGATATTGAACCTTTTTCTTTTTTCTTCACAAGTTGAAATTCCTTGGAAACTACATTGATAGTCTTTCTAATCTTTGGTAGATCTCTCATATCTTAAGTAGAGCTAATCCTCACTAGGATATCAAAATTCACGTGACACATTCTTCTATGACATAGCCAACTTTCATTTTTTTGAGTCATAAAGCACATAATATGAGCACCTTTTAGCTGGTATACATTTCCATCTATCCTCTGAACTACAACAGCTAGAGTTTTAAAGCCTTTTTTGATCTCACAACCACCATCACAAAATATAATATTATATCCTTTGCTACACATATGTCTTACATATAATATTATGCCAAAACACCTTAAGATAAATAATATCATTTGTATTGTTCTTGCCATCAAAATTCATTGAACCTTTTCCACATATCTTAGTAGATGTATCATCACCAAACTTAACAATACCGCCTTAAAACCTCTCAAGTTTAAAAAACTTACTCTTATCACTTGTCATATGATTTGAGCATCTGTTGTCAATAATATAGTAGATTTTGTCATCTCTAGCATGAGAAGAAGTCACCAGAGTTCCTTTGAAATTATGAATTTCTTCTGGAGAAAATTCCTTCATACATCTCTTAGATTTAGTAGAATTAGTTCCAAAATTTAGATCCATAAACAAGAATTCATCATTTTCATCATTATTTTAATCATATTCATCATTAGATATACTAGAATCTTCATTAACATAATAACTTCTCTTAATTTATTTACCTCTATTCTCCTTGAACTTTTCATTTTAATCTTTAACTAGAGAACTTGAAGCAGAATGACCTATCTTTCAACAAGTGAAACATTTAAAAGGTAACTTACCTCTTATTTTCCAGTGCCCTTTTCCAATCCCCTTACAAATCTTGATTTTAACTCATAAAACTCAAATGGATAAAATTCCTCATTCTTCTCTACTTTTCCAACTTTAAAACCATTCTCTTTTCATAAGTCACTTGGACCAAATTCTCTCAATTCAAAAGTAGTTAAAGCACCAAAAAATTGATCCCTAAAATAATGATCTAGATTTTGAGCTTCTTCAATAGTAGAAACCTTATGGCTATATGATTTAGGAAGATTTCTTAATACCTTCTTTACCGACTCATCTTCTTCAAGTTTTCCACCAAGACCTATGATGGAATTGACAACTACATCCACTATAGACATGTAGCCTATAATATCTTCATCTTCTTCCAAATGTATTAGGGTTCCAAACTTAGTCTTTAGATTTTGCATCTCTGGTTAATTGACCCTATCATCTCCTTCATAGGCACTTTCCAATTTCTTCTAGATTTCTTTAGTATATTTATAGCTCACAACCTTCACAAATTTTTAATTCAAAAGACCACTCAAGAGAGAATATCTATCCTTGTCATTGTTCTCATAAGCCTTGATCTGATCATAAACAAACAATCCATTAGTACACATTATATATCCATCTTCAATTGAACTTCAAACTCCAAACCCTTGGGAGATAGGGAAACCTTCCATTCTAGTGGTCAAGAATGTATAATCTAATGGATCAAAAAAATGAGCCTCTTTCTTGTATTCCATTAGGATATAACTCAAGCAATCTAGATTTATTCTAAGGAACTGATCTCTGATACCAATGGTTAAATGCAAAGGAAAACTAGGAGGGGGGTTAATCATTTGTACGTATTAAAACATCAAAATCCCCATTAACATTCAAATCTACATTATCTTTTAAACCCTTAACAACCATTAAACCCTTGTCATGCATTATCCAAATGTAAACATGAGAAAAAATAATGAAAACACATCCAAACACATGATAACACTATATTTACATGAAAAACCAAAGAACGAAAAAACCATGGTGAGGATTAGCTCACAATATAAAGTAGTTCCAACAAAAAATAGAATATGATCACCTTCAGAGGGCTTACTTCCCAAAAGAAAGAAGAAGAATGAAGATTGTTACAACGATAAATCCAGCTTAGAGCAATAGAAAGGATTCACCATTGGTTCACAAAAAATTTCACAACCTCTTTGAAGAATGTAGACACCTTCTACTTACTGCTTCCAGTAGTCTTAGCCATTAAAGCTCACACTGTATTTTGCACCTTCACACTTCACATCTCAAAACTCTGCATTATAATCACTTTACTTACCTCCTCCATCAAATCATCACACATATATATCATCCTATAGTGTCGAAAAAGGTAATCCTTTTTCACACTTAATTTGAAAACAATCAATACAAAACTAACTTAGCATTGCCTTGGTTTAGTGAACTATAATGTGTCACACACATTCACATTAATCTAGGTCCCATTTCAAAACTAAATACATGTAAATTGTATGTTTTAAAAGTGTTGTAACACACTTTCACACTTTTCTAGGGTTTCTTTAATCAATGGAGCCTAATGGGCCCCATTTCAAATAAAATGAACTTAAAATATTCCATATTTATGATGTTGTAAAGTGTTGTAACACACTTTCACACTTATCTAGGGTCTCATTAATTAATTGTGGATATTTGGAATTAATTAGCTCCTTTAATTCAAATTTAATCTTTATTTGTGACACCTAGCAAAGATCTATCCCGACATCCATAATTCAAATTACATGACATTTAATTGGGAAAGCTTGAGGTCCTAGAAGTTGGTGCTACGACCCATTCGCCTTAGGTGGTGAATGGGTCCTCACTCTATAGGATCCCACTTTTCTAGAAAATTCTACATGGGTTTTTAATGTTATTTCATTCCATGAAGGCAAGGTCTTAGAAAACAGAGCCAGGACCCATTCCTAGGTGGTGAATAGGTCCTCCCTTAATGAGTGTAGACATGTGAAATTGACATCATGCATTTAATTAGTTCATATTCACCCATGTCAATTAAATAAACCAAGTTTAATTGATTTATTCTCTGAGGATCATCCATCTAAAATTAAATAAATTAACTTTATTTAATTTGATCCTATCACTATCCCCCTTAGCTAAATAAATCAAATATTTATTTAACTAAATCTTTATCACCTTTCATCTCCCTTTGATTTTATTTAAATCCCTAAATCTAAGTCAAATGGGTCAAAAACATCTAACATCATCTTAATTAATCTAATCCATGATTAAATGCTAATCCTAATCACTTGTATTCTCTAGATTTTGCCACTTGCACATGAAATTGCATTTAATTGAATTTATCAAAATCTTTATTTACTTTCAACTTGGCATAAAGGGAGAATATTCTCCAAGTTTGAATCTCCCCCCAATTTGGCATGTACATCCAACAAAGCAATTAATAAGCTCTTACATGTCTCTTGTGCAAGTCAAGCTTAGCATTTAACTCATCTTGTCATCAAATTCAAATTTGAATCTCCCCCTCTTTGGCACATTGACCAAAATGTGCTCATGCATCAACCACTCACAAGTTGACAAGTGGCCTCTTTTCATTAGCTTGTTTTTAGTCCCACATTGCTCTCTCATAAGCATTCTTTCAACTTGAGAATCTTTAAATAGAGACCATCTCCATTGATCAAATCCTCCAAAACTCCACAATATTTATGCAAAGTCATTCTTTTAAAATGAGAACTGATTTTTTCCACCATCATTTGCAACATCAGGCTTATCAAGGGTTGGGAAAGGGCTATTTTGCACAGTAGCACCAATCCAATATGAGATAAAGTTGGATCATGTTTTTTATATGCTTTGTTTAGTTTCCATTGTTTCATTTTATTAAATGATTAACATGTTTCATTATTTCATAGGGATGTTGATAATTTGTTTTGTTTTAAAATGTTAATCATGCTTTGTGTGTTAGGATTTTAACCAAGATGCAGATTTCACCATCTACACATATGGCGCTAGAAGGAGGGCAAGTTACATGCATTAATATTCTCGTCATCATTCTCATTCATTCCTAAAAATATGTCAAAGATTTCATTTTTGAATGCTTTATGTAATTTATTTTGGCACCCATCGTGCTCACCGTACATGTTCTGATCTGCTTATGTTTTAGGTTTTTACGTTTAATACTGGTTTTCTGCTTAGAGCATGTTTACAATGTTAACAACATTTTTTTTTTCTATGATTTGACAATGCTTTTCTGTTGGGGGCTATTGATTTTCTTATGAGTGCATGTTTTGACAATACCTTTTCTACTCATAAGCCTTACATTTAGATACATATTAAAATGTAACATGTCTCATGGCCATTAGAACATTAGTTCTCCACTAGAAAAGGTAAGCTCATACCATTCTTATTCTAATCTAATTTTTAACTCTCCCTATCTGATTATTGTCCTTATCACCAATTGTGCCACCCCACACTACCGAAAGTATTGTAGAAAGAAAGTAATAGTAAGTGAAGATATTGACTGGTGAATTAATTTTTTCCTGGTACCTGGTTATTCCTAGTTGAGTCACTACTTATAGCCATTCAATTAGTTCCAGTTGCTTTAGCACCTCCACCAAGATATCCTAACTTGTGACAATGGTCAAGAGACTACCCAGCCTGGAGTTTGCTGAGTTTTGGTGGGGAGGTCTTTCTATAATTCTTGTCAAGTTTGTATGAAATGACACATTGATTGAATTATTTACATTGTTAATAATATTACTTGAGGTAGGCTACATGGTAGAAGCCTAACCTACACTTTGTTCACTGCTAAGAGCTCCCAACACACTATCTTCTTGTTGTTGTGCTGTCTGGTTTTGAAGCTCAATAGAACTCTTTGTTCGACGAGGAAAGTTGTTCAAGCTATCAATAGGCCCGATTCTATTTTCACAGCTAAAGTCAATTAGATCCTTCATGTCATTAACTACCTTTGATATCTAAAGGAATCGAACATATCTTTTCATATACCAAAAATCGTTCACTAAGGGGACCTCCAAAGCTTGAGCAAGTTGACGAGCAGTTGCCACAAACATGTTACAGTTTGATTGTAAATCCTGGGATGAAAGATTATTTGTTCCATTATGGACTGAAGCTTGGTATTTCTATGCAATCACACCAAATTGAGATAGTCAGCTAAAGAGAGCGAATTATAGATAGAGAAACAACTCTCTATTCCACTTAAGATATACCCTTGATCTATTAGTGCCAAACATTCGAGTTTCACATTTTGTTGCACAAGTTTTTAGATTGTGCATTTTGTAAACCAGTGAATAGATTTTTTTTTTTTGTTGTTTTATCTTTCAAGCTAATCCAATTGTAGGTGTAAAATCAAATTCCTCAGCCCTTTGGCCCGTGATGGCAACATAAACAAGGCACATGAACTAATTAACATAAAGGCATGGTCTCATGGCCTGCAATGATTGTAGCGTCATGCACAGAAGAAGCAAGATGATATATCCTTGAACTAAGCATTTACAGCTTCTTAGTCGGCTTTTACATGACTATTTTGCAGTCAAGAGATTAAATTATCCACACTGTCCCTTAAGCAACACTCTACCTATCTCACATTGGATAATAATTGTAGGACAAAGTGGAGTGAATGGTAGACGTATGGTTTATGCCACCAATGACAGTGACCATGCTGTCTAAAACACAAACCATTCAGTCATGATTTGAAATGGTACCTCATACGTTTTTGTTCAAAGCTAATCAAGTAGTGTGAATGTTGCGCATAGGTTGTAGAACTTAGCTTTGCTTGATTAAGTCACAACAAAACTGAAGATAATCATACCTGTTATTTCTTCAATGTTTTGTCTGCATTTTATCTAGAGTATTTTTGCAAATTAGAGTGAATTGGTGGCCATCAAGAGCTAATATCATATAATTTTTTTTGTCTCTAACAAAGCAGTGATTATATGCAATCAAGGGCGATAGTTGGGTTTTTTAAATATCTTTTAAGTGATTATGTGAATAATTTCATGCACCTTATCTAGAAGTTAATGTGTTATTTTTTATGTTGAATGACTACTATTAAATTGCCAATAGTTTATGATTAACAAATATTTAAAGGCAAAGAAAACACACGTATATTAACGTTTTGAAGCTCTTTGTTTGTAGTTGGATATAAAGTTCCTTTTCGCTGGTACAGGTGAAAGTTATTAATTTTGAAAACTTTCTATGGATCTACGCATATGCTCCATTGCTCTCTTTATGTCGAAAGTCTGCAACTAGTCCCTACGCCATGCCTTGGCAATGCCTGATGGAGGCCTATATAGGGAGTAGAGGTGTAAATTCGAGTACAAAGCAATCTTAAACTACTTCTAAATTTAAAATATTCCCACATGATTATGTACTATGTTTGCAGCTAAAGGTGATGGGATTGCAAGCTTTAACAACAAAATGGTAACTTCTCCTTCAACTTGGATTTTGTATATTGAATGTTGGTAGATGAGTTCTACCGTATAGAGTAAAGCAAGTAGTTGCTATGTTCAAATAGATCTTCCTAAGAAATATTTTCCTCTCCTCGTATCACATCAAAATTCCTTGGAGTGTGAACCAATGAGAAAGCGAGTTTTACAATCAACATCAACCAGATTTCTAAGAGATGTTCACTATCAAGGGTAGTATTTGGATGTGCCATCGTGATGAATGAAAATAGAGTATCCAGGTGCTAGAGTAATATTTAATTAACATATGGAGCTAACCACCATGCCTAGCAATTTTAATTACATGAATTTTACATCGATGTGAATCAACATGTTCTTTCATTATCCATTCATCATTTGTTTATTTAACTTTATTTTATGAACAAATGAACCGTCTTTTTTTTTTCCTATTGATGATAATTACATTAAATATTCACTTATCTACTTGGTTTTATTTTGGATTACATGGATCTTTGTCATATGGCTAATTATTTCAACTAAAGGCCTATAAGGATTGTCAAAAAGCAAGATTTTTGTTAATGATTCATTTATTAGTCTAAAATCATTGAGTTTTTATTATTTGAAATCATTCTTTTGTTTGAGATAAATGATTAAAACAAACTTAATTTAATATTTTGATCCTCACATGATCACCTTTTGTTTAATAGGAAAATAAAGAAAAGTGAAAGGTACAAGGAAAACAAAGGCAAAGGAAAGAAAAGCGAGGAGCATTTTGAGCTTGTAAGGGATTTTGAAGGAACTTGGTGATAAATTTAAGCATCAAACTTGAACCAAAAGTGTTTTTTAATACTTGGAGATCCCATCGCATGCCTTAATTTTCTATTTTAGGCTAACTCATCTTTGATTTTGGGCTTTAAAACGAACATTACCTAGGCTTTCAATTTTCATTACGAAAGGGTTAAAACGAACTTTAGGCAACATTGACTAGATTTTGTTTAAGGTTAACAAATTGAACAAGGCAAGTCTCACATCTCATTTTAGTGCTTTAAAACAAATCAAAATCATTGCTTTGTTGATTTAAAAAGAAAAAGTGCAACTTTGTTTTTCGTGAAGGCTTACTTAAACTAAAGGCATTGAAAAAGGACATATGCGCTTCTCTCGCGCTTTATAGTGATCTTGAGAATCAAAAGGCCTTTTTCATGACTTTATGGTGAGATAAAGAAATCACCTCCACACTTCTATTTGGGTTTAAAATTGAACAAGATCTTGTATGAGTGTGAGTGGGGGCATTATCACGTATATTCTCTCTTTGTGGCCATCAAAGATTGATCAAGTTACGGATTTTGTCTTTACTCACTTTTGTTTATCCTAGAGGGCCTGCCTTGGGGAAAAAGTACTCACCCAAGGGAACGACTCAATTGGTAACACTCTAAATCCAAGAGTATTTCCAACCGGGATATAAATGTGGGTATTGGAGTAAATGCCAATATCATGCGGTTGATTCCGATGAGATGGATCTGAAAGGGGACTCTCACCGTATGGGTCAATCTCCATGAACGAAAAGTCTGAAATAAAACCCTTGTTTGTAGTGGCCTATTAACTCATTCACCGAGTTTATCAAAGTGGTGCATTGGAACTTAGATTCCAAGAAGTTACTTGCCATGTCCAATCTTGGTTAAAATATAGAGGTTAAAACTTCATTCTTAACATACCTTTATATTTTTCCTTGGTTGCATGTAAAATCATCTCTTCTACTACAAAGGGCATGAGGCAAGCCCACTAAGAAAAACACACCAATTGAGATAGGGTGTTATATTGCTTATGAGTTAGTTTGAAAACACAGTTCTTTGATCGAAAACATTGGAAAACCAACATTCAACATGAGCATCAAATCTCAAACCCTTTAGGAGAAGGAAATATCCTTGAAAAAATTCACATGTTATTGCTTTCCCTTGGGATTCGTATCCTTGGAGGCTTCTAAGCATTTGGATTTCATCTCAATTTGCTCCTACTTAAGTTAACAATATGTAACTATTGCCTCAAATTTCCTTGGTTTTCGCATAATACGCTTTGCAGGATAAGGGGAAAGTTGAGACATTAGACATCTAGATTCAAAATCTAATCAAGAGTGTGTTTATGGTAAAAGGAATCCATTAAGCAAAGATTGAATCAATTAGACCCCACACATGTGCTTGGTATCTTTTGGTCATATGGTTTTCATGTAGACATTGGTCTTTTCATTTTGAATTACTCTTAGAGAGGTATGTTCTTCACTATCTTGGTCTCAGAAACAAGTCCTTCCTAGATTCATTTAGGATCCAATCAAACACTTCATCCAAATTCCAAACATCTATCAACATCCATCCCATAAACAACTTTAGAGCTTTTGGAAACATCATTCCAGACTTGGGTAAATCATCAAAATCAAAATCCCCTTGTTTAGTTAGGTGTATGGGAATGCATCCTTTCTCATACATTTAATTGAATTAGAAATACTTTGAACAAGTTCATCCTAAGATAACATCCAACATCTTAGGATTTACAAGTTCATTATACAATCAAACCGATCAAAATCAAACCCTAAGTCTAGCATTGATCCAAAGTTCCTAAACATTCATCACTCATATCATTTACACCTTTCGTCCTTCATCTCGTCATTAGTCCTGAGAACCTTAGATGTCACTTTTGCAAAAAGGTCAAAACACAAGGAGAACATGGAATACAAACTTGATCCATACATCATGAGTAATCCAAATCTATTGAACGTTCAAAGCCTTACAATGCCTATTGATTATCAAAACTCACACTTATACAATCCATACATGGGATCATTACCTTCTACAAATTTCAATGGCACAAGAAGTGTGAGTATGCCCAAATCAAATATTGGAACACATTTCCTGATGGTAGATCTAAATCCAAACCTACAAGTCTGTCAACCAAACAATCAATGCATGAGCCTTCAAATGAACAATGTCATCCCACCAAATCCCTACATGCCAAATGAGAATGTACCAAGTACAAGTTTTTGAAACATGAATATAAAAAAAATTGGGATAAATATGTTTGCAAACCATACGAATATTGTTCAAAATCCAAACAAGATGTTAACACCTCCAAGTCAAGGTAACACCATGCAAGATCAGAGTTACCTAAAACAAGGCAATGCGATTCCCAACATCAACAATGTTCAATTTCAACCCATAATGCCAAATTTGAACATCATCCCAAATCAAACACAAGTACACACTCCAAATCTTCTTAAACAAAAGCCAAATCAACTATATCAAGGGAGTTAAGATCAAAATCAAGATCAAATCTGGTGAGATCAAATTGCTACACTTACCAAAATAGTTGAGTCATTGCGTCAAGAGACATCTCCACCACCATTACCCATATCAACATCATTCCTTGGTTTATGGCTTCCCCCTTTACCTAGCACCAATCACTCCATCCAAATCAATCCACCTAACACCAATCAATCCATCACATCAAAACCTTTGAATATACCATCGACATCACACCAACAAATGGTATCTAATCAAATGACAACATCAATCCCGACAAATCAAAATATGGTCTCCCAAGGATCTATCACCTCAGTCATTCCAACCCTCATGATCACTTTGATCACTCCATCCACCCCTATCACACCCATCATATCTCAACCCCTCACTACCATGATCGCTCCAAACATATCTCAACAACTTGGTACTACATCCAACACAATTCTAAATCCACCACCACTACCACCAAAACCATACATAGCAAGACAATATGACATTGTGCTAAAAGCTCATCAGGCCTACCAAAAGGCCATCCAACAATATCGATCCACGTAACAAGCAAGACAAGCTCAACAAGTGGAACAAGCCTCTCAAGCTGCCCAAGCCTCTCAAGCTACCCAACAAACACATGCACAAACACGAAAAATGATAACTATTGGGGACAGTGACCAAGATATATCCATCAATGAACACCTTGAAGATGTTTCCACCTCATTGAATGATCAAATTAACATACATCAAGAATCACTTTTCAATCATGATCAAAATCCACCAACAATACTCAACAATGATCCAATTCAAGAAATGTCAACATCACTTGACCCTATGGTTGAAGACATTCACAATATCTCCACCATAATTGTTGAAAACAATGTTCAAAATCTCTCAATTAAGGAGCACATTGAGGATGTTTCTACCCCATCCAATGATCAACTCAACATACATCGAGAGCCACATTTTAGTGATCTCTTTCAAGGAGTGTTAGGATTATTTGATCCTATTGACATAATGCACGATCCATCAACCAATGATCATGACAAAATCTCTCTACATCACCTAATGAGTTTGAGGACATATCTCAAGAATTTATTCCAAAGCAAGATCAAAATCTTCCACTAAGGTCTAGGAATGGTCCTTTCTAAGACATGTTGACCCCCTTCAACCTCTTGGTTACAAATACTGAAGGAACCCTGAACTTGACACTTGAGGATATTGAACCACTTACCATGTCTAATGATGACATCCAAGAACCCTTTGTAAGCAATCCATCCTTTGAAACTGAACCATGTCAAGAACTTGATCCAAAGCATGTCGAAAGCAACCCCGAAATCATTCAAGATCAAGAATTTGTATCTTCAAGATACTACAATAATCTAATGGACACTCTCCTATCTATGCAAGATGATCATATCCATGTAGCACATACTCCTCCATCTACCCACAAGATGCTTTCTTTGGATGGACACGTAGATGATCTTCATTCAGAACAGGACTCCTTAACTCCTGACATTATTACACAAAAGAGTAGGTTATCATCTCCTACAGTCAAACTGAGTTGTCAACATCAGGATCAGATATATCCCTAATTCAGACTGAGGACATTGTGTATAAAGATATCTAGGATTATCTACTCAAGGAAACATGTCAGATAAAACATGATATTTTAGAGTCAGCAGAGCAACAGATTCTAATAACATCATTAGTGGTAATCATTTATCAAAGAATGCATTCTAAACAAGAGCTCTCAGAACAGGCATAATCAAAGCATGAAGGTAATACTACCACCATACTGGGGGAAACTTCATCTCAAGAAAATGTTAACATAGGGAGCATAAAGAATCCTTATGATGAAACCGAGGCCAATACTACAACCAGCCACAGCATGATTCTTCATCCACCCATCACCCCATCCATGAATTGGGGCCAACATCAAATGAAGGATGTGAATCAAATTATGAAAATTGTTATCAAAGAAAAAGAAACTAAGAAGCATAATGGACAAATCAAATACACATGGATACCAAAGAATACAAAGAAAGATCATCCCTATCAAACTCCATCAGTCAAAGAAACTATGGGGAAAAATATCCATCAAAGATGTCCGCAAAAGAAAAAGTAGGATTTTCAAGCAATGTACAAAGTGTATCAAGCAGTTGGTCCTAATTCCATGCACACTTTCGTATCCACCCATCATTGCTCATCTTCCCAAGTTGGGAGAGTCAAAGGTTCCAAACTGTCAACCAATCCATCTCTTATCCCTAAACACACTCCATCCACACCTCCACACATGATATCCAATTCTCACATTGACCATGTATTGGCAACAAACCTTCATAATAAGGATTCAAAAGGAACTCCATCGTGATGTACGCACAAAGACAAAGTTAACTCTGGTATCGACGAAGCAGATCAAGAATCCCAAAAATTGCATTCAAGTGCACATATCTTAGCAAAGAAACTTCTTCAAGAAGGATACCGATGGGACATTATGACAGAAGCATCTACATCAACACCACTAGGTGGGTCAGCATGAATCTTTCAAAAAAACCAAAAAAATCAAAAAATATGAAAATCCAAAAAAAATCAAAAAAAGGATTGAAGATAAAAAAATCATCCTCTAGTGAAAATCGCATGGGCGGCACTTTGGGAAAGATCATGGTGAAAACATGGAAAAAAATGCATCATGTGTAGAATCGAGCATCTACGTGTGCTAGTTTAGATGAAATCATCTCATCCCATCCGTAATAACTTGAGTATTCTATCCATCCATAATAAATCCATTCATCTAAGAGCCATTTATCCAATCTGTTTTAATCCATTTGCATCCATCATCAAAGTTATCTTGATCTTGATGAAAGTTTGGGGCACATTTTACACTTGTTTATGATAAACATCTTGACATGGGCCATTTTCATTCATCGCATCCTATGCAGCATTATCCAATGAGCACTCTTTATCTAAATATTGTATCTTATCGCAAGATAATCCTTGGCATCCTTTGCATGCTTACCATATCCATCCATCCATACACTTACCTGAGCATCCACCCATGACATCCCATACATTGCTAGACACTGGGGGCAGATATTTACATCTTGCTTCAGGAATAAATATTGGTCTATATCCTCCAACTTGTGTGGCAATCCAAACATTGGAAAATGTGAAACCAAATTGGTCAAAGCACTTGTGATCCAAAATCTAAATCACTAGCCCATGGCACATTTTGAAGAGCAAACATTCCTTATCAAGTGTTATCTTCAATCGAACATCAATCCAAACAATCACTATCAGTCGCATCTAAGTTGCACCTCAAACGTCACATCAAATCATTCGAACAAATTTTGTTCCAAAATCAAGCTTCATCAATCATGATCAATTGAATCCAATCAAGAAATCATCATCTCAGGATATTCTTTTGTTGCTTAACACTAATCCTTGCATTGTTGTGCATCCTCAATAATGTTATCATCATCAATCCTTGCATTGTTGTGCATCCTCAACAATGTTATCATCATCAATCCTGATCAATCAATCCTTGCATTGTTGTGCATCCTCAACAATGTTATCATCATCAATCCTTGCATTGTTGTGCATCCTCAACAATGTTATCATCATTCAATCAGTCAACCTTAGCTTGGTTTTCAACAAAATCCCAAACAGAGCATTGACATCATCACACATGTCCATATCCAAATCGTTAAAATCTTGCAAAAAATCCAAAAACATCCAAAACATCAAAAAAATCCAAAAACATCCAAAACATCAAAATCCAAAAAACATTCAAATCTCACAAAATCTAAAAACATTCAAAAAATCAAAAAATCAAAACATTTGTAAAATCTTGAAAATACCAAAAATAACCTCAAAACATTCCAAAAATGTCAAAAAAATCCAAATATTTGAAAAATCCATCTGTCTCATCTCGCTTGCACCCGCAATAATCAATCATCCATAATAAACTGATCATCACCTTCATCCTTTGACAATGCAAACCAAAACAATCACATCAATCAACAAAAGAAAGCTTCAATCGTAAAATCAAAATCAAAACAACAAACAATTAAAACAAAATCAAACTCTTGATCATTTTCAAACATGTCAATCAACTTTGTATCAATAGCCTATCAATCAACTTATCAAACCATCATCATCCTATACAATGCATGTCCTAGGATATATCGTTCTAACAATGGGCATCATTTTTTGGATATCACTTTGGATCTTATCCTATCAAAAGACATCCCTCTGGCTAAAGGTATGAAGAACATTGGCTTGTTTGCGTACTTGATCTTTTCTTTTGATTTAGCTTATTGTGCTCATTCCAAGGACCACTCGATGATATCCGAACGAAGGATTTAGAGAGATAGGAATGGGGAAACAATCATTATCTTTTGTCTGCTGTGCTTGTTGGACGTTCTTGTAAAATAACTTGGTGAATACTTGCTTTGTTAGGTACGTCCTAGCAAGGTTTTCATATGTCAAGTGTGAACAAGAATACTCCTCTCTATTTGTCGAGTCAAATTCCATCGCACTAGTTACAATGCCATCCTGGTTCTTTATACCTTGATGCATCATATCTACATGTGTTATCAAACATAAGGTAAGTAGCCCTTTTAAAATCCCAATCCTTGATAAGTGAATCATCCATCTATCATCATCATTTCTCATCATCATCTCTCATAAAGTATCATCAAAACATGGACTTGTTGGATCCTCATGTCATCATCTAATCTCTTCTTTCCGACACTAACATTGTGTCATGAATAGTTAATCATCATCACCAGTGCATCCATCCTGCAACCACAAACCATCAATATTTTGCATATCATCTCACATGCATAATCATCATCATAAAATAGATCTGTTAGTCTAAGCATCTGCATAAACCATCCATCACATAATCATAGCATATCACATCATCCATCTCATCCATCATCACATCATTTCATCATTTAAGTTGTTTAAGATAATATAAATTTTTTATACTAAGCATCTTAAAACCATCCATTTTGAACCTCTTTATCATGAGATTGACCCTCAAATTGAATCTTTTCGCTCAATCTCTCGAGGGGGCAATGTACCAGTGTACTTCTTTCTGCTGGGGCATTTGAAAAATAGAATTTTATTTTTATTTTTGATCGCGGCAAGTTTATTCTTTGAACCAATGCAACAAGTACATTGCTTCAAAGAGGGGAAAAATGTAGACACATGAAATTGACATCATGCATTTAATTATTTCATATTCGCCATCAATTAAATAAACCAAGTTTAATTGATTTATTCTCTGAGGATCATCCATCTAAAATTAAATAAATTAACTTTATTTAATTTGATCCTATCACTATCCCCCTTAGCTAAATAAATCAAATATTTATTTAACTAAATCTTTATCACCTTTCACCTCCCTTTGATTTTATTTAAATCCCTAAATCTAATTCAAATGGATCAAAAACATCTAACATCATCTTAATTAATCTAATCCATGATTAAATGCTAATCCTAATCACTTGTATTCTCTATATTTTGCCACTTGCACATGAAATTGCATTTAATTGAATTTATCAAAATCTTTATTTACTTTCAACTTGGCATAAAGGGAGAATATTCTCCAAGTTTGAATCTCCCCCCAATTTGGCATGTACATCCAACAAAGAAATTAATAAGCTCTTACATGTCTCTTGCACAAGTCAAGCTTAGCATTTTAACTCATCTTGTCATCAAATTCAAATTTGAATCTCCCCCTCTTTGGCACAGTGACCAAAATGTGCTCATGCATCAACCACTCACAAGTTGACAAGTGGCCTCTTTTCATTAGCTTTTTTTTAGTCCCACATTGCTCTCTCATAAGCATTCTTTTAACTTGAGAATCTTTAAATAGAGACCATATCCATTGATCAAATCCTCCACAACTCCACAATCTTTATGCAAAGTCATTCTCTTAACCCGAGAGCTGATTTTTTTCACCATCATTTGCAACATCAAGCTTATGAAGGGTTGGGAAAGGGCTATTTTCCACAATAGCACCAATCCAATATGATATAAAGTTGGATTTTTTTTTTATATGCTTTGTTTAGTTTCCATTGTTTCATTTTATTAAATTATTAACATGTTTCATTATTTCATAGGGATGTTGATAATTTGTTTTGTTTTAAAATGCTAATCATGCTTTGTGTGTTAGGATTCTAACCAAGATGCTGATTTCACCATCTACAATGAGGACCCACTTTTTGAATTCCATTCTAGTGGGAATTTAATAAAGTTTGTTTCTAGCTCTGGTGTGTGGCTTGAATTGTTTGATTTTTAGGGCTAATTCTCAAATTATGTATAAATACAAGGTTATTTTACATGATTTCAACTAGAATAAAATTTCAAGCAAGCTAAGAGATAAAGAACTTTCATGAGATCAAGTATTCATAGTCAAGAAGCAAGAAAGAGTGAAGTTTGGATCAACATTGCAATGTTTTCAAGCTCATTTTGTGTCCAAGATCAAGCATTAGTGAAGGTTGATAATAGATGCCTATGGAGAATCATGAAGGATTCTAGGTGTTGGGAGATGCACAAGACATGAAACCAAGCCTAAGTACTTGTTTCCTAAATGATTTCATCTTCTATAATAATCCTATTTATAGCCTACAAGAGGTATATCCAAATATATGGCTTATTAAGGGAATTAGACATCTCCTTAGTGGGTCACTTCCATTGTTCATGTTATATGTAGGGTTATATTCAAACACAATTGGATAGAATTTCCTTTACATTTTTATAGATCTTAGTCTTAGAAAAAATTAATAGTAGGATTGCACACACAATTACATGTTTCAAATCTTCGTTCATCATCAAAGTTTTAATTACCAAAAAGGGGTTTGACCAAGGAAACCCCCTATCCACCAACAAGCTATAGAATTTTACTTGTAGCTTATAGGCAGATGGATCCAAAAATATGAATTTCAAAGTGCAAGGTAGAAGGGAAGACCTGGAAGCTATAAATCAAAATTCATAGACTTCTAGAAGGACCTAGCAGGACCCATTCGCCTTTAGTGGGGAATGAGTCCTTGTTAGGGATTGAAGGGAAACAAATTTTACAGTGTACAAGATTTTATTCCAGGTTCAGAGCTCTCCAAACTAGCCTATCTAGACCCATTCACCTTTGGCGACGAATTAGTCCCTATTAGCAATACAAAAGATTAAAAATTTTCCAAGTGCACAGTGTTATCTCCTTGTTTTGTGAGAAAAGTTACAATTTCATTATATCTTTCATCAGATTTATGCATTACATGTGTTAGACCTAGAATTATGGTTTGCATATTATTTAAATTTATTCTCTTCAAGTAGTGATTTAGCTCACCACTACATCCTTGAATAAAGGAAAGATTGCAAGATCCCTCAATCTTGACTTAATTCACCTCTTGGGTTGATAGTTATTTCAAGATTCTTGGATCCCATCTTTTGAATGAAACCCTAACTAGACAAAGGGGGTTAGACTTCATGTTTCATTTTGGTGAACCCAACCCCTTTAAGAACATCTTAGTTTCTGATTTGGAGTGCATGTAAACCATAGATCCTAGTTTGCATTAAGTTTGCAATGTATTTAGGATTTCTTCATTGTTCATTAGTGAACATTGCATCGAGAGTAAAATTGCATGTTTATATTGCTTATATTCAATGAAATTATGAAAAAGTACTTTAAATCTGATTTATTTTTTCATCTTCTTCACATTGACATTATCATTCAAGAATTTGGATTCAAATTGCATTCTAGATTTGTTAATCTTTGTCATAATTTAATCATAGTAAAACTTGCATGTAGAGACCTCATATATGGAAAATATCATATAGAATTCACTGTTATAGATTTGAGACAACATATACATAGAAATAACTTAAATCATACTAAAAAACCCCTAAAACTAGGACCCATTCACCTTTACCAACGAATGAGTCATTGGACACGTTGATCAACAATATTTTGGGTATGTTCTAGTGTTTTAGATCCCTTTCTCATCCCTGCAAATACCTTCATCATGACCCATTCATCTTTGGTGGGGAATGAGTCCTTGTATAAATTTTGAAAACAAAATTTGACTTTTTTTGGTTCTGATAAGCATTTTTGTCTCTATTCTAAAATCTAAGTAATAGTCTGAAATAGGTTGTTTTTTCTTTCAAATTCTTGTCTATTTATTAGATTTAGTATAAGATTGGGAAAATAATTCATTGCATATTTCAGTTAAAAGTGGCATTAGAATTCTACATTTTTTAGTATTATTGCATTCAAAGACAAGTTAGATTACACTTTGCATTCATTAGAAAACAAAACAAAAGATTAAAACAACAAAAACATCACACAAAGTTATGTCGAGTTTCCTTTTAAAGGTTAACCTATCCCTCAATCCTTTTAGTAGTGATGACTTTGACATGTTAGATGAAGCCCTTGAATACTTCATCTCATAAGGTTCATCCACTAAGACTTGTCATGACACACAAAAATACAAATATGTTAATACCATAACACCACAACTCGTAATTTATCCCCCTTCGCAAAAACTACAAGTTCAAAATAAACTTGTGCTTATCCTTGAACCACCGAGAAAACAAGGATTCACAACAAACGAGTTATAATACTGTTGCACATACCTACAATACAAGGAAAAATAGGAAATAATAAACAAATCTTGTTCCATTACCATTTCCTAATCCTATCTTTCCCAGTGTGCCTCATTTGATGGCAAACAATGGAAAGGAATATAATCTTGTTGAACACCTTAAGAGTACTCCTACTAAGATTTCCTTATGCAAACTACTTCAAGTATCGCATAGTTATCATAGCATACTCCAATAGGCCTTACAACAAGTTATAGATCCTCCTAACACTAGTTCAAATGATGTAGTAGTGCTAATTCATAGAATGAATCAAATGAAATTGGACATAGTTTTTCACTAGCATGAGTTACCTCCCTTAGAAATTTAGAAGAAATATGAAGCTTTCAACATAATAGTCTATATCAATAAATGTGTGTAGTGTGAGCCTTTTGAAAAAGATAAAAATTATTAAAAATGATATTAAACCCGATTCTTTATCTAGTTGTGGATTCAACAACATCGGAAAAAAATCGCTCAAAGTCATCACATTACCCATCAGAGTTAGGGAAGTAGCATTGCAAACTTTGGTCCACATTATGCTTGATGATCTTTCTTACAATCTCCTTTTAGTGAGACCTTGTTTGCATCATTTCATGAAGTATTTCTATAACAACAAATTCTAAACACTAAAAGTTGATCCAAAACTTGAAAGATGCTTGATGGATGAGAGAGAAGGATGATATCAATTAGAAGCATTAGAATCTAGTACACCAGAAGAAATCACAAAAGAAGAAAAAGAACATGAAACTGATACTGATGAAATTATTAAATTGTTGGAAGATGATTGGGGTTCATTGGATTTCACACCAACATTCATGGGAGAATATAACATAACAACACAAGACACTGAAAAGAGAAAGAAACCAATGGTAATGTCAATGAAAAATTCAAAAGACATCTCACAACCATCTACCTCATCTACTTTAGAAGAAGACACAAGCTATACAAGGTTATGTGCAGGATCATCATGGAAAAAATATGCCCTTAAGTGGCAAAAAAATTAGAAAAATCATATTTAGGCAACTTGACATAAAAATTTGAGTAAGTTATCTATATTATTTCAAAAATATCTAAGAATATAATCTATAGAAATTTGAATATAGTTTCTAAACTACTAGGTTTATTTACAAAAAAAAAATCTATTTGGTGAAAATTTGATATTTCAATGCATTAGTACTTAAATTTCAGGGAAAAATAAGAATTAGGTGTCTGTTTGACCACCTAACCAAAATAAAATGATAATATTTTTTATAATATTTTAGATATAAGTAGAGGACTCATGTCGATGTGATGCATTTTTTGTGAATTTTTCCAAGTAAATATTTAATTATGAATTTTTATTACAACTTTTAAAAAATATAAAACTGTATGTTTGACGGTCCTTAACTTGTTCAAAACTTCATGAATTTCATTTTTTTAATCGATAGTATGTGAACCATAGAATGTCACACATGTTTTGGATTCAAAAATGTGATATCGTTTGAAAGCTATAGATGTTTTTCAATCATCCTATCAATCGGACTTTAGTCATAATTCAAATAGAAAATGAATAATAATTATTTATTAAATTCAAAGTAAAGAATAATTTATATTGGTGGAAATTTTAGAATCTCCTTTAAAAACCCTTTTTGTTTCATCAATTTTGGGTAAAAAAAAAAGTCGTCAGCCACATACCCTACACATATTCATCATATCGCCACTTTTTGGCCCATCATGATCTTGCACATACCCACCACAAAATTTGATGAGATAGACTACCAATAACCACCAAAACTAAAAAAAATGTAAATACTTTATGGAAGAGGTTATGAACTTATGAAACAATTGGGTTATAGTGGAAAAGGATGTGGAACTTGAATGAACAAGTCATTTGTGTTCCAATAGAACCTAACATGCAAGAAACAAAAAGTGGTTTGGGATATTTTCCTTCTAAGATAACAAAAGCAACAAAATTACCTTCACTCAACATCAACACTATCATATGTAACTTTAGCAAACCAACTCTCAACTTGAAGCATTCCGAGTTGATTGATATATATTCCAATGAATATTTGGAATACTTTGAGGATGATGAAGCTTTGAAAGAAATGCTAGGATTCTATGATAATTCATTCAGCCCTCTCACAAAGAAATGGGTTACATGTTCTATGGTTAGTACTAAACAAGATGATGAAGAAAATGAATGTAATGAAAGTGTCAAGGATAAAGAGGAATATAATCCTGAAATAGCGAAACCAAAAGCACTTACTTGGGGAGATACAATCAATATAGTGATGGAGATCAATAATGAGGAGAAATTAATTCAAGTAGGGAAGTGCCTTAATGAAGATGAGCAAGAAGATCACACAACCTTACTTCATGAATTTCTCAAACTCTTTTCTTGGACTTACTCAGAAATGTTGGGAATCATTCTAAGATTGCAACACATAACATAGTCCTTGTGGAAGATGCTAAAATAGTGCAACATAAAATATGAAAGATGAATCCTAAGATAGCCTTACTAGTTAAAATTGAAATTGAAAAAATTCTTTACGCTAGATTTATCTGGCATATTGATTATTCTCCATGGATATCAAATATTGTCATAGTTGTGAAACTTAATAATCATATTAGGATGTGTCTGGATTTCAAAGATTTGAATAAATCATTTTAAAAGATGAATTCCCCCTTCCTAATATCGACATGATAGTAGACTCGACTGCATGACATGCTTTGTGTAGACCTTAAAATCTGCAAATGGTTAAATAACTAACATACAAAAGCATGGTATCTACAAATGGTTAAATAACTAACATACAAAAGCATGGTTAGTGTTAAAACAAAGCAAGATTTTAACATCAATATGAGATATCTAACATGTTTTAAAATGCTATCAAATAACAAGATAAATAAAAGCATACAAAGAAAAACATGAAATCTATCTATCCCATAGTGGATTGGTGCTATTGTAGAAAATAGCCCTTTCCCAATCCTTGATTAAGCTCAAGTGATGCAATGCTTTGAAGATAAAATGAGATGGACAAAATAAAATCTCAGTTTAAGAGAATGACCTTGCAAGAGATTCTGGAGATTCTGGAGGATTTGATCAAGAATGAAGCCTTTCATTTATAGATTATTTTGATAAGAGAATGGCCAAATGGAGGAATGTGGGATAAAGAACAAGCCAATGAAAAGAGGCCACTTGTCAACTTGTGAGTGGTTGATGCATGTGCAACATTTGGGAAATGTGCCCAAGAGAGGGAGTTTAAAATTCAAATTTGAGAGTAAATGCTTGGTTTGACTTGTGCAAGGGACATGTAAGATCCATGTAAGAGCTCGTAAATGACTTGTTGGATGTACATGTCCACTTTTTTTTTAATTCAAACATGAGGGAATATTCCTCAAAGATGCCATGTTGAGTGAAAATGTAGATTTTAATAAATTAATAAATTGATTTATTTGTGCAAGTGGGATTATCTAGAGGATGTGACATGCATTATATTAGATTAATCAAGTTTAGGTTAACTTAATGATGATTAGGATGTTTGACCTTTTTGACTTCAATATTTGATTTATTTAAATCAGAAAAGGATGGAATATGACTTGGAGATTTAATTAAATAAAGCCTTGATTTATTTAATCAAAGAGGGAATGATAGGCTTAAATTAAATAAAGTTTAGTTTATTTAATTAAATGATGATGCAAAATAAAGGTTAATTAATGAAATGTTAAGATTTAATTGATTTATTTAAATGATGTAATGATGAAGTGGATTTATGAAATGAAGGTTATTTGATTAAACTATTGGATTGTCATGTATGCATATTTTGCATGTCTACACTTTGTTGTGATTTGTGGATGTATTTTTTGGCTACAATAAGATCTTTATCAATCCTCAAAACCAATACAAGACAAATTTCATGACTACTTGGGGTAAATTTTGTTGGGTAGTCATGCCTTTTGGATTGAAAAACATAGGCATAACATATCAACAAGAAATGACATTTATATTTCATGACTACATACATAAGATCTTGAAAGACTATGATGATGAAATTCTAGAAAAATATTTAAATCGACAAGACCATGTAAATGTTCTTCGTAAAAAAATTCAGTGAATGTGAAAGTATAACATGAGATTGAATCTGAAGAAGTGTGTCTTTAGTGTAGATAGTGGAAAACTTCTAGGTTTTATCATATCTCATAGAGGCATTGAGGTGGATACGAAGAAAATTGATTGTATTATTAGCGTGCCACCACCTAGAAACATCTCTCAATTATGTACGTTACAAGGTAGGATTCAGGCTATTCATCATTTCTCAATTTCCTTAATAGATCGAACATTATCATTCACACAACTCCTTAAGAAAGATGTTCAGTTTAACTGGAATGAGGATTGTAAAAAATCCTTTGAGAGTTCGAAAGATTATATTGTTACTCCACCAAATTTACAACCTATAATGCATCACAAGTCATTCATCCTTTACATTGTAGCATCAACCCATGCTCTTACAATATTGTTGGCTCAACAAGATAATATCAGTAAAGAACATTTTGTCTATTACATCAGCCAAACTTTGACTGATTATTAAACTCGTTACATGATGATAAAGAAACAATGTTTGGCTCTTGTGTTCACTGCTAGTAAACTGAGACATTATTTACTAAACATTGAAATCCATGTCATGACAAAGTTTAATCCCTTAAAACATCTTCTTACTAAGATGGATTTATCAGGATGCCTAGCTAAGTGGGTTATGTTGTAACTGAGTTTGACCTTAAGTTTGTCTCACAAAAAGTGATTAAATGACAAGCCTTGGCTGACCACTTAGCTGATGCTCATTCTCCCCTAGAATTACCTAATATAGACTCATTCCTAGATGAGAATGTGTCATCTATTCAAAAAGATAAAGAAATGTTGGAATTTTAGTTCGATGGTTCTAAGTGTATAACGAGCTCCAGAGTAGGAGTTATATTAATCCCCCCTTCAATTAAGCGTTTTCCCTTATCATTTTGTCTAAACTTCCTATGTACAAATAACACTGTGGAGTAAGAGGCTTTAATCTAGTTGGTATGTGTGTTGCATTAGCATTAAAATTAAAACACATCTCTATATTTGGGGATTCACTCTTAATTATTAAATAAATAAATGGCACATATCAAGCAAGCATGATAAGCTTGTCTGATATAGAGATCTTACAATGATATTATTAGATAGGTTTGAGTCATATATGGTAGACATCATCCCATGAAAGGAAAATCGGCACATAGATGCAATAGCAAGCTCAACTTCCCTTGTATATCCCAATGATCAAGTATGTGCAGGATCATCATGGAAAACACAGGCCCTTAAGTGGCAAAAAATTTAGAAAAATCAGTGCTAGGAAACTTGACGTAAAAATTTGAATAAGTTATCTATATTGTTTCAAAAATATGTAAGAATAGAATCTATAGAAAATTGAATGTAGTTTCTAAACTACTAGGTTTATTTAAAAATAAATAAAATCTATTTGGTGAAAATTTGAAATTTCAATGTAGCGATACTTAAATTTTAGGGAAAAAATAAGAAGTAGGTGTCTTCGACCACCTAACCATAATAAAATGATAAAAAAATTATAATATTTTATATATAAGTATCTGACTCATGTCCAGATGTGATGCATATTTTTTGTAATTATTTTCCAAGTAAATAATTAATTATGAATTTTTTATTACAACTTAAAAATATAAAAACTCATATGTTTGACCACCTTAACTTGGTCAAAACTTCATGATTTTTTTTTTTAAATCCTATAGTATGTGAAGCATAGAATGTGACACATGTTTCAAATTCAAAAAATGTGATACTATTTGAAAGTTATAGATGTTTTTCAATCAGCCTATCAATCAAGACTTTAGTCATAATTTTAATAGAAAATGAATAATAATTATTTATTGAATTCAAATTAAAGAATAATTTATATTGGTGGAAAGCTAAGAATCTCCTCTAAAAACCCTTTTCATTTCATCAATTTTGGGTAAAAAAAAAGTTGTCAGCCGCATACCCTACAAATACCCACAATATTGCCACTTTTTAGCACATCATGATCCAGCACATACCCAATCCTCTTGTTGACTTCATATTTAAAGTTTAAATAATCCCCAAGCCATCAATAGACAATGAGATAAAAGAAGTATTTTTGACTGATACTAATTCTAATGAATGGTGTTCAACAATATTCAACTATTTAAAAGATGGTACCTTCCCTGAGCCTACAACTAAGAACAATTGAACTCGTATGCAAAAGATTGCATCCAAATACATCATCCTAGTAGACATTCTATATAGAAGATCATTTAATGGGCTCTTACTCAGATGTCTTAAATTTTTTGAAATCCCTATAGCACTTGAAGAAGTTAATGCAGGTGCTTGTGGCTGACATTTTGGAGGGAGATCCCTAGTTCGAAAACTAATCCACATAGGCTATTATTGGAGACACATGGAACAATATTCTTTTCAATACATGAAGAAATGCTAGAAATGTCAATAACATAACAATTTGATTCGTGCCCCTACCTCCAAAATTCAAGTTCAAGTTCCTATTTGGCCATTTTTAGTTATGGGTTTGGACCTTATTAGGAAGATATCACCCCCTTCTTCTACTAGACATACATTTATGATTATTGCTACTGATTACTTCACAAAATGGGTAGAATTTATCCCTCTTAATTCCACAACAATTGATGCAATATGTCATTTCATATTGGAACATATTATTGCTCGCTTTGGTCTCCCTTCTGCATTAGTTTCAGATAATGGAACCCCATTCAAAAACAATGACATGAAGAAATTCTTGGAAATATTGAATATTCAAAATTGTTTTTCAATGCCATACTATCCACAATCAAATGGACAAGAAAAACAAACTAACAAGACTATTGAACAAATCTTGAAAAAAATAGTAAGTAAACATAATAAAGATTGGAATACATAATTAACCTACATGTTAAATGGGCCTATTGTATGAGTGTTAGAACATCCATTGGAAATACTTTGTATAACGCCTATGGTATTGAAGCAGTAATGCCCTTAGAGTTAGAAATTTCTTCCGTGAGAATTTCTCTTAAAGGGCTCATTGATGACACTACTTACAAATAAGAATGATTGCATCAATTCAAAATGTTCGATGAACAATGTATCAATGCTCTTGAGCATCAATAAGCTTATTCTAAAGAATGCAATGTGGTTTCAACAATAACTTCATCCCTCGTGAATTAAATCAAGGTGACTTTGTGTTATACAAAAAATCAATGAAATTTCAATGCCCTCCTGGATGAAAAAGGAAAATTCAAACCTAAATGGTGAGGACCTTACATTATAAAAAAAAACTATGGGTCTAGAGCCTATACATTGACAGAAATGGATGGTACACCTCTAAAATAACCTATAAATTCTATGCATTTTTATCTATATTACATCTAGTATTTCCTCTTTTGAATAGTATGCTAGAACAATGTTGTTAGGTTAAGTAGATATTTTCTATTTTATAGCACATTTCTTTCTTCTTTGATAAATGATAACATGTGTGTATCTTATATTCTAGGGTAATTACTCAAATTACTTTTAAAATTAATTTAGTTGGCATACTATTCAAAATTTTCTTTGTTATGTTAATTTAAATCCTTATTTGAATTCAATACCATTAAATCATAGGAGTATTTAAGTTAACATAGAATATATAATCACAATGTAGCATCTAACATAAACTATAAATAGTTTAATTAGATCACATAAAGCATTAAATCATGTAGACATTTATTAGATATTTCACATAGGATATTTGATAAATGACATTGAAATTTAATTAAACACAAGATCATAAAAATATAAACATAAATGTTCATATATATATCATCAAAATTTTAGGTACATATGCATTGTTGAATACAAAAGCTAATAGGGTCTATGACTTCCAAATCCCTCAGGGGATGGTGATATTTGTGGTGGTCATGATTCAGTAGTATGCGACCAGCTCGAGTTTAGTCGCATCCCCTCCACCAACCTAGATGTTCTCTCCTCCCACATTAGTGCCTCCACCCACTCCTGATCTATGCGGTTTGTGTCTTCTTGTACCCTCATAAGCTTCTCCCATAACTTGGAGACCTTTTTCTACAGATCACTCTCTACTCTATTGTCGATAGTAACTCTAGAGGATAAGACTATTATGAGCTTTGCTTGAATCTAGTTAGCATGACTCTTGGCCCTCTCATACGTTGCACCCAATCTCACCATTGACTCAAAGAGATCTATATGTGCTCCCATAGAATATGGTGGAATGTACACTCTGAGTACATCATCATTCGCATGCAACTGGGGCATCAATGGTATGATCCCTCATTGCTATAGCTTGCACCACTCTCGTGTGGACCTTGCAAAATAGAAATCATAAGAATATCAATAACAATCATAATCATATATAAAGAAGATATATAAGTCATGCATGTGTAAAGAAATAATGTAAATATCAAATCGTCACCAATATCTCTAATCCGCTGGCCAGGGTCTAACCATATAATGGTTGCCTTTCTTTGTGCTAGTGGTGTGGGTGGCCTGCTACCACTAGCATGCCCACACTCATACATGTGGATCTCCGGCCTGACTGGGGCATGTTATCTGGTCAATTTGATAGGTGGTTCCCCACCCTATCAGAGGCAATTGGATCCTCCTTGGTCTTAGCAGTATCCTAACTAATGGACTATGTCTCCTCATCATCATCCTCCTCATAATCCTCATCCTCCTCATCCTCCTCATCTTAACTTACAAAGACATAATGCATGGTATCATCATCATCTATGGTTGCATCTATGTGATCATTGTTTTTTTCCCCTTGACGACTAGGAAGAGATCCAACAAAACCCACAAGGTGGTGCAGAGGGAACACTAGCACTGGCCTAGCTGTAATCCACCACTTCTCATAGGCCAAAATTTCACCTATTTCATTCACCTCAAAGACTCGGGCCACATCATGATCCTCATCATCTGAATCACAAAATATACATTCTTCCTAGGATTACGGCGACTGTCCCCTGGACTAGACGCACTTTGTGATGATCGTCGGTATGTGGGTCTAGAACGTGGAGGTAGCTAGATGTGCTCCAACTGTCTCATCACATGATCATAATAAAAAATTCTAACCACATAATCATGTTTGCCCAAAAGAAACCGATCCATCTATAACCTGTGTAGCTCATATCTATGATCTGGTCAGTACAGGATCCATTGATATGTCCTCTAGTAGATGTCATCCTCATCCAACCAATCAAATCTAATCCTCCAATATAATAGGTCCCCCTCCTGCCACGACTGTTTGAGGGGGTAACTGAAGACCCTCGGCTCACCCAGGGCTATTGTGATAGGAAATCCTATAGGCCTCATACAAGCCATATGCTCAAAGCACCATAGCAGTAGCAGTGTACAATGCATGATGCTATAGAGCTCTCAAAATTCAAATTGACTCAAATCATAGTACAAGTGGGTGAGCATGCTATGACCCCAGGCATAAACAGTCTATTTCTCCTCCATACCTAAAATAGTATGAACCATGCCACCATCTAAGTGTGCCCCTCGACCATCTGGCAATAATGTGAGTGCTATTTTCATAATCATAATCCACCACAAAGGTGGTGACCATGCATTTAAGATCCATTTAACTCCACACATGGTCCAATGCTCGAACGTCGAATAGGTTGCTCTAGAAAATACCAAATACCACATCTCATCTACGCAAATGATCTGTGACTAACTAATCACACATGCTCACCCTAGATAAGAATTAGTAGGATGTGATGAGTGTCCTCTAAGGTGACTATCATCTCCCCAGTCATAAGATCGAAGGTGCAAGTACCTTCATCCCATATTTTGGCTAGGGCTAGTAGCATACCATCATGGTACCTCATAGGTGGCATGAGGTACACCCAAAAAAACCAACATCCTATAGAAACTAATTTTCCTCCTTCGAAAGGTGTGTCACTAACTCATGTAGGAAGAAAAAATGCCTCCCTCCTAGGTGCTTTCGGGCTCGAGGGGGAACCTAAAAGGAAAACTACATGCAATAGGTTCTAAATCAAATAATAAGTATCACTAAAGTTGTTCTAAGACACTTTCCAAACAATATGGACACCTAGGCCATCTTTGGATGGGAGTCTTAGACACATTTGACTATTTTAGGACACCTTGTGCTAAAGAGGGATGCTTTGAACCAATATATTCTAAGATGCTAAAATTACTTTAATTCCATTAAAAAGTATAGTAAAGCACGAAAAATAGTGAAAAATAAAAAAAGAGTGCACTCACTGTCTGTCGAAGGATGCCCTGAGCTGCATCGCTATCGATCTCATCCAATCTTAGGGGCTTGTAGAATATTCAACTTGGCATTCTCACTCACTCTACAACAAGGTAAAATTTCAACAAGGTAAATGTCAAATGAAGAGTGAAAGGAGTAATTTTAATTAGAATATAGTAAAAACCTAGTAAATAAAGCTTATTCATTTAAAAGACAAGTTCATTCAAATCAGCATATAGGGAGCTAGAGGACTCCGTTTTTGACGTCATTTATTGTGTTTGATTTGTAATTCCGCTCCTGGTCTCATCAAATTTCTATCACTATGTGGTATGGTAATTGGAATTACCCTATGATATGACCTAGGTGATTCGATGTGGTTTCATGTTCACCCTGATTCCACCTCCATAAAGCAAGTAGAATCATGGGGCATACATATAACCTCAAATTCAATTCTCTATAGAAGTTTCATAAGAGGATTCTTGAGTATCTAACAAATCTATGTTGCAAGATGTGGTTTCTGACATTGTGGTTTTGCAGGTAGTTATAGTGGGGGATTCATTCTCCCTAATGAATCCATGTGAGTATCCTTTTTTATACTAGTTATTTTCTTTAGCTTGCATATTCACGTATTATTATATGGAAAGTAAAGTGGAAGCTAAATGTAGTGTCAACAAAAGTAATCCTTTTTCACACTTAATTTGAAAATAATTGATACAAAAACAACTTAACATTACCTTTCTTTAGTGTTTTGATGTGTCACATGGATTCACATTAATATAGGTCCCCTTTTCAAACAAAACACACTTAAATTGTACCTTCTAAAAGTGTTGTAAAATGTTGTAGCACACTTTCACACTTTTCTAGCGTTGCTTTAATTAATGGAGCCTAATGGGCCCCTTTTCAAATAAAATTAACTTAAAATATATCCTATTTATGGTGTTGTAAGGTGTTGTAACACGCTTTCACACTTATCTAGGGTATCATTATTTAATTATGGTTAGTTGGAGTTAATTATCCCATTTAAATCAAGTTTAACCCTTATTTGTGACACCTCTTGAAGATCTATCCTAACATCTATAATTCAAATTATATAAAATCTAATTGGGAAAGCTTGTGGTCCTAGAAATTGGTGCTACGACCCATTCACCCTAGATGGTGAATGGGTCCTCCCTCTATAGGACCCTTCTCTTTCAGAAAATTATACATGGGTTTTTAATGTTCTTTCATTCTCCAAAGGAAAGGTCCAAAAAAATAGTGCCAAGACACATTTTCCCTAGGTGGCGAATGGGTCCTCCCTTAATGAGGACCCCCTTTTTGAATTTCATTCTAGTAGGAATTTAATAATGTTTCTTTCTAGATCTGGTGTCAGCTTGAATTGTTTGAATTCTAGGGTTAATTCTCAAATTATGTATAAATACAAGGTTATTTTACATAATTTCAACTAGAAGAAGATTTCAAGCAAGCTAAGAGATAAAGAACTTTCATGAGATCAAGTATTCATAGTCAAGAAGCAATCAAGAGTGAATTTTGGAGCAAGATTGCAAGGTCTTCAAGCTCACTTTGTGTCCAAGATCAAGCATTAGTGAAGGTTGATGATAAATGCCTATGGAGAATCATGAAGGATTCTAGGTATTGGGAGATGCACAAGACATACGACCAAGCCTAAGGAATTTTTTCCTAAGTGATTGCATCTTCTATAATCATCCTATTTTCAGCGTACAAGAGGTATATCCATATCTATGGCTTATTAAAGGAATTAGATATCTCCTTAGTGAGTCATTTGCATTGTTCATGTTACATTTAGGGTTCTAGTCTAACACAATTGGAAAGAATTTCCTTTACATTTTCATAGATCTTAGTCTTACAAACACTTAAGATTAGGATTTCCCACACATTTACATGTTCCATATCTTCATTAATCATCAAAGGTTTAATTACCAATAAGGGATTTGACCAAGGAAAACCCCTATCCACCAACAAGCTACGAAATTTTTCTTGTAGGTTATAAGAAGATCTGGATCCAAAAGTAGGAATTTTAAAGTACAAGGGAGAAGAGTAGAACTAGAAGATACATATCAAATTTAGAGATTTTCATAAGGACCTAGCAAGACCCATTCACCTTTAGTGGTGAATGGGTCCCTGTTAGGGATTGAAGGACATAAAATTTTACACTCTACAAGCTTCTATTTTACGGTCAAAGCTCTCCGAACAAGCCAACCAAAACCCATTCGCCTATGGTGGTGAATGACTCCTTATGAGCAATACAAAAAAGTCACATTTGACCAAGTGAAAAATGTCATTTACTTCCTATTTTTCTAGAAAATTTATAGTTTCATTATTTCTTTCATCATATTTATGCATTACATGTGTTAGACCTAGAATTAGGGTTTTCATATTATATTAATTCATTCTCTTGAAGTTATGATTTAGCTCACCACCCCTCCTTGCATAAAGGAAATATTGCAAGATCTCTCAATCTTGACTTAATTCACCTCTTGTGTTGATAGTTATTTCAAGATTCTTGGATCCCATCTTTTGAATGAAACCCTAACTAGACAAAGGGGGTTATACTTCATAGCCTTCTCCCCTTTCTCTATGTTTCACATCCTTAACCTTGAAAAAAAATTACAAGGTCGACTATGCACCTCAAAGGTATAAATTCAAATTAGGTCAGCACTAAAATATTCCTATAGTGTAGAAGAATGAAGGTGGACCACATCACACCTTAACTCAGATCTAAATCCACATAAACAATCCATGCCACACTTCACCAAACATCAAAGCATATCCACAATTAGTGTAAATAGCCAAGGTCAATTTAACCTATGTTAACACCTTTAAACATTTAAGTACATGCTTCCTCAAATCCAAATATGACTCATAGACCACACACAAGAATTAAACACAATATAAAATGTTCTATCAATAGCTTGAAATCCAACAAATCCTTCACAACAAAAAACACTTGAAGAATGCAATTATTTTGTACACCCAATTAACCTTCCACAAACTGTAACACATGAATCCAATCTTCCATAGCACCGAAACTCAAACAACTTAGGATCAATATAGATATGAACAATATAATCACACTTCCAAATCCATAACACTAGAAAATAAAATACAGAGAAATGCAGAGAAAAATCATTTCTCCCAAACAACACTACATCATAGTTCACACACTACTGAACACAACTTCTTCTGTTGATCGATCTCAAACATGAAACTTTGGATATAACACCTCTGATCAACATATTTGAGCCATACAAGTAGATCTTCAACAACGAAGAAATGTGGAGCAAAAAACTAAACACCACTTTACCACATTGAACTCTCTTTTAATCAAAATTTCTCAAAAGAACTTGGAAGCCCAGGACCACAAACACCATCTCAAGATCTACAACACCTTTTAAGCATCTCAACCACACAAGAGGTTGAACATCCTTAATTATATGACTATCAAAGCAACACTAAATGTTGACATCGATGCAACAACATAGAGTTGTTGACATTAGTGACAACTCAAAATTCCAACATATTTCATCCCATGAAATGAGACTCAAATAAGATCTAGAGATAAATATTGTAGAAAAAAATTCCTTTCTTATAAAATCTAAAAATACTGAATGGGTGATCTTGATCTTGCAAGATAAGGGACCACCAAAAATTTTACTAGTTCATAGAATTTCCATTATGGATGCTTGAATCATTCCAAAAAAATATGGTTTCATGGCTTCCTAGGCTCTCTAAATTCTCTTTCTTATAATATTTTCGTCAACATGAACTACATTCTTCATGTGATACTAATTTTGAGCCCAATCCCCTTGCAAGCAAGACATCCATAAGGATGAATACAGGTAATACAATATCAAACACAAATTTTCTAAGCTTCATCTCCATAAAAAACATAAAAAATCTATTTGGTGCAGAGCACCAAACATTGACACTCCATGGATAAAATCTAAAATCCTCCATATTCTTGAGGGAGTCAACAAATTTCCAAGAAACCCAATGGAAACCCTTGTCATTTTTCATGAAATTCAAGATAAAATCATGTAAAAGCTTTTCTAGCTTCATTTACAAGGCCTTAGATGGAGCCTGATATGAAGAATAATAAACATGGGCATCCATAAGAATATAGGAACACACTTGAAATTTCCCTACCAAAGAGGGGATTTTTGATCCAATATGCTTTTTTTTTTAATTCTAAAAGGAATCACTTACCATAACAATACTTGTTAAGGCTGCAAAGCAAAAGGATTGGGCAAGAATCTAAAAATTTCTTTCTTACCAACAATTTATAGCAAAAGGAATTGAGCCAATAGGGAATGGGTTGAAAGGATTATTTGAAAAATTGAGTCTTATATCACTAAATGGTAGAACAAGATGCTTTACAAAATATGTTTGAGAATTTGAGGGTTTGGTTGATATTTTACTCCTCTTCAATGAGAGTGAGGAATGAATCATCTACAAAGTGGTCATTCACAATCTAAATTGATGTATCGGGGAAGACAATACCTTTGACTAGTCCTCAAGACACAAAAATGCGCCTTAGAAAGAGATTTATAACTATGAAGAAAAAAGCATATGTTTATATTATAATTTTTCCTTTTCATTATGATCTTATAGAATTTGAAGAAGTTGTTAATGTAGAGAATTATAGAAAGGTTATGGATGAAGAGATAAATAATATTGAAAGGAAAAAAGTGTGGGAGTTAGTTGATCTAACTAAAGGTAATGATTTCATAGGTGTCAAGTGGGTCTTTAAAACCAAGTTCAACATAGAAGGCGAAGTTGAAAAGTATAATGCAATGTTAGCAGTAATTGCTTTATCAAATTATTATGAGATTTATTACAATTCAGAATTCAAACCAATTGTGAGAATTGATACATTTAGAGTTTTCTTAGATGTTACAACACAAAATGATTTAAAATTTTATTAAATCGATCTAAAATCAATAATTTTGATATTTTCTAATAGGAGTAAGTGTATCTTGCATAGCCATTGTGTTATGAAGTTTATGGGCGCAAAAATAAATTACATACATTGATGAAATTTTTTTATGGTCTCAAACAACCACTAAGAGTGCAATCAAGTCGTATTTCCTCATATTCAATTAGCAATTGATTTAGTTAAAGAATCAATGAGCCTACACTATACACAAAGATCAATAAGCATGGTTAGATATTAATTTTATATTTAAACTTTAAGGATTTAATATTTATTAGATTTTTTTCTACAAACATGTTCAAAATGGTCTTGAACAAAGTGTTTGAAACGATAGATCGAGGGTTGATGAGATATTTTCTAGGTATGTAAGTTATTTAGATAGATAATGTCAATTTTAATTCTCAATCCAAGGATGCTAATGATGTGTTAAATAATATTTGGTATGATGAATTATAATGAAGCACCAACTTTATTCACAATAGGAACCAAGCTTAGAAAAGAAGACATGGCATTCAATCTTGATCTAATTAAGAACAAAAGATTCATTAGAAGTCTAATATATCCCATAATCAGAAGACCAAATACAATGTATAGTTGTTGTATAATTTCAAGATTAATGTTGTCACTAGAAGACTCACACAAGCAATTTGAGAAGAAAATATTAATATGTATAGTAGGAACAATAAAATATATAATACTATACTCTACAAATATTATTTTTAATTTTATTTTCTATACTAATAATAATTATGTAAGAATTGTATATGATATAAAGTATACTTTGGAATGATTTTCACTTTAAATTGGGACTACTCTCATGGACATCAAAGAAGTAATCTATTCTAACAAATTCCTTATCTAAAGTAGGTGAGAGAAACACTAGTAGCATTTGAAGCAGTGCTTTCTCATAAAAAGTAGGTGAGAGAAACACTAGTAGCATTTGAAGCAGTGTTTTCTCATAACAAATCAGCAATTGCATTATAAAAAAAAATTTATGATTTTGACAAGAGAAGCAATTAAGATGAAGGATCACCAGTCCATGCTGAGAGTGCAAATAATGGTGTTCCTTTCCACCCTACAATTATAGCATGTTCATCAAGCTCCAGAGAATAATATTGTCCGGAGGCATACTCCCTTAACAACGATTTTGCCTGATACAAAGCTTGATAGCTGAAGTTCATTTCCTTGAAGCCTGCTTGTTTGAAGAAAACCTTCCACACATTAATTGTGACATGCCTAATTGTCCTCTCCTTCCCCTCATAGACTATCATATTCCTTATCTGATTTCCATCAATTAATTCTTCATGCTTTACCCTCTTAATATCATTTCTGTCTGGAAAGGTGACATCCAACAGATCAAAAATCGCGCTGTAATTGTGAAGCACCTCCGTCAATCTATTCGGAAAAGATGGAGAATTATGCTTACCTTCTATTTCGGCAGTCACCATTATCCGAGGCCTTAGTTTCTTGATAACACATAGAACATTGACCAGAAGGACTGGATCATATAACAAACTTCTCAGAATAATTGGGGCGTAAACTGCCAACGCCTCACCAGATTTCACGTTGAATATACTACCCTTAATCTCCTCTATGTTAGGATCTCCACCATGTTGTAGGAGAAGGGAATGTCCAAAGATTTAGCGAGCTCACGAAGTCTTTTCCCGCTTTTCCTAAGCTCTTCGCCATTCATCCCAACTGTTGTTATCTTCGGAATCTTAAGCGAAGAAATAGAAGAAGCAGCAGCTCTGTGTGAAAGAAATTCCATTAGGACTGTCCAATGCGATCCAGTTCACATCCCCAGATCAATTACATGAATCTTCCTTGCATTCCCCACGGCATCTATGATTGCCTGCACTGACGTGAACTGCAGCAATTTGATATGGGGCAGAACTCTCGTATAGTAAGCAACGAGACTACAAAATTCATTTTTCTCAAATTCAACATCAATATTGAAGGCAAAATCTGGAGCTGGTTTAGCTGCGTTGCCTAACATGCCGAGAGTGTCGCGTTGAATTCTCCGCTTCAGGGCGTCGGAGATATAATAGGCGAGCCTCTCTGTGGGATTTCCCAGCTGAGAAGACAATTTCTTGCAGTTATTCACCAGCACGGCAGCGTGATCATACTCCCCGTTGCCTATCATACGTCCGGAGGCTAACAGGAGTTGAACCAATTCCAGCCTCTTCTCTTCCTCTCCAGGCACATTCCCTTCGCGATCGAGTCCATCATTAACGCATATTCTGACTTTACCAGCTCCTTCAAAATTCATTAATTGCTCAGACCACACGACATCCCTGTTTGGCAGTATCTCGTTACAAAATTGTGCTCCATGCAAGTAATTATCAACCGGAGTCTGCAAATTTTCTGCTTCAGAAAAATCTTGTAATTGCCCAGAGATCATATCACCATTTATCATCTGTTCCTTAAAAGGAAAGACTTGAAATAAAGAATCGTTCACGGGCTCCTCCTCGAAATCAATGATTTGATAGTCTTGCAATGCATAGCTGTCATCCGTGGCCATGAACCAACATTGATCAAGCTCACGACTATCTGCATCCCACAGAAAGGGATTGAATGAATAATCTGACGAAGATAGAGGACGAGTCCCGTTACCAGATGCACTCATCTTCTCCTAACCTTTTGAATTGGCTTTCAGTATTCACTTACTAACTCGAAAAGGAAGACTTTAAAATAACGCGATGGAGTCCAGGAGGACATTACAAAGACGTGATTTCCTACAAGCTAATTTGGACATAGAAACCAATGTTCTTATTGTATGGCAAAAGAGTAGAATACTGAGATAAATACAAATTCGGTATAAACCGTATCTGATTTGTGCGTAATCGATTACGTCAGCTAAGCTTCATCGGTTCGATGAGTACAACATCAATCGGAGCAGATGTAAATGTTTAGATTATTCACACGTGGGGAAGGGTTACTCATCAATGAACCACTTATAGCGCAGTCGGGAAATACGGTACCAAAAAGATGTGTGTTTGTGTGATTGTGAAAATTGCATAATTTAAAAGAAAGAAAAAAATAACATTTTACCTTTATTGTAATTGAGTTGTTTTAATGCAATAATTTTGTGTTCGATTTTAGTTTTAAAAACTATGAATAATTAGAATTTGTTATGATTTTTTTTCTATAATTTTACATCTTGAAAATTGATGTAGTTCATTTTTACATATGTAAATTCAAAATTTATAGTTAAATATTTTTTAGAATAATTAATTTTTTATATCATTTTAAAAGTTTAAATTATTTCAGTACTTCCACTAATTTTAATTTTAAATTGTAGTATTCTAAAAATTTTCATTTCATTTCTCATAATTCTAAATTAGGTTTGATTAGATTGTATTATTTTTTATATTCATAATATAACTAGTTTGAGTTTGTCGATTTATTTATTTTTCTTAATTTCTTGTAATATTAAGTTTTTAACATTCAAGAGTTTTAATCTAATTTTTATAATTAGATATCTTTAACTTTATATTTAATTATCAATTGAATCCATTCTCACATATATCTTAATATTCTATTTTTATTAGAGCTTTAGAATTTACTTCTTGGTATGTACTTCAACCTAAACCTGTCTATCCTCGTGCTACATTCTTAATTATCTCATAGACCCTTAGCTTTGGGAATATCATTGTAATCCTTATAAAATTTGTTAACATTAAGGAAAAATTGGAATACAAGTCACGTTTCTAACATTTTAAAACTTCCCAATGAGACAAGTAAAAGTTGTGAGGATTTGGTGCATGATACATTACCAAGAAATCCTTTGTGTACAGGCACGATATGAAATTTGATGCCATATATAGTCATTTTTTGCTCTAAGTAATCTTCCAACGTCAAAGGCTAAAATTCAAACTTGAATTGAAAAAGGATATCAAACTTGTCATGTTGTGTTAGCACATGTGAATGCAAAGTTGGTGATATGAAGAAGTACATTAGCTTAAAATTATCAATCCTCATAATTATTTTATGATTGAGTGCATAGTGATTAAAGAGGTATTCAAATCTAGAGTTTAGGATTAAAAGAATATAGTGCATGTTCAAGTATTTATGAAATAGGTATGTTATCCAACCCTTTTCATATGTCTAACTATTTAATGCAAGTTAGTGCTTGGTTTTTAAAATCATTGGTTCTTGTCAAAAAATCTTGTAGATTATTTTAGTCTCTATTTTTCATAAACATGCTATAATTACAAAAATCCCACTTTTCTGAATGAACAATGCTACATTCCATTAAAGCAAGCTTAAGAGGGGTCATGATTAAAACCTAATTAGTCAACTAGCAGGTTCTATGAAGAAGCCATAATAGAGTAGAGTTAGTTAGGGACGTTGTAGTTCTTGTTATTGTGTGGTGTTTATTGCTCTATTGTTACAACAATTCTAGAAGCCTTAACTGTACTGTAAATATATGGAGAAAAAAATTAAGAAAATTGATAATGTCTGATATCTTCATCACTACTGACCAAATATATATAGTTTGTAATTAATAGAATCCAAAATCTAGAGAATTAAGGTCAATTGAGGGATAACTCTTCCTCATAGTGAACAAATAATTGATTATAGAATTATTCAACCTAAAACCTCAATCTAATGACAAAATTAATTTTAGCATATTATGTAAGGGGTATACAAAGGATAAAATTAGTTATAGGTTTAAATGGTTTCTATTCCATCTAATTAGAAATAATTTTGGATCCAATTATATTCCTTCTAACAATTTGGACCTTCTAAATCCTGATACTTTTGAGTAATATTTAAGGATGGCATTCTTTTCCCTACATCAAGTCCTAAGAGTAGGTTGTAAGACACAAATGCTAGTACACATGACAATGTTGGTTTTATATATTTAGAATAAATTTTACAACATGCCTTTTGATTATGCTTCACTTGTGGCTGAGTGTATTCAAAAAGAGCTTATGTCTTTGACAATTGATAATAGGATTCCATGTTTCAAATGGTATTTCTTACTTGATCATATCTAGCTTTAATTGGGAAGGCATACATGGGGGAAGATTTGAGAGTAATAGTTACATTCTTGGATGGTACACCGATGGGAATTTAGATGAAGACATATGTATGGGATGGACATTCTCAAAATTTTGACTATAATGTATTAAAATTCTATTTTTTTTCAAAGACTTATGAATATGACCAAACACCAAAGAAAAATATTATCTACAAGATTCATGGAATTTCTAAGGCTATTACAATCGGACCAATAAATGGATATTGGTCATAATTTGGGAGATTGGATTTTCCATCAAGACAAAGAAATTACTAAAATATATTGAGCTAAAGTAGAACCACATGCTCTTTTTTCCTCCTCGGACCATGATAGAGTTTTTTCTTAAAAATAATTTAATAGTTGAATAAATTAGAAAAAAATTGTTTAAAAAACCCAAAGAAAGGCACATTTATCCCTTTTACCCTTATTTCTTCATTTTCCTTAGAAAAACACTGTTTAAAAAACCCAAAGAAAGGCACATTTATCCCTTTTACCCTTATTTCTTTATTTTCCTATCACTACAAAGGAAGGTCTTGATATCCTACAGGCAAGGTTAATGGAGTATAAAGTTTTTTGAGAGAAAAGTAGGAAATTTGATCTTGAATACTTATTAACAAGGTTAAAAAGGAAGTAGGGAGATACGGGTATGAATATAAACGTGACGAAGTAGAATATTTAGTCAAAAATTACAAAGCAAAGGTTGATAAAAGAAGAGAAGATTGGGTGAAAATTTGCTAACAAGAAAGAAAAAACATTCAATGATTCGAAGGACCATGTCTTTTGAATGTTTACAATGTTGAAGCATGTGAACACTTTGGCTTTCATAACAAAGGCTGTCCAAAATATTGGTACAATAGAAATTTCAATGGGAGCTGAGCATCCAACTCAAGATGTCAACATAATGGTTGTTCTTGTTGCAAAATTAGAAAAGAAAGCTAAGTAGAATATTTTGCATGAAAATGCCTAACCGCTAATTGATTATGATATAACTGAAGCTAGTGGGGACAATGCAAATGAGTATGAGTGGATTATGTAGATGCTCGCATTTCTTTAGAGACCAGTTCTTAGTGATCCTCCATTGGAAAGATCATTGCTAAATTCAGAGGAAAGGGAAAAAGACTATTCAGGATGTTAGAGCTCTAGCATGTGAATTATTTCTCTCAGATGATGACTTCATCAATTCTAGGGAATTCAAAATGTTGCTAGTTAGAGGAAAATTAAGTGGTAATACCCAGAAACCTCAGGATAAACAACAACAAGACCAAGGAAAAATTGAAGAAAGTGTTGTTAAAAAAATCTTTAAAATATGTCAAAATTGACCTTTTATATATTAAACCAGAAGAAGGAAGAAGATTAGTAAGAGAGAACGGATGCTTATTATTGCCCAGATGGGACATTGCCTCTGCAATTGCATTAGACACAATGAGGCAAGAAGCTGATGAGCTCACTTAATCTTAGGATATTCCCATCGCGATCGAGTACAACATTAACGCATATTTCGACTCCTGCAGCTACTTCGAAATTCATTATTTGCTCAGTCCAAAGAACATCCCTATTTGGCAGCATCTTATTACAAAATTGTGCTCCATGCAAGGAATTATCAACCGCTGTCTGCAAATTCTCTGCTTCAGAAAAATCTTGTAACTGCCCAGGAATCATATCACTATTTATCATCTTTTCCTGAAATGGAAAGATTTGAAATGAAAATTCGTTCATCGGCTCCTCCCCGAAATGAAGCATTTGATGGCTGGCAGTGCAAAGCTGTCATCCATGTCCATGAACTGACATTGATCAATCTCACGACCATCTAGAAAGAGATTCAATGAATAATGTGATGACGATTGAGGACGAACCCCACAATTAGATGCACTTATCTTCTCTTAACTTATTGCACTGGCTTTCAGTATTCACTCGACAAATTCGAAGAAAGGACTTTAAAAGGACGTGATTGAGTAGTCAGGGAGGACATTGGAAAGACGTCATTTCATATAAGCCACTTTGTACAGACAAAATAATGTGATCGTCTTTTAGTTAAAAAGTTAAAATACTGAGATAAACACAAATTCGGTAAAAACCGTAGAACTGATTTGTTCGTAATGGGTTACGTCAGGTAAGCCTCATCGGTCTCCATAAGTGCATCATCATTAGGAGCAGAAGTAAATATTTGGGTTATTCACTACCACTTAGAGGGGAACATGGTACCAAAAGGATGTCTGTGATTTTGAAATTGCCTAATTTACAAATTTTTATTTTATATTGAGTTTATTAGTACTTGTTTTTCCCAAAGTTTGGCTTTTTTAAGTTAACTACTTATTAATAATTTAGTTTTCAATCAATCAAAAATAATATTTTAAAAAAATTAAAATAAAATTCAATTTTGTAAATTTAACTTTAAAATTGTTTTTGCAAATTATAAAAATTATTTCTTGTGCGGTATGTGTTATTGACTCATTTGTAGGAAAAACAAGGTAAACATTTTTTCAAAGAATGATTTTTTATTTTTTGTTTTATAAAATCAATTAAATCTTTCTAAAATAAATAAACTACTTATTTTGACTTTTTTAAAAATAACTTTTTTTATGTATGGAATTGTTATTTTTTTATTAAAGAAAATCTCTAAAAAATCAATTAACTATTTTATAAAGATTTGGATTCATACTATCAAAATAATAATAAAAAAACTTGTATTATTCTTTCCATTAGAGAAATATCTTTGTTATGGATGTTTTTAATATTTTATGATATAATAAATAATTTATGCTCTCCTACTTTTCATTAATATTTTTTTTCATCATATATATTTTTTATATTAATTTACATATATAGGTTCTCCTAAAAAAAATTATAACCTATAATATATAGGTATATAAGATACAATCTATTTTAATGTAGATAATATTAATTTATATATTATTTCTATTTATATCTATAACTTAGGGAAAAACCTAGGTTAGCAGATTAGAGCTTAAAATAAGATAACTCAAAACAAGCAATGAAGTATAAAGGAGTAACAATATGAAAACAAGAGAAGAGTTTACCAAATGTCTTCAACCTCTACGATTGACCTCCATTGCACCTTTTCTATTTGCTACAATATTGTGTTTTCCCTGAGATTTGAGATGAACAACCTATGATAATGTTAATGTCCTAAGAAAATGTTGAAGGATTCTATCAAAATGAAACACAATGCAACAAAACAACTATGAAGCAAACCTAAAATATGCATGAAATAGCCTAAGATGTCAAGATCACAATGCCAAGAGTTTGAGAGATATGAAGTCTAGATTGCATGAGATGTTCAAATGAGACCAAAATTGCTATTTTATAGAAAAGTCAATTTTGGATGAATGGCCAAAATTGAAGATTGACAAATACCCTAAGATCAATGGTTAAAATTGAATGTAACAACCCACAATTAGGGTTTGGGCAACATTATGGTGAAATTTGAAATGAGTGGTCAAGATTTGATTTTAGAAAATCAAATCAAGGGACAAGATTGCATGTGAGAAGAAGATAGGAATGGAACGGAAAAAGAAAGAGCTAGAAAATAAAATAATAATAGATATTATTTGAATTAAGAGGGAAAGTTGTCATTTTGAATTAAAAATTAATTTAGTTCAAAAGGTGGGGCATGTGATAGTAAATAATTAATTTGAATTATTTACTAAGAGAGAGAAAATTAGAAAGTGGGATAATTTTAAATAAATAGTTTTATTTAAAATTAGGAGAATGCTAAGGTGGACAATAATTGAATAAATTAAGGAAGATATTTAGAAATTAATGACGTGTTTTATTTAAAATTTATTTATTCAAATAATCAAGAGGAAATAATGGAAAAAGGATAATTAAATAAATTTAAGAATTTATTTAATCATAGAGAAACATTAGAGAATTAGCGACGTATTTAAATAGATAAATAAAATTTATTTATTTAAATAATCAAGAGGAATAAAAGACATGAATTAATTAAATAATTATAAATTATTTAATTAATAGTTGAAATTGGACCATAGGACATAATTAAATATTTTAATTATGTCAGGAAGAAATATGGAGAAAATAGAGTTTGCAGGCCTAGGTCAATTTTATCTATGTACATTTTGCCCCTCTTTGTCATAATGTAGCTTGTCACATTGTGCCAAAGAAAACTCAATAAAAAACATACCCTAGCGAAGGTATGGAGTATCTATGCCCCCTCAGAAATTTTTTCAAATTTTGGTCTAGTGACATAAACATTTGGAAGGTGTTTGGATAAGTTAATTTGATGTATAGAAAATTAGTGGTGCATGATAGCTTTTAGATTTCAACATGTTTAAAGCAGTTAATGGGTTGGTCCAAGTTGGTCAAAAGAGCCTCCAATATTAAAATTTTCAAGAAAATCTCACTTTTTACCCTATAAATAGGTTCAAAATTGGTAAAAAGTCAATTCATTTTCACTTTTACTCTTTGAGATTTGAGAGCTTATAGAGAGGAGACTTCACACGAAGATGGTGATTC
>VDFB02358134.1:41369716-41400799 GCA_007258455.2 Sequoia sempervirens
TAACTATGTAAGAATTGTATATGATATAAAGTATACTTTGGAATGATTTTCACTTTAAATTGGGACTACTCTCATGGACATCAAAGAAGTAATCTATTCCAACAAGTTCCTTATCTAAAGTAGGTGAGAGAAACACTAGTAGCATTTGAAGCAGTGCTTTCTCATAAAAAGTAGGTGAGAGAAACACTAGTAGCATTTGAAGCAGTGTTTTCTCATAACAAATCAGCAATTGCATTATAAAAAAAAATTTATGATTTTGACAAGAGAAGCAATTAAGATGAAGGATCACCAGTCCATGCTGAGAGTGCAAATAATGGTGTTCCTTTCCACCCTACAATTATAGCATGTTCATCAAGCTCCAGAGAATAATATTGTCCGGAGGCATACTCCCTTAACAACGATTTTGCCTGATACAAAGCTTGATAGCTGAAGTTCATTTCCTTGAAGCCTGCTTGTTTGAAGAAAACCTTCCACACATTAATTGTGACATGCCTAATTGTCCTCTCCTTCCCCTCATAGACTATCATATTCCTTATCTGATTTCCATCAATTAATTCTTCATGCTTTACCCTCTTAATATCATTTCTGTCTGGAAAGGTGACATCCAACAGATCAAAAATCGCGCTGTAATTGTGAAGCACCTCCGTCAATCTATTCGGAAAAGATGGAGAATTATGCTTACCTTCTATTTCGGCAGTCACCATTATCCGAGGCCTTAGTTTCTTGATAACACATAGAACATTGACCAGAAGGACTGGATCATATAACAAACTTCTCAGAATAATTGGGGCGTAAACTGCCAACGCCTCACCAGATTTCACGTTGAATATACTACCCTTAATCTCCTCTATGTTAGGATCTCCACCATGTTGTAGGAGAAGGGAATGTCCAAAGATTTAGCGAGCTCACGAAGTCTTTTCCCGCTTTTCCTAAGCTCTTCGCCATTCATCCCAACTGTTGTTATCTTCGGAATCTTAAGCGAAGAAATAGAAGAAGCAGCAGCTCTGTGTGAAAGAAATTCCATTAGGACTGTCCAATGCGATCCAGTTCACATCCCCAGATCAATTACATGAATCTTCCTTGCATTCCCCACGGCATCTATGATTGCCTGCACTGACGTGAACTGCAGCAATTTGATATGGGGCAGAACTCTCGTATAGTAAGCAACGAGACTACAAAATTCATTTTTCTCAAATTCAACATCAATATTGAAGGCAAAATCTGGAGCTGGTTTAGCTGCGTTGCCTAACATGCCGAGAGTGTCGCGTTGAATTCTCCGCTTCAGGGCGTCGGAGATATAATAGGCGAGCCTCTCTGTGGGATTTCCCAGCTGAGAAGACAATTTCTTGCAGTTATTCACCAGCACGGCAGCGTGATCATACTCCCCGTTGCCTATCATACGTCCGGAGGCTAACAGGAGTTGAACCAATTCCAGCCTCTTCTCTTCCTCTCCAGGCACATTCCCTTCGCGATCGAGTCCATCATTAACGCATATTCTGACTTTACCAGCTCCTTCAAAATTCATTAATTGCTCAGACCACACGACATCCCTGTTTGGCAGTATCTCGTTACAAAATTGTGCTCCATGCAAGTAATTATCAACCGGAGTCTGCAAATTTTCTGCTTCAGAAAAATCTTGTAATTGCCCAGAGATCATATCACCATTTATCATCTGTTCCTTAAAAGGAAAGACTTGAAATAAAGAATCGGTCACGGGCTCCTCCTCGAAATCAATGATTTGATAGTCTTGCAGTGCATAGCTGTCATCCGTGGCCATGAACCAACATTGATCAAGCTCACGACTATCTGCATCCCACAGAAAGGGATTGAATGAATAATCTGACGAAGATAGAGGACAAGTCCCGTTACCAGATGCACTCATCTTCTCCTAACCTTTTGAATTGGCTTTCAGTATTCACTTACTAACTCGAAAAGGAAGACTTTAAAATAACGCGATGGAGTCCAGGAGGACATTACAAAGACGTGATTTCCTACAAGCTAATTTGGACATAGAAACCAATGTTCTTATTGTATGGCAAAAGAGTAGAATACTGAGATAAATACAAATTCGGTATAAACCGTATCTGATTTGTGCGTAATCGATTACGTCAGCTAAGCTTCATCGGTTCGATGAGTACAACATCAATCGGAGCAGATGTAAATGTTTAGATTATTCACACGTGGGGAAGGGTTACTCATCAATGAACCACTTATAGCGCAGTCGGGAAATACGGTACCAAAAAGATGTGTGTTTGTGTGATTGTGAAAATTGCATAATTTAAAAGAAAGAAAAAAATAACATTTTACCTTTATTGTAATTGAGTTGTTTTAATGCAATAATTTTGTGTTCGATTTTAGTTTTAAAAACTATGAATAATTAGAATTTGTTATGATTTTTTTTCTATAATTTTGCATCTTGAAAATTGATGTAGTTCATTTTTACATATGTAAATTCAAAATTTATAGTTAAATATTTTTTAGAATAATTAATTTTTTATATCATTTTAAAAGTTTAAATTATTTCAGTACTTCCACTAATTTTAATTTTAAATTGTAGTATTCTAAAAATTTTCATTTCATTTCTCATAATTCTAAATTAGGTTTGATTAGATTGTATTATTTTTTATATTCATAATATAACTAGTTTGAGTTTGTCGATTTATTTATTTTTCTTAATTTCTTGTAATATTAAGTTTTTAACATTCAAGAGTTTTAATCTAATTTTTATAATTAGATATCTTTAACTTTATATTTAATTATCAATTGAATCCATTCTCACATATATCTTAATATTCTATTTTTATTAGAGCTTTAGAATTTACTTCTTGGTATGTACTTCAACCTAAACCTGTCTATCCTCGTGCTACATTCTTAATTATCTCATAGACCCTTAGCTTTGGGAATATCATTGTAATCCTTATAAAATTTGTTAACATTAAGGAAAAATTGGAATACAAGTCACGTTTCTAACATTTTAAAACTTCCCAATGAGACAAGTAAAAGTTGTGAGGATTTGGTGCATGATACATTACCAAGAAATCCTTTGTGTACAGGCACGATATGAAATTTGATGCCATATATAGTCATTTTTTGCTCTAAGTAATCTTCCAACGTCAAAGGCTAAAATTCAAACTTGAATTGAAAAAGGATATCAAACTTGTCATGTTGTGTTAGCACATGTGAATGCAAAGTTGGTGATATGAAGAAGTACATTAGCTTAAAATTATCAATCCTCATAATTATTTTATGATTGAGTGCATAGTGATTAAAGAGGTATTCAAATCTAGAGTTTAGGATTAAAAGAATATAGTGCATGTTCAAGTATTTATGAAATAGGTATGTTATCCAACCCTTTTCATATGTCTAACTATTTAATGCAAGTTAGTGCTTGGTTTTTAAAATCATTGGTTCTTGTCAAAAAATCTTGTAGATTATTTTAGTCTCTATTTTTCATAAACATGCTATAATTACAAAAATCCCACTTTTCTGAATGAACAATGCTACATTCCATTAAAGCAAGCTTAAGAGGGGTCATGATTAAAACCTAATTAGTCAACTAGCAGGTTCTATGAAGAAGCCATAATAGAGTAGAGTTAGTTAGGGACGTTGTAGTTCTTGTTATTGTGTGGTGTTTATTGCTCTATTGTTACAACAATTCTAGAAGCCTTAACTGTACTGTAAATATATGGAGAAAAAAATTAAGAAAATTGATAATGTCTGATATCTTCATCACTACTGACCAAATATATATAGTTTGTAATTAATAGAATCCAAAATCTAGAGAATTAAGGTCAATTGAGGGATAACTCTTCCTCATAGTGAACAAATAATTGATTATAGAATTATTCAACCTAAAACCTCAATCTAATGACAAAATTAATTTTAGCATATTATGTAAGGGGTATACAAAGGATAAAATTAGTTATAGGTTTAAATGGTTTCTATTCCATCTAATTAGAAATAATTTTGGATCCAATTATATTCCTTCTAACAATTTGGACCTTCTAAATCCTGATACTTTTGAGTAATATTTAAGGATGGCATTCTTTTCCCTACATCAAGTCCTAAGAGTAGGTTGTAAGACACAAATGCTAGTACACATGACAATGTTGGTTTTATATATTTAGAATAAATTTTACAACATGCCTTTTGATTATGCTTCACTTGTGGCTGAGTGTATTCAAAAAGAGCTTATGTCTTTGACAATTGATAATAGGATTCCATGTTTCAAATGGTATTTCTTACTTGATCATATCTAGCTTTAATTGGGAAGGCATACATGGGGGAAGATTTGAGAGTAATAGTTACATTCTTGGATGGTACACCGATGGGAATTTAGATGAAGACATATGTATGGGATGGAAATTCTCAAAATTTTGACTATAATGTATGAAAATTCTATTTTTCTCAAAGACTTATGAATATGACCAAACACCAAAGAAAAATATTATCTACAAGATTCATGGAATTTCTAAGGCTATTACAATCGGACCAATAAATGGATATTGGTCATAATTTGGGAGATTGGATTTTCCATCAAGACAAAGAAATTACTAAAATATATTGAGCTAAAGTAGAACCACATGCTCTTTTTTCCTCCTCGGACCATGATAGAGTTTTTTCTTAAAAATAATTTAATAGTTGAATAAATTAGAAAAAAATTGTTTTAAAAACCCAAAGAAAGGCACATTTATCCCTTTTACCCTTATTTCTTTATTTTCCTATCACTACAAAGGAAGGTCTTGATATCCTACAGGCAAGGTTAATGGAGTATAAAGTTTTTTGAGAGAAAAGTAGGAAATTTGATCTTGAATACTTATTAACAAGGTTAAAAAGGAAGTAGGGAGATACGGGTATGAATATAAACGTGACGAAGTAGAATATTTAGTCAAAAATTACAAAGCAAAGGTTGATAAAAGAAGAGAAGATTGGGTGAAATTTTGCTAACAAGAAAGAAAAAACATTCAATGATTCGAAGGACCATGTCTTTTGAATGTTTACAATGTTGAAGCATGTGAACACTTTGGCTTTCATAACAAAGGTTGTCCAAAATATTGGTACAATAGAAATTTCAATGGGAGCTGAGCATCCAACTCAAGATGTCAACATAATGGTTGTTCTTGTTGCAAAATTAGAAAAGAAAGCTAAGTAGAATATTTTGCATGAAAATGCCTAACCGCTAATTGATTATGATATAACTGAAGCTAGTGGGGACAATGCAAATGAGTATGAGTGGATTATGTAGATGCTCGCATTTCTTTAGAGACCAGTTCTTAGTGATCCTCCATTGGAAAGATCATTGCTAAATTCAGAGGAAAGGGAAAAAGACTATTCAGGATGTTAGAGCTCTAGCATGTGAATTATTTCTCTCAGATGATGACTTCATCAATTCTAGGGAATTCAAAATGTTGCTAGTTAGAGGAAAATTAAGTGGTAATACCCAGAAACCTCAGGATAAACAACAACAAGACCAAGGAAAAATTGAAGAAAGTGTTGTTAAAAAAATCTTTAAAATATGTCAAAATTGACCTTTTATATATTAAACCAGAAGAAGGAAGAAGATTAGTAAGAGAGAACGGATGCTTATTATTGCCCAGATGGGACATTGCCTCTGCAATTGCATTAGACACAATGAGGCAAGAAGCTGATGAGCTCACTTAATCTTAGGATATTCCCATCGCGATCGAGTACAACATTAACGCATATTTCGACTCCTGCAGCTACTTCGAAATTCATTATTTGCTCAGTCCAAAGAACATCCCTATTTGGCAGCATCTTATTACAAAATTGTGCTCCATGCAAGGAATTATCAACCGCTGTCTGCAAATTCTCTGCTTCAGAAAAATCTTGTAACTGCCCAGGAATCATATCACTATTTATCATCTTTTCCTGAAATGGAAAGATTTGAAATGAAAATTCGTTCATCGGCTCCTCCCCGAAATGAAGCATTTGATGGCTGGCAGTGCAAAGCTGTCATCCATGTCCATGAACTGACATTGATCAATCTCACGACCATCTAGAAAGAGATTCAATGAATAATGTGATGACGATTGAGGACGAACCCCACAATTAGATGCACTTATCTTCTCTTAACTTATTGCACTGGCTTTCAGTATTCACTCGACAAATTCGAAGAAAGGACTTTAAAAGGACGTGATTGAGTAGTCAGGGAGGACATTGGAAAGACGTCATTTCATATAAGCCACTTTGTACAGACAAAATAATGTGATCGTCTTTTAGTTAAAAAGTTAAAATACTGAGATAAACACAAATTCGGTAAAAACCGTAGAACTGATTTGTTCGTAATGGGTTACGTCAGGTAAGCCTCATCGGTCTCCATAAGTGCATCATCATTAGGAGCAGAAGTAAATATTTGGGTTATTCACTCCCGGGGAAGGGTCGATCATCAATGTACCACTTAGAGGGGAACATGGTACCAAAAGGATGTCTGTGATTTTGAAATTGCCTAATTTACAAATTTTTATTTTATATTGAGTTTATTAGTACTTGTTTTTCCCAAAGTTTGGCTTTTTTAAGTTAACTACTTATTAATAATTTAGTTTTCAATCAATCAAAAATAATATTTTAAAAAAATTAAAATAAAATTCAATTTTGTAAATTTAACTTTAAAATTGTTTTTGCAAATTATAAAAATTATTTCTTGTGCGGTATGTGTTATTGACTCATTTGTAGGAAAAACAAGGTAAACATTTTTTCAAAGAATGATTTTTTATTTTTTGTTTTATAAAATCAATTAAATCTTTCTAAAATAAATAAACTACTTATTTTGACTTTTTTAAAAATAACTTTTTTTATGTATGGAATTGTTATTTTTTTATTAAAGAAAATCTCTAAAAAATCAATTAACTATTTTATAAAGATTTGGATTCATACTATCAAAATAATAATAAAAAAACTTGTATTATTCTTTCCATTAGAGAAATATCTTTGTTATGGATGTTTTTAATATTTTATGATATAATAAATAATTTATGCTCTCCTACTTTTCATTAATATTTTTTTTCATCATATATATTTTTTATATTAATTTACATATATAGGTTCTCCTAAAAAAAATTATAACCTATAATATATAGGTATATAAGATACAATCTATTTTAATGTAGATAATAGTAATTTATATATTATTTCTATTTATATCTGTAACTTAGGGAAAAACCTAGGTTAGCATATTAGAGCTTAAAATAAGATAACTCAAAACAAGCAATGAAGTATAAAGGAGTAACAACATGAAAACAAGAGAAGAGTTTACCAAATGTCTTCAACCTCTATGATTGACCTCCATTGCACCTTTTCTATTTGCTACAATATTGTGTTTTCCCTAAGATTTGAGATGAACAACCTATGATAATGTTAATGTCCTAAGAAAATGTTGAAGGATTCTATCAAAATGAAACACAATGCAACTAAACAACTATGAAGGACATGGATTTGGAGCAGAAGATTAGCTAGAGTTGTAAAGAGAATGAAGGACAGGAAACCCCCTTACCAAGGAAAAGACAGTATTTGCAGGAGGAAAGATTGACTAGTATCGAGTGCAATATGTCCAAGATTGGCCAAAATATTAGGGCCACTGTGGCAAACAATCACAAAATTGCTAGGCATAACACCATTATCATTAATGTTATGGTGGAAAAGCTCGAAAAAAATCAAAAGGGTTCGCTGGTCGTGGATTTGGATGTGGACAGAGGATGCGGAAGATCTGCTGGTGAAGGGATTTCAACTCGTACCCGGGCTAACACAAGAGGTATACCCCGACTTCGTCACATACGTCACAAATCCTCAAGCACGGGTTACAAGATATGAAGGATGTAGAAAAGGAGGCTGAGGAATTGTTGAACACCTTGGAGTAGTTCGGTGGTGTTTGTTTCTGGCTTTTTGGGCGGTCCCTTTTTTAGGACCTTGTTGTCTCTTGGTGCTATCGTTTCCTTTTTGGGACAGTCGTCTGCTTGTTTGGACTTATTTTGTTATCTTTTGTTGTTTATACACTGCGGTTTCAGGTCCCTGTAAACCTATTTTTTCCTTTTCAAAAACAACTATGAAGCAAGCCTAACATATGCATGAAATAACCTAAGATGTCAAGATCACAATGCCAAGAGTTTGAGAGATATGAAGTCTAGATTGCATGAGATGTTCAAATGAGACCAAAATTGCTATTTTATAGAAAAGTCAATTTTGGATGAATTGCCAAAATTGAAGATTGACAAATACCCTAAGATCAATGGTTAAAATTGAATGTAACAACCCACAATTAGGGTTAGGGCAACATTATGGTGAAATTTGAAATGAGTGGTCAAGATTTGATTTTAGAAAATCAAATCAAGGGACAAGATTGCATGTGAGAAGAAGATAGGAATGGAACGGAAAAAGAAAGAGCTAGAAAATAAAATAATAATAGATATTATTTGAATTAAGAGGGAAAGTTGTCATTTTGAATTAAAAATTAATTTAGTTCAAAAGGTGGGGCATGTGATAGTAAATAATTAATTTGAATTATTTACTAAGAGAGAAAATTAGAAAGTGGGATAATTTTAAATAAATAGTTTTGTTTAAAATTAGGAGAATGCTAAGGTGGACAATAATTGAATAAATTAAGGAAGATATTTAGAAATTAATGACGTGTTTTATTTATAATTTATTTATTCAAATAATCAAGAGAAAATAACGGAAAAAGGATAATTAAATAAATTTAAGAATTTATTTAATCATAGAGAAACATTAGAGAATTAGCGACGTATTTAAATAGATAAATAAAATTTATTTATTTAAATAATCAAGAGGAATAAAAGACATGAATTAATTAAATAATTATAAATTACTTAATTAATAGTTGAAATTGGACCATAGGACATAATTAAATATTTTAATTATGTCAGGAAGAAATATGGAGAAAATAGAGTTTGCAGGCCTAGGTCAATTTTATGTGTGTACATTTTGCCCCTCTTTGTCATAATGTAGCTTGTCACATTGTGCCAAAGAAAACTCAGTAAAAGACATAGCCTAGTGAAGGTATGGAGTATCTATGCCCCCTCAGAATTTTTTTCAAATTTTGGTCCAGTGACAAACATTTGGAAGGCGTCCATATAAGTTAATTTGATTTCTATAAAATTAGTGGTGCAAGATAGCTTTTAGATTTCAACATGTTTAAAGCAGTTAATGGGTTGGTCCAAGTTGGTCAAAAGAGCCTCCAATATTAAAATTTTCAAGAAAATCTCACTTTTTACCCTATAAATAGGTTCAAAATTGGTAAAAAGTCAATTTATTTTCACTTTTACTCTGTGAGATTTGAGAGCCTATAGAGAGGAGACTTCACACGAAGATGGTGATTCCAATGATCGAGCAACACAAATATATTGTTTAGACTTTCAAATGGCTAGAGGGCACAAAGGCACCGATAAGTACCATTTACCCATTTCGTTATTTCATCATTTTATATACTTTTTAGGGCTAGAAGTTAAGGTAACAAATGCGTTGTGACACATACGCGTTTGCATAAGCCACATTCATGTTTACATTGCACGTATTTGATGCATCACAATGCAATCATGAGGGGTCGATTTGAAAGTGACACATTTGCAAGTTTGTGAGACACAATCACCATTTCACAACGTAAGTGATAGTTATAGCAACACAATTGTTCTATCACAACACAAATACGAGGGAATTTGACATAATTGATTTGACAATGACACATATGCTAGATTTAGCGACGCATGTGTGAGCTTGTGTGATGCAAACACTTGGTCGTGATGCAAGTGAAGGGCCAAGTGTCACAATTGACTTAGCGTGACAAATGTCACTGATGCAACACATTTTATTTTGACCAAAGTTGACTTACTTTTAGACTTCACTTCTGCTTCTTTTGATTAGATAGATGGTAACAATGATATTTAATGATGTGCTAACTTTCATTTCTATGTGTGCAGAAATGAATACCACCCATTTATACACACAAGTTTTGGTTGTTGACATATGCCTTTAGAGATCAGCTACAAGACAGAGAGCATAGTTGATGTATGCTACAAGGATTATACTATGTGACTTATATGCCCATTGTTTAGGCAAATAGGGGATTGTTGACAACATTAGATGAGAGATAGAATTTAGAGACACGTTCCTTCCACCTGTTGACAAGAGAGGCCACTGTGACAGTCAATGATGTGTATCAAATTTTGCGGCTTCTGATCAAGGGAGAGTGTGTTGTTTATGATCCACACCAGGGCCATTAGGCTATTATAGAGTATTGCAAGGACGACGATGGTGCTAGACTGGGCATCGAGGGCTATGATATTCGGTGGGAGTTCATGGTGAAGCACTATCCTCAATGGGATGCGATGTTATGCACAATGATTGTCGGTGACTTGATTCCAAACCACCACAAACTCAAGTTCCCTATCGGATGGGGAGATGTACTCATGAGGATGTAGTGGGACAAGACTATTTTTGCATGAGGGCCTTGTCTTCTTGGGATTCTTTATCATCAATTGTGTGAGGTGGCGTACAAAGGTGTGGATAGCATCAGTTGCAGGATTACTTTACTTATGATTTGGGCTTGGGAGCATATCCTCATCTTCTGACCACTTATTCAAAGACCACAGTTGGTTGACGGGATGCCTTATGTCTATCTATATGTGGGTGCCCTTTAGCAGACTAGAGTCAGGGAGATAGGATATTGGTGGCACAAGATTGATACTTTGATGGCCTTTGTCTAGAGACCGTATAGAGATTATGCATAGTGGGATGATGAGGGTGATCATTTGACATTTTGTAGACAGTTTCGGTATTTGATTGGTCACATTGTATAGTCACAGCTTATCATTGAGATGTACCTACCCCAGCAGGTGTTGAGATAGTTTGACGAGTGGTAGGATGTGCATGTGGGGATAGTGAAGTATTCCAAATCATCATGAGAGACCATATGGGGACCATCTATATCAGTGCCCATAGAAGAGAAAAATATTGACAAGCTAGTGGTGTAGCAGTGGGCATGGAGAGGGGGTCTAGTAGATCTTGGGATGACAGCAGAGTTTGACACATGGTGGTAGCCACATAGACCACAACCTTTAACAGACCTAGATGGGCCAAAACCAGTGGATCACCATTCAATTATAGCACAGGTGCATTGAGGAGGCAAAGGAGACAAAGAAGGCAACAGGGAGAGGGGGAGGGATTAAGGCAGAGGGGATGAAGGGAGAGGACACAGGGGGAGAGGAGGAGGAGATGATGGAGATGATGATAGAGGAGGTGAGACCAAAGGCTGAGGTTAGAGTAGAGGTTGACGTGGAGGCTGAGGTGAGATAAGAGGAGGAGGCCTTGGATGTCAGCGAAGGAGAGGAGGAAGTTGGGGGTGAGGAGGAGGTCGAAGGTGGTGATGAGGAGCTGGATATTGGTGACGAGGATGAGATTGACAAGGCAGAGAGACAACTCAAAGAGTGGATGGTGGAGGGAGAGGATGATATACCTAGAGCACCACCTTTTCCTCATGATGCTATTGTGGACTAGAGATTGGCTGACATGTAGAGGAGACTAGGTGAGTCTACTACACAGATCATATCCTTGTGGGAAGAGTTAGAGGTTACACATGCAGAGAGTGATCAAGTTGAGATCCGATGTCAGGAGATGGAGAGCTGGTGTGTGGGGTTTGCACAATTATGTTCAAGGACAGTTGGTGATGTTTCCAAAGAGTTAGCCAAGGTCAATGCTAGTAAAGGCCTATATTAGATGCTATATGAGAGAGCAGTGCTATCCAATTAGAGAGAGCTTGGTTTATCTAGATTCAGAGCATGAAAAGGACTAGATCAAGTAGTAGCAGCCAAACACACAACAACTGTAGTCAAAGCAGTGAGGGTGAATCTACCTCTTCAAGGAATTCATCAGGTCATTGGTGCCATCATGGTCATAGGAACTCCTTGGGCCACAGGTCTAGTCACAACCATGGGTCATCTTCCTCAGAGTATAGGTCAGAGCATAGCCAGCTACCAGTCGTAGATCTTTCAGCTTCACAGACTCTACCTACTGTGTCTATGATGCCATCAGTTATGCTCACAGAGCATCAGTCACCTTGATCTTCTCCCTGAGGGGAAGAGGAGAGCTCATCCTAGGGAATTGCCTTTGTTATCTTGATGTTATCTTTGAGACATTATGTGATGACATTTATATTTTGACCGTCGAGCCTGTGAGCTCCATTTTTTGGATATCTCATGACTCTATCCTATAGCATGATTTTTGAGATTATATATATGATGCAGTTTTGATGTGGACTATATGCTTTATGTTAAGTGATGATGCAGTATGATTTGATTATGTCTACAATGTATGTGTTTATGATGATGATTATGATGGTGAATTTTATATGTTATGTGATGTATGCATTTCTGATGGTTATTTATGATGAGATGCCATGATGATACTATGTTATGTATAATGATTATATGCTAATGATGTTTTATATGTATGCATGATGTTTTGGTTCTAAAAAATGCCATGTTTATGATGATGGATGCATCAATTTATGACTTTATATGTATGGATAATGTGACATGTGATGCTTTATGTTATGATGTGTATGCATTGATATGTACCATGTATGGAATGTTTAATGCACTTTTATGTTATATGAATGCAAATGGATGAAAATGTTCATGGTGTCCAGTTATGCTAATGATGTAAATGGAAATATGTGACTGGATGTTTAATTAATGGATTCCTTAATGATTGTTTAATGCATAATGAAACTAAGTGAATGTATATATGTAAATGTGTGATGAACTAATGCAATGTCTATATGATCATGTATGCGATTGTATTTTTTTATGTCACAGGATATCATCAAGAGACAAAAGAGGAGAAACAACAAGAAAAAAGGAGATGGATGTTAGTTCGGAGACAAAATCCTTCAAAATTTTACCAAAGAACTAATAGTGGTTTCTCTTAATCATCATTGGGTAGGTTATTGTAATGGCCAACAAACACCATGATATGACATAGACCAATGGTGTACAAGGTCATACCATCACATGAGACAAGCAGTCGTAGACAAGGATGATTGTAACTCATACTAAGAGCACAATTGCCCCAGTCTTTTTGTTACAACCAACCACAAGCAAGAAAGACAAGCCATGAAACATCATTGCTCCTTTAAATCTTGTTGCCAAGACATCCTCAAGGAACTAGCAACATGACTACTTGAAAAAGACAAGACAAGATAATCATCATGATATGTCGCTACTCCTCTAAATCTTGTTGTCAGGACATCCTTGAGGAACTAGTAACATGATGAAATATCAAAGGATAAAATGACAGTATAGTATTTTCCAAGTGTTTTCTAAGTGTTTGCCAAGTATGTCTAAATGTCAAGTGTTTTGATACCAAGATGCCAGGTTTGCTAGTGTCGAGGTGACGAATGCCAAAGTTGCTAGGTAATGCCAAATTTAGGAAGGACACATCCTTAATGATTTCAATGTTGAGAGGATCGATCCTCAAATGTCAGGAGAATCCCTCAAAATGCCAAATGATAGTGATGATGCCTAGGAAGGACACATCCTAAGGCATAAATAAATGAGATGGGTTGTTCTTCAGAAGGACACATATGAGGAATAACCAAGTTGACAGTTTGACTGGTTTTGATTGAGTTTGACTGAAGTTGACTAATTTTGACTTGAATTGACTTGTTTTGACTGAGCTTGACCAAAGTTGACTAGGTGACAAAATTCACTACATGTTGAACATTGACATGTTGATGTAATTCCCATGTTTATTAAATGATTTCCAAATTTTGTCTTAGGATTTTTTTTTATTCAGAATAATTTGTTCGACTTAAAAACATTTCACATGTGTACTAGTGCAATACCATGAACCCTAATGGATTGACCTAGTGCAACCTCGAGGGCTCATCAATGGATGGCCTTGCCTACGTCATACACTCAGAGACCTCGTAGTTTGACATGACCAATGACTTTGTCTTAATGACCAAAGATTGAGTTATGATTTTATTTCAACAAATCTAAAAGGACTAACGTAATGTCTCAAGGGCCCAAAGATGAGCCTTGCCTATATAGCCAATGCGTAGAGATAATGTAGTTCAACAATGACATGGACTAATATATATGACTGACTTTGACTCTCTTTTTGGGATTTTCAAGTGTTATTTGGATGTTTTTGTATGTTGTCCATTTTTATTTTTATTTTTATTCAAGATATTTTTTGATTTTTAAGTCCTTTTTTTAATTTTTAAGACATTTTACAATATTTTCGTCTTTTTTTCAAGAAATTTTATAATTGTTTTGTCTTTTTTATTACATTTTATGATTTTTTCATCTTTTTTTTAGGATATTTTATGATTTTTTTCATCATTTTTTAGGACATTTTTATTGACAAGACCATATGCAATACCCACTACAGTCGGGTGAGAAAGGATTGCCCCTAGTCAGGTTTAGGACTAGCCAAGTTCGAAGGATGTGAGAAAGGGACATGCTTGGGGTGATAGATAGGTAGTATGCCAGGACTTGATGTCAACTATTGTCAACAATAGAAAGTAGAGGTATAATGTCATGTCAAGTGTCGTGATAGTGTTGGAAAGAGGGTGTTTATTATGGACAAGGTAAATGGAGTGAAAGTAGATGACAGAGCAAAGATTAACTACACATGGTGCTTGTTTTCTAGGTTTTCACCATGGTACTTATCCAAAACACCTGTTTACCAAGTTTTCACTATTAGATGGATTATTTCTCTTTACTATTTTTGTCATTTATTCATCATTTTTTTCATGTCACCAAGTTAGTTGTTTGCTAGGTTTTCATCAAGGTGACATTTTTTTGTATTTTTAATATTTTTTGTATTTTTACGGTTTTCAACCTAACTCTCTAATGCTATGTGTAGAATTTTCAGAGATGTAGACTATTGATAGGCTCTATTAACTATTCACCATCTAGAGTAGCTAACTAGTAAGCTTTAGAACCGAATGAGGTAGTGATGATATAAGGACCTAGCCAATTAGGCTTGAACTTGTTGGGTTTCTCTCTGTTAGACTGATTCTTAGAATTTTGCATTAAGATCAAGTCACCAATGTCAAAATTTTGAACCATGACTCTCTAGTTGTAACTGTAGAAAAGGTGATTTTGATATGCTTGTAGATGATTCAAGGCATTATGTCTGTGTTCGTCTAACATTTCCAACTCATATATTCATGACTATCTATACTCTTCATCATCGATCAATCCCTTTAGGGAGACTCTAAGAGAGGGAATTTTGACCTCGATGGGAAAGATGGCTTCAGCTCCACAGACCAAGGTGAATGGAGTGGCTCTTGAAGGTGTGTGGATGCTAGTGCAGTATGCCCACAAAGTAGGCTTGAATTGGATGTACGAGTCATGACCAATGTCATTGAAGGTCTTCTTAAGAATTTTGATGATTATTTTATTAGACGCCTCAGCCTAACTATTTCTTTGTTGATAGTATAGTGTGGAGAAATGGTGTTAGATGTGGAAGAATTCAAACAACTCACAAAAATATTGATTCTTGAAGGGACAACCATTTTCTATGATGATGGACCCTGGGACACCATACCGACAAATGATGTAGTTGAGGATGAATTTAGAAATATGCTTGTCAGTTATGTATGTAAGGGGGATGGCTTCAATCCACTTAGTGAAATAATCAGTGGTGGTGATAATGAATCTATGACCATTTGAAGAGGTAGGATAGATTTTTTGCACGAGGTCGAGTCCCCATTGTGTGAAGGGCCAAGGAGAAGTAATCAACTAAAGTTCTTGTGCTAGTGCATGAATAAAATCACTATGTATTTGACATTGGCAATAAATTCTTACAAACTCAAGTGCATCATTTTCCATTATCCGCCAGTAATACCCAAGTCTCAAGATCTTCTTAGCTAAGGTAGGGCCAATTGAATGAAATCCACATATACCCTCATGTATTTCACATAAGGTTGTTCATGCTCCGTCAGTTTCAAGACATTGAAGAAGGGTATTTTCAAAGCTGCAGTGGTATAAAGTGGCACTGATGATGGTGTATCGAGTGGCTTTATAGATAAAGGATTTTCATTAATTGTTGGATAGGTTTGGGGGAAGGGCCTAGGAATGAAGGTAATCATAGATGTATTGATAGCATGGTAAACTAGGACCAACAAGCTCACAAACCATTTCTGACTTTGGAATATCATATGGAGGTACCAAAAGTTGTTCCACCAAGAACTCAAATTGCAGTAGATTGCTACCAATGTCAAGGAGAGATCCAATTGTAGCCATTGTGACTACGACCTTGTTTTGTGACCTAGGAATTTTCTCAAAAGAAAGTATGTGGAAATATGATTGAAAACTATCAACCATGCATTTGTAGGGCATTAACTTTTTATCCTTGCTATCATATTCGTAGTTGACACGATTGATGACCAACTGAGAATCTTAGAAGACTAGAAGTGTTTTAATTTTCCATTTTATGGTCATTAAGAGTCCTATGACAAGTGCCTCATATTCGACAACATTGTTTGTACATGGAAAAGCAATGCAGAATGACTTAGGGATGGATTATCCTTGTGGTGTGATAAATAGTATTCCTGCACCCGATCCATGACTAGTATTAGAAGCATCAAAGCATAACTTCCAAGGTGATTTTAGCTTAGCATGAAATATGGACTCATCAGGGAAATCTACTAGCAAAGGGTGATCACCTTGTACAGGTGCATCTACTAGTTGGTCTGCTATTACTTGTCCTTTTATGGCCTTTCATTCCTCATACTATATGTCATACTCGCTCAATATCATAACCCATTTTTCCAAATGACCTTTCAATGTTGCTTGACTTAGGAGTTATTTCAAGGGATCAATCTTTGCCACTAGATGTGTCTTGTGATTCAACATGTAATGTCTTAACTTCTGGGCAGCAATGACAACTGCAAGACAACCATGTTTGATGGATGTGTAGTTAAGTTCATACCCAACCAATGTGCGACTGATGTAGTATATTTCCCTTTCCTTTTCCTCAGTCATTTTGGGCCAACAATGTCCCCAGTGCTAAAGTAGTCACAAAAATATATAGAATCATGAGTTTTCCTTCCATTGGTGGCATTAGGACAAGTGGTGACAATACATAGTCTTTTATGTGTTGAAAGGCCTCTTGACATTTGTTTGTCCACACAAATGGTATGATTTTGCGTAGAATATTTTGAAATGGTTGGCACTTGTTAGCTAGTTGTGTGATGAAGTGTTAGATAGACTGTAATCTACCTTGCAATGTCCTTAGCTCACTTATTCCTTTTGGTGGAGGCATGTCTGATATGGATTTCACTTTGGTGGGATCCACTTCAATGCCTCTTCAAGAAACTATATATCCCAAAAAATTTCCTAATGTCACACCAAATACACACTTCTTTAGATTCAAGTGAACCTTATACTCTTCCAATATTTTGAAAATTTTGTCTAGCACATTAAAGTGATCCTTGTGTGCCACAATTTTTTCTAAAAGGTCATCCACATAGTCTTCCATTAAAGTATGCATCATGTCATGGAATATTGATGTCATTGCTCATTGATATGTGGCACCTGCATTCCTAAGACCAAAAGGCATGGCATTCCAGTAATAGGTACCCTAGGGGCAAGTGAATGTTGTGTTATGCTGATCTTTATGGGAAATCTGAATCTCATTATAACTTGATAAACCATCCATGATGGACCACATCTAGTATCCTGCTATAAGGTCAACCATTATATCTATGTTTGGTAATGGAAAGTCATCCTTTGGGCATGCCTTGTTTAGATCATGAAAGTCAATGTAGATGCATACTTGACTGTTCAACTTAGTCATAGGTACCAGATTTAAAATCCATTCAACATAGTCTATTGATCTTATAAATTATGTGTCTAACAACTTCTTGAGTTCTACTTTGACTAACAAGGTGATTTGTGGTGCATCTTTTGCAACTTATGCTTTACTGGCTTGGCATTTGGAAGTAAGGGAAAATGATGTAAGACTAATTCTAGATCCAACCCAGGAATATCAATATATGACCATGCAAAGTTAATCTTACGTTCTGAAAAGAATATTTGAAATTCAGGTTTCTCTTCCTCTGTCAAAGATGTTCCAAAGAGAACAATTTTGGGATTTTTTTTGTTGGCTATGTTGATTTCCATGGTGTCCTCAATCAACATTGCTGATTTTTCCTATGTGATGAGGAGAAAGTCCAATCCTCCCCTTGGTTACCACGAAGAGGTTTTCACCCTCAAATATGTCCTTTATTTTTACTTTGTATCGTTATAAGGTGCCTTGCAGTTTTCACCTAAAGAAATTTATTTTCTTGTTTTATTTTTCTTTTTCTTTTTGAAACTAAAGGATTACACAGTCTCCCCAATTGGTATGCCCTCACGGAGCTCCATGAATTCTGTAATGGCTTCATCATTTTGAAATATGTCCATCACTAGTGGGCCCTATTGATCCCAGTCAAGGGAAAAAATGAAATTTTAATATTCTAACTCCCTTTCGGATTATGTCTAGTATTCTCCTTCACTTGATTCAGACAATTCAGAATCATTGGAAAAGTAGGGGACAAATGGATTAGCATCATGGTCAACAATGTCATGTGGCAAGTTAGATAAGTTTGAATGATGGTTATTAGAATTAGATGGTCAGACAGGAGAGTAAGAATGATGGTCAATGGGATCAGAAGATAATTCAGGCTTGTCATCATTCTAAGGGAAAAATATTTGACCCCTTTCTTCTATTTGCCTTGGGGTTTTAGGGTTGTCATAATTCTGTGTGGGATCAATCTTAAACATTTTCTAGAATATTTCTTTGAAAGTAGACTCTCCAGGTTTTAGGAGTAGTTCATCAGGGAAAAAGTCACTTAAGGATCTTCGAGAACCAAATTCCCATTCATGTGAGCCATTTTTGTAGAGGAATCTTTGATAGTCTCGACACTTTCAGAAACATTCACGCTCTCACCTGAAAGTACATTGGTACATTTAACATCAATTTCAAGTGACTCTAACCCTAACCCAAGATACTTTGGTCTTCTAGAAGGAATTATAGGTTCCCTTCATCCAATTTTGTTTTTACCAAGGCCACTAGTTCCATCATAGCCTTTTTCCTTCATTATTTCATAGCCTTTGTCAAATATATTCATAAGTAAGGGAGGTAGGTCTTCTATTTCTTTGGAAATCCAACCTAATATGTCCTCAATGTCTTTGTCCATGTCACCCCATTTTATGAAAATCCTTGTTGAAGGGACTTTGAAAGTTTCTTTGGGCTCCATTCTAAAACAAGGTTGACCATAGGCCTTTGGAGACTTGGGTATTTTAGTGATGCAGTAGGTCGTGTTTAATTTGTATTCTCTGCAACCTTGGTCCTGGATCTTGATATTAAGATCATCCTTCGGAGTGGAGGGAGATGGTGTGGTGGAAGTTGAAGGAGTGGATGTGGATGGTTTTCTATGTGTGGATCGATTGATGTATTTGGATGAAGAGGATGTCAAAACTTTACAATTAATTGGCACTTGATGTTCTGAAATCCCCCTCAAATTGGTGCAATATTTAAAGGGATCGGGGTCGCCATATATAGTGATTTTGGTTTTATCAAAAAGAAACTTCAAGCATTGATGGTAAGTGGATAGAATAACTTTTAAGGCATGGATCCAAGGTTGACCAAGCAAAATGCTATAGGGTAGTTCAAGATTTAGGACTTGACATGTTGTATCTATAATAACTAGTCCAACTCTGATATGAAGTGTGATAAAACCTTGAGAGGAGTGTTCCACATCATGATACGCCTTTATAAAAATGCTCTTTGTAGCATCTACACAAGCATCAGAGAATCCTAGAGCTTTAACTAGTTTTAGGGAATAGATATTCAATCTTGCTCCACCATCTACTAAAACTCATCTAACGTTATGTTTATGGATAAAGACTTTGATATGCAATACATCATTGTGAGATGGCTTGGGTGATGAATGGTCTTGGTATGAAAATGTTATGTGATGGGGAGTGGTTAGGTAGCCCACCAAGACTTCAAATTGGTTGACATCAATGTCCCGAGGGATGGAAGGCTCTTGTAAGGTTTTTTCAAGTATGGCCTTGTGTGCACATGAGAAATGTGTAACAACTCAAGTATAGAGATTTGAACAGGAATTTTTCCCAATTGATTAATGAGGTTGAATTGTCCCTTAGGTTGTGTCTACTTCATAGATGGACTAGCTATCAAGATCTTGAGTTGTCCAGGAGGAGGAGGACTAGCTATGGTGACTTTTCCTGCATGGGTAGTGACATTACACTTAGGTGCTTTCTTGATGATAATTGTATTGACATATTCATTAGCGGCTTGGATGTGATTGATAATGGATCCACCGGACTAATCAAAGGCAGTGCAAGTGTAATTGGCTCCATTATTATTAGTCTTTAGACCTGATGTAGAGGGATTATTTGAACCATGATCATGCAATGGGTTTTTATGAATTGCATGGTCTGCATTTGAAGCAAACTACTAACCACCTAACTCAATGGTGTGATTTTCAATGAGATTTTGTACAAGACTTCTTAATTGTCAAGAAGAGGAACCTTTATGCCCTTTTGCATGGTGGTAGTCATAGAATGCATTTTCATCCCACCATGATGGCTTGAATTGTCCTAGGTCATATGTCTTAGGGTCCTACAATGTGATGACACCATTTTGGAGGGGCTTCTCAGGGATGTCTTCGATTGGTTTGCTCAAGGCAGTATGTGTACATCTCTTTGGAAATTTCCTAGTTTGGCATGGCTGCCCTTGGGTTTGATTGTTTAGACTATTATGATTCTTTTGATTGTTTTGGATAGCATTTGCAATTGGTGTCAGTGTGATCAATGGTGTGTTTTGTGGTTGAGTTCCTTTGAGAGTGAGTACAAGACCTGTTGTGTTTACCGCCTTAGCATCAAAATGACATATTGGTTATGTGTTTATTTTTGACCCAATATTTGTTTTTGTTGACAGGTGGGTTTGTGTTTGTGTTCTTGTTTCCATATTTAAGTTCTCCTTTAGCAATAAGGGCCTTTTCAAGCTGAACACCTTTTTTGACTAGGTTCGTGAGAGTGGTGCAATAATGAACTTGCAAGTTGTATTTCAATGGGCCTAGGAGGTTTTGAATGAACATGTGTACCTTTTCTTTCTCTGGTATCTCAATATGTCAATGATTTTCTAAACTTATCCATCTTCAGAAGAATAGAATAAAGGTCTCACTAGTTTCCTCTTGAGTAAGCATGCATAAATTGGTAATGGAGGTCTACATTTGTGTCAATGTTATAGGTGTAATTTCATACAAATTTGTTTGCAAGTTTGTCCCATGATTTGATTCCTTTAGGCAAGGTAGAAAACCATTCAAGTGTGGGACCTATGAGACTCCTAGGGAAGAGTCTCATCAAATAAGTATGTTCATAGGAAACTTCCACACAATTGGTTGTAAATTCTCGTATGTGTTCAAGAGGATTTGTCTTTCCTTTGTATTTAGTGAAATTTGGCACCACATACCTAGAGGGAATTGTGGGAAGTGTAGACTCATGCCAAAAGGGTATAGACATCATTTGTATTATGAGTGTATCTTTTTTTGTTGTATTTGCATGTCTTCTATTAATTTTTTCAAGGTCACAAGTTGAGTTGTGAGTGCATCAATTATGGGGCTATTTGTAGCATCACACATACTAGTGATAGGTATTCCATGAGCTCCCACTTGTTGCAAAGAAATGTTCTAATATTGTTGTGGGATGTGTTGTTGTGAAATGTATGACATGTTTTTGTTTGGAGGTTGTTGGTATTGCAGGTTTTGATTAGGGATGTTTTGTTGGGTATGGATGTGTGACGTGTATGTTGGAATGTGCACTCCAACAGTATTAGTCGATATTTACAGAATGTGTTGACCTTGAGTGTTTTGGTGTCCAAATGAAGTCATGAGTTATGTAATATGATTTACTTGTCCAAATTGGTATATGTGTCCATGGGGAATATTGGTGTTTTTCCTTTGGGGGATATTGGTATTAAGTTGTGATGAAGTAAATTGACATTTGGTTGGGGTCCTCAAATGGAAACTCGTCATTTATTTCTCCCAAAGGGGTTGAATGAATTTGTTCCCATGGTATGATTTGAAAACCCAATTAAAGGATTTGAAGATGTTGTTCCCATGGCACAAGATGAAACTCCAAATAAAAGGTTGAAGAATTTTCCCTTATTTTTGAGGATTCAAAGGTAGTTCCAATTGATTGTGAGGACGTTGTTGACATTTGAGGCATTGCTTGCGACATGGTTGATGTTCCTCCAATGGATGTTGTGTTGACCATGCTAAAAGTATTTTTATTGGAGGTGCCATTAAAGGTAGCATTGATGGTAATTGTCGCATTTTGTGTGGTGGCACCAATGATGGTATTGTTTACATTATGTTGGGGTTGACTAGTGTTGGAGGTATTTTTTGCATTATTGTTTGCATCATGATTGGGAGAGGATGCTCTTTGGGTGTTAATTTCAAACGCATGTGGTAATTTAGACCCTTGGTGTAAAATCATGGCTAAGTATCTTTGCAAATCTTGCAAGATAAGTTTCTCCACAAAGGAAGCCACATCAGGATTTTGAGTGGCAGCTTCTAAGTCTTCTACGGATACATGTCTATTTTCTTCCCTATGTATGAATGGTTCAAAGGGATTGTTTGAAGAAGATGGCATGTTCATGTCACTAAAAGGATTGATGAAGGATGCCCCCATGTTTGTGTTTTGGTTCATTTCATTAGAAAAGTTATAGGGGTTGGTGTCTTGTCCAAAACAATCCATTTGTCTTCTTTTCCTTTGGAGGCTAGTTTCAACCATATAAGGATTTTCTAAAATGACCACTAAGCCTATGAAGGAGGATGATACTATGTTTTTGGATTTTGTGAATAAGGGATGCAAATACAACTATATTTTGGGGTTTTTTGGTAATAAGAAATGCAATATGACAATGTTGTATAAAAGGCAATGATAAAAGGACAATGAAGACTAGTATGAAAGGTATGCAACTATTTTTTGGATTTTTGGAATAAGGTATGAAAGATGAGGACTAAAATGACTTGAATGTTCTAAGGTATGCAAATGCAAAGGTCAAGGTAATTTTGATGTACTTTAGAAAAGGTTTACTCAACCACTCAAAGCTTAGTCTATGTCTCAATTTGGATCATCAAAGGACTTGTTGGTAGTCCTAAATGCAAATGACTAAATGAAAATTTCAGATTTCCTAATTAGACTTATGAGTTGGAAAGGTCTCACAAAAGGACAATGACTAAACGAAATGATTTTGACTAAGTCCAATGATAACCTACTTTTGAAGGAAAAGATTCTACAAGGAAGGGTAAGTTTTTCTATTCCAGATTCTACAAAAAAATGACCTAAATACTAAATTATTATTGAAAATGATGATTATGGACTCTATGGGTGCAACTAAAAATTTGCAAGGATGGACCTATGAAAAAAATGCAAGCTGAAGAATGCAAAGAAGGGAAGATTTGAGAAATTAGTTTTTGGTTTTCAAAAGAGGCCACTGGAAAAAGATGTTTAACAATAGATTGAAAATGTTTGATCTTGATTTTTGGACTGTAAAAGTGTTTTTCTTGGTGATAGGAAATTGTGTTGTTTTAGGTCACAGATGCATTGTAGTATGTCAAATACATTGTAGGTTTAGCGAATGCGTTGTTACAAGTCACAGATACAGCTTAGTAAAGCAATTGCAATGTTCAACAAAGTAGATGCAACAAAGGTGTTTTAGCAGAGTGATTGCAGCATAGAAAGTCTTGAATATGGTTCAACAGAGAAAATGTGTTGCATGAGATAGAAAATGTATTGCATTCTGAATAATGTCTAGTTTGTTTGCAATTTTGACAAAATTTTAGAATTGTTTAAGTTTGAATAAGTGTTTCGAGGTCTATGAAAGATGTTTACTTGTTCAGCACATCAGAAAACACTTGGAAAACATAATTTTTTTTCTTTGAAATTTTGAAAACATGCACCATGAAGATAAGCACAATCCTAGGTTAGGAAAGGACTATCTTCGCTAGATTCTACGTGGGTTTCCCCAACCACACTTATTCTTACCGAGTGATCTAGAAGCTTGGCCACATAGGCTCCCCTTTACGTTGCACTCAATTCTTGGGTTGAACAAGTATCAAGCCTCCATAAATCTCCCATGGAAGACTTTTCACCTCTACTAAGAACTACAAGAATGTGGATGCCTTTGCAACGACCATTGTTGCACTAGCAAATAGATGGGTTTTGGGAAACTACACAAAGGTTTTTAGTTTGGGACTCGCATTCGAGTTGCCATACATGGGGAAATATTAGCTCTGATAAGGAGCAATTCCAGCCTAAAGAGGTTATGCTCAACAAGGTTTTTAGGAATTCACTTGTCTATGTGACACATCTACACTCATAATCCTAGCTTTCCACTAGGATTCACATTTGTATACTAGTTAGGAGTAGCTCAGCTAAAGAGCTTCGTTGTTGGTTTGAGTCGCCTTGGGGTGAGTAATTTTTCCCACCAAGGAAGGCCCAATTCCTAGAGTCAATAACAATTTCTCTTGCACCCAGGATCACACAAGTGCACAAGGGGAGAGGATACTTCTATTATTGAATTAGGGTTACATAAAATTGGAGACACTTATTAATTTTAATTACCAAAATTGTAATGTGAGGAAAACACCTAAGAAAATTTGTTTATTTTAAACTTTTAACTTGATATGAGAAGTACAAAGTTCATTTTAAACCCATGACATGAAGATGAAAGTTCATTTTAACCATATGATTTTCAATGCATGATTGTGTTCATTTTAAACCCATGACTGTCCATGCATGTTCATTTTAACCAATGAATGTGAATGTAGAATTGTTGTCGTTGATTATTTCATTAAGGAATTGAAAATGTGATAGGAAAATAAACAAAAACAAGGTTAGAATCCTTGCCACATGCTGCAAAAAAAATATTAGTAACCCAAAACCCCTAAGCTACTAAATGAAAAACAAAAATCTAGAAATTTTTTGTAAAATCCAAAGAAAAAAATTTTACCAGGCGATTGTGTCATTCTGCAAGTGAAATGCATTGCAAGGAAGAATTTAGAAATTTCCAAGTAGATGCATTGTTTTGCACAACAAATGTGTCTTGGGGCTGAAGGTTGAAATTTGCAGACAAATGTGTCGACCTGTAAGTCAAATGTGTCATAGTAGAGAAAATGCTTCATTTTGTAAGTCAGATGCATCACGGTACTTTGAATGTGGCTTATAAAATAGTAAATGTATCGCACCATACCTGTACCTACAAAAACACAAAAAAGTCGTACAAAAATTTGTAAAAGTAGGATTTTGGCATCGGGTGCACCAATGTAGCTTAGGGAAAAACCTAGGTTAGCAAATTAGAGCTTAAAATAAGATAACCCAAAGCAAGCAATGAAGCACAAAGGAGTACCAACATGAAAACAAGGAAATAGTTTACCAAATGTCCTCAACCTCCATGATTGACCTCCATTGCACCTTCTCTATTTGCTGCAATATTATGTTTTCCCTTAGATTTGAGATGAGCAACCTATGATAATGTCAATGTCCTAAGCAAATGTTCAAGGATTCTATGAAAATGCAACACAATGCAACTAAACAACTATGAAGCAAGCCTAAAATATGCATGAAATAGCCTAAGATGTGAAGATCACAATGCCAAGAGCTTGAGAGATATGAAGTCTAGGTTGCATGAGATGTCTAAATGAGACCAAAATTGACATTTTATAGAAAAGTAAATTTTGGATGAATGATCATGATTGAAGATTGATAAATATCGTAAGATCAATGGTTAAAATTGAATGTAACAACCCAGAATTAAGGTGAAATTTGAAATGAGTGGTCAAGATTTGATTTTAGAAAAACAAATCAAAGGACAAGATTGCATGTGATAAGGAGATAAGAATGACACATAAAAAGAAAGAGTTGGAAAATCAAATAATAATAGAAATTATTTGATTTAAAATGGAAAGTTGTCATTTTGAATTAAAAATTAATTTAATTCAAAAAGTGGGGCCATGTGACAATAAATAATTAATTTTAATTATTTACTAAGAGAGAGAAAATTAGAAAGTGGGATAATTTTAAATAAATAGTTTTATTTAAAATTAGGAGAATGTCAAGGTGGACAATAATTAAATAAATTAAGGAATCTATTTAATTATTGGAAGATATTTAGAAATTAATGATGTGTTTAAATAAATAAATAAAATTTATTTATTTAAATAATCTGGAGGAAATAATGGACAAAGGATAATTAAATGAATTTAAGAATTTTTTTAATCATAGAGAGACATTATAGAATTAGTGACATATTTAAATAGATAAATAAAACTTATTTATTTAAATAATCAAGAGTAATAAAAGACATGAATTAATTAAATAATTATGAATTATTTAATTAATAGTTGAAACTGGACCATAAGAAATAATTAAATATTTTAATTATTTCAAGAAGAAATATGGAGAAAATAGAGTTTGTAGGCCTAGGTCAATTTTATGTGTCTACAATATCTTATGTTATTGTAAGTAATATTTTGTAGGTAAATAAGTAAACCTACATTGCGTAGGTAATATATTAATTTATATTGTATATTTATATTAATATATATGATAGTTTATTTTATTTTGTAATCTATTTATATATATTAATATATATTATAAGTTATATATTATAATATATTCTATTTTAACCATATATATTTTTATTTTAATTGATCTATTTATTTGTGTTATATCATATTATTATATTATTCATTCATCATTTGTTTTTTTTTCCTTTTTTTTTTTTACTTCATTTTTCAATCTCCTCCATCCTTACCCTCTCTCACCACTTAACTCTCTTAAGGTCATTTCTACAATCCTATTCTTCATTTATTCATTCTTCTATTATGTTTTCATCATTTTTTCACATACTTTCACTTTTACTTCATTTTCCAATCTCGTCCCCCCCTACTCTCTCCCACCACTTAACTCTTCTTAAGGTCATTTCTACAATCATAGTCTTCATTATCCTCTTCCTATGATGAATCATTGAGTGTGGTTCAAAACCTTAATTCAATTCAAAATAGCATGCATAGTTTTTTAATCTAGAAGTGTTTACTCTATCATTTATGAAATTTGGAAAAATCATACCATCTATAATCATTGATTCATTAATATTTAACAATTATTGATTTGAATGAAGAGATATAGTTTCACTCGTGTCTACTACCAATCAAAATTGATAATTTAATATAATACATTTTATTTTTTAATATATATATATATATATATATATATATATATATATATATATATATATATATATATATATATATATATATATATATATATAAAATTAAAAATAAACAACTTGTAATAAGTAATCATTTTAATATAACAATTTTATATTAATGATAAGAGAAGAAACATTGCCAACATGTAAAATCTAACTTTTAATGATTTTTAGTACATATCATATTCATTGTATTTATAAAATTTATTTAATATATAATAATTCGTAATATAACATTTATTAAATATATTATTTATTTAAAAGTTAGTGATTAAAATTAGGTTTATAGTTATGGATAGTGTTATGATCATAGTTAGGGTTAGAGATAGGGATAGAATTAGGGTTATGGTTAGGGATAGAATTAGAGTTGGGGTATAATTTAGGGTTAGGGTTAGGTCATTAAAATAACTAATTAACAATACTAAAATTCTATAATTAACAAAATTTACATTTATTTTTATTCACAAATTAATAAAACTTTACATTTAATTTTTATCAAATCTAAAAAATAATAATTGCAATACTATTAAGGCAAATACTAGCCACTACGTGGAACTCGTTTCAATTGACTTATGTGTGTTTGATGTGGTTTATTTTTACATATGAAAAATTGGTTTTAATCAAACTTTAAGAACCATTTAACATAAAATTCATTAGTGTAGTTATAACACATCTTAGGTTAATTGATTTTTATTATATTTTAAGAATAATGATAAAGAAACGAGAGTAAAATAGTTAAGTACTTTTACTAATTTCAAATGTTAATATTTTAATATAAATTTTTATAGATCATTTGATTAATTAGATTGTATTGTTTTTCATATTGATCTAATTTTCTACAATTACATGCCTCTTATTTTATAATAACCTTTTTAATTGACCATCATTTTTTCTTATTATTCTATTTTGATTAGGGTTTGGGAATTTATTTCTTAATATGTAAGTTGCAACCTAAATTCTTCTGCCTATGTGGTACACCATTTATCATAGTCTCATAGAATGTTACATTTTGGGTCTATTGGTGTAATCCTTATATTTTTCTGGTGTTTATGCAATTTTATCCATCAGCCCTTCTACTAGTTCTATAAACTAGAGCATGCAAACCTAAAGAATTTCTTTGTAGTCACAACCAAGAAACCCATGTCAATTTTGATATAAATGGCATGACTCGTCATCATGCTATACACAAGTGACGCGTATATAAGGATATATTATTATTTTTATTGTGATGTAGGAAAAGGGATGTAGGTTTTAAATCAAATCTTCTCTGACATCACATTAAAGAGGAAGGAAAATTGATCACATGAGCCCACTTGGCTACTAACCTCAATGGAAGAGCTAGAATGGTGGATCAGTTTTTGTTTCATTTGTTAGGGGTAGTTGTGGAGTTTATTTGATTGATTAGGAATTGAATTTTATTTTATTACAAAAAATTAAACTAGGTTAACTATGGATCTACAACAGACTGACAAAAATATAGAAAATTTCAAAATTGAAACATAGAAAAAGATGATAGAGAAGAAGAGTGCAAAGATGTAGGAACTTGACATTAAAATCTAGATTGTAACTAGTTAGTTAGGGGCATGGGAGTCTTAGAATGGTAAGTTTTATTTATTAGGATCTATGAAAAAGTCTCAGCAACTTATAGTCTTTAGGTTCTTCCTTCTCACTTTTAGCTTTGAAACTTTATCTATGGATAAATAATTCTCCTTATCCTAAAATTTGTTGAAAAGTGATTCATTAATGCTTGATCTTATAATTAGTTCTTGGATCTTGTCCCAAATTCACTTCAAATCTACCACCTTCATACAAAAGAAATGTGAAAGGGTTGAGCCATATAGGGACTTTCCTAAGTCAAACAACGTTATGATGTTTCCACCTCCACAATGGCTATGATGATGTAAAGAGTTCTTACCCTTTGTTGGGTAGAGGTAAATAGATAAAAACAAGTATTAAACCTTACCACTACACATCAGATCTCCTTGATGGACTAAAGTCATGGTCACATTTCATGATTTAGGGAGATTGGCATGTTGATAGATGATCCTACAAGTGTTAGAAAGAAATAAAAAGTGAATGAACAACAAACATGAACAATATTACTCATAAATGTAAGGCATTATTAACATGAAACCTAGCCAAAATAATGTTATGATAATGCTTTTTATTTTCTCTGAAGTGATTTTAGGATGCTCAATTTTCTTAATATTATTCATTTCTTACAAAATTAATTATTGAAAGATGAAAAATAAATTTAAATTTGTAATATAAAATTGCCAACACTAGAATCTTTAAATTTGAGCCAAAATAGGCTAGTCAAGGGCATGGGTACCCTAGACTAAACCCATTTTGACATTTTAAATGTCATTAAATAGATAATTAATGTTTATTTAAAATTCTATTTTTATTTTCTAGAAAGGATATTAAAATATGAAATTATAAGTATAATTAGGTTTAAGTGTTAAAGGGGGAGCTAAAGATACTATGAAATTTTTAGGATCAACAATTTATGACAATAGATTTATCCCACACTCTATTGAGAGTATGGAATTATGCTCATGTTCACACTAAAGTAAGCATAAGCAAAGAATGTTTCTTTTATCAAGAACTTTGAAGAAGCAAGATGACAATGAATCTAGGGGATACGCTAGGCCCCAATATTAGGTTCATACTAGACAATAATGAAAAGAAAAATGAACATACATACAAGTGAGGTACAATGCAACAAGAGAGACATGAAAATAAGACAAAGAATAGGTAATGAAAACATATAGAAAACATACACAAAAATAATACAAAAAATATGAAAATATGATGTAAACACAATAGGGAGTATGAAATGACATACTAGTAAGATCTTTAGATGCATAGTAGGATCCATACACAATATATCCACAAATAATATGCTAGAAAAGTATGATATTTACCATTTGATAATGAATAGATAAAAAGCATCACAAGCTAGTGAATTTTGATATCCACTAAGTGAGATTGATAGGAAAAAACATAGGCTAATGAAGTCCAATATTCACTAGGTGAGATTACATTAGAAAATGAAAACACACAAGAGCTAGTTAATTCTAATATTCACTGGGGAAGTTATCACATCAACCATACCAATAATTATAGTCCAACTAATTCTGATAAGATGCTAAAAAATGATAAATATACTAACATTGCATCACACAACTCTAATTGTCTTAAAAAAAGTGAATCATATAATGAAATGTATTTCCCCACCTTAAAATAATTGCTAACACCAATCAGGAGAAATTTCCTTTAAGGTAGAAAATGATAGACCATGAGAGCCTATTGGGAAACTCTATACCAAATGATATGTTCCCAAAGAGATGAATCATGACAAGGGGTTTCCCCCAAAGAAATCCATATAATTGACAAGACAAAGATAACACATTATGGGTCCACAGATCTTAGGTTAGTATAGATGGGAGGTAATGCATAATATGACCTTTTTTTGAATTGATATCATTCCACAAATACTTGTGGAACTACCAAAATAAGGGTGGAATAACATGTGAAGACCACATAAAAATATTTTGAATCAAGATTGAAGAGACCTAAAAATATCAACACTTTAAATCATTTCAAAAAGTAAAAAAAAAAGAATAAAGAATAAGATATCTATGACATAAAGAAGACTAGAGATACAAATAGAGAAATGTCTTACAACAGATTCATTTTCTTTGTATCCTTGTGTCAATAAGAACAAAAAAGCATCATCTAAAGAAAAATAAA
>VDFB02358134.1:41400899-41538029 GCA_007258455.2 Sequoia sempervirens
TGTCAAATGTTTTCCTAAAAGATCTCCCACACCCTATTAGGGAATTTAATCATTTCTAAGCATTTTCCACGTCCTATGGGAAAGTTTGAGGAGGCTCCAATAGTTGAGAGTTTAATGAGTACTTATAACTTCTTTCCATGCAATAATGATTAGTTAGAGAACGACAGGAAACTTGATGAGCTATAAACAATGAAGAGAATATAGGGTATTTGTCCTAGTCTTTTAAGCATTCCAAGCATCTAGGAGATATTGAAGGAGTCTTGGCTGATAGATAGGGTCGAGGATAGAAGTTTTATTTTTGGTTACATTGACATCATGTAGGACATCCATAGTCTTATTCTTGGTTACGTTGACATCACAAAAAATTATATAGGATGGAGTAGAATATAGCTCTACCTTTGTTAGTTCCATGTTAAATTTTTATTATATATAGCTTGCTAGTGTAGGAATTCTCAGACAAAAAATCATGGTAGGACCCTTCTTAAAAGATTTCAAATAATAACCTAGTGAACCCATATACTCTTATAACTATATATATACAAATCTAGATTAAACTTAGAATTCATTAACTTTAAGTTCTCTTTATTCTATATTACCTTAGTGAAAGTTTGAGAAAATCTACTCACACTCGGAGGTCAATCATTGAAACCTCCAACAACACCCTGTTCAACATCCAAAATCACATATTAAAATACCATTCATAAAACAATGCTATTAACACATGTAATAAATTTATAATTGTTTACTAACTTTACATACCCCATCAGAGTAGGTGTACTGCGAAAAATAAGTAGATTGACTGTGTACTAGGTTCAATCGTGATCTTTGCCAATTTTATTAAAATAATAAAATAAATTAGTTAATCTTGCATTTCACAATCAAATTTAATAAACTAAATTAATGAACAAGTTGAATTTTACCTAACTGTCACTACCATATGCATTGCGGCACGTTAGCCGCCTTCCATCCCCTCGTGAGATGCATGGATCCCGCGTAGCACCTCCCGAGGCCGGTAGGGTCACACGAACAAGTGGCTCCGCAAGATCGGATACATACGGTTTCAAGGCCACCTCACTGAAGACCCCCGGATTGCGCCGATTAATGGGGCCAGTGGTGGATGACACTGAAAGTGAAGGATGTGATCGCCTACAAAGTCTCTACATCAGCACTCTCCTTTGCAACTGTAGGCATCACAATTTGCTCATGAGGCGGCCTAGTGAGAGGTCGTCTCCCCTGTCATGTAGGATCCGGTTATGCACCGGGTCTATCTTGTGCTGACCCCCCACCTCTCCCCTGAAACTCCCTCATATCAAAATAATTCAGGATTTGGTTCAATACAAACTCACAATATACTTTCCTAAGAAAATATTAGGGGACTTCATAGTTATTGCACGGTGGGTAATCAAAGACCATATACCATCTGTCATAAAAATGGTTCCTAATCTCTTGGTGGTGGCACCAATGAATAGGAAACCTCTTTGCATTGAGGGTGAGATTTTGATTTGTTCTAGGGTCAGTGAATAGAGAGCACAAATCGCCTTTAGTAATCTTTAAATCTTTTACTTGTTTATATGATAATTTGTCTGCATAATATGCCCTCAATGTTTGCCTCCTATTTTGCCATCCAGATATTTGTTGGGTAATTGCATCTACATTTTTTAACAAATCCTTCAATGAATCTGCTAGATGTATTCTTTCTGTGGTTGAAGAATTTTGATCACTCAACCTACTAATAAGATCCTCAACTTCTTTTCTATTGTTTTCAATTTCACTCCTCAAATTTTCTTGAGTGCTAGGAGGGTATTGAGAGAATGGTGGGGGAGGTTGATTTTGTTGTTGAGGCTGATTTGGTTGAGGATTTCCTACAAATTAAAAAAAAAACATTCATTTCTAAACTAAAACAAACAAAATCAATTTAAAACTAACAAATTCAAAACAAATACCAAACAATACTTACCTCTTGCATCTCTTCATCGTCATGGTGCCATATTTGTGAAGAAATCCAATTGTTGTTGATGAATTTTGAAGAAATCACCTCTCCAAGAATGCGAGCACATAAGACAGGGTTTTTGGCTGTGGGCAGAGCTAAAACACAAAAAAACAAAATGAGAAATGATATTTGGATTCGCTTTTTTTTTGCTTTTAAAAAACCATAACGCGAACGTGCTATAACGCAAACGCGTTATAACGAGAATGCGTTATGGATTTTTTTTTCTTGTTTGGCAACAAAAGTGTGACAATCTTGGTGCACTTACACTGACCAAAGAAAATTCTCCACTTACAACCCTAGAAAAAAATTGCATACTACCCAAAAAAAACTTACATGTTGCCAATGTTAGGAAGTCTAGCACTTCTCCAACACACTAGTTTCAAAAATTTCCACATCAACACTAGAAACAAGAAATCACATGAATGTTGAATAGGAAAATTATGACAAAAGGGCCATGGTATCATCAAAAATAAAAATGAGGCAGAATAATCACTCTGATTCATTAGCCTTAGAGGATAATTTCCCACGTCTTGTTCATGGTGGAACTAGAGAAACCATCACACCTCCTCATTAGAGTCTTCATAAGGTACTAGGGAGAGTGGATAATAGTCACACTCCAGATTAGTGTCACCCTCACTGTTTGAAGGGCTATCAGAAACCTCATTGGGAGAATTACATCCTCCTTGATAAGCCTTACGATACTTACACTTTTTCTTTTCCTTGTTTTCATATTCCACCAGTTGTTCCCTTTGAACTTGACCAGCTCTTCTGAAATAGTTTGGCTCCTCAGGCAGTAATTACTCTTGACAACATACTTCTTGAATTTCCTATGTCCCTTTTTACTCTTTGGTGTATGAGGAGCTCCCTGTGTCTCAATTTCATCCTTAGGAGCATTCTCCTTAGACTAAAGAAAACTCAATCTCCTAGACCTATGAACCAGGCTAGCAAACTCTCTAGATTTACTCATCTTGTTAGTGATAAGAACCAAAAAACCTTCACCAACTTTTCTCTTGGACCCAATATAAATAGTCAATGTATGAATGCAAATTCAAAATGAAAAATATGGCCATTGGTTCTCATTATATCGAGCCATGCAAGCGTTCCAGCCATTAATACTCAAAGAAATATTGTGTTCATGGGCTGACACTAGTCTACTTTGAGCTTTTAAAATCTCAACTGTTGACCTTGTTTCAAATAAAAAATCAACAAACAAATATCAACGGTGTAACCAGTTGTGATAAAACTTAAAAATGTGCTATTAATTCCTTTTCCTCATTAGAAAATCTCAAATTAGATATACATCCACTCAATACTCATATTTCAACCACTTAGCATCAATTTAAAACATGTCGTACCATGGTTACCCGCTCACTCGTGGGAATTAATTTTCTTGTATTTCTTCATAGCAGAACAATGGGGATTGATCCTGATTTGAAGTTAGAGTATCGGTTTGTACACTTGCTTAATTATCACCTTTCAACATGTACGAGTAACTGTCAATACCGATGGTCAAAATCCCAAAAATGTGCCTCAAAGAATAAACTTGAAAAGTAGTGTCATTTGGAAATAGTACCCTCTCATCCAAATTTAGCAACCTTCCAACTCCATTAGAATCCATCGGAGCCTTTTAGAAAGTCCATGTGGCATTTTCCCACTCACCCACTGCAAAATATGACACACAGGCAGGGCCCTCACAGGATGGTGAGGAGTGGTCAAGATTGACCCACATCACCCGCCATCAATTGCTGATTTCCTTCCTTATGAAGTAATCGCCATCTTCAGAGCTTGATGAGTTTCTCCATAAGTGACAGGTGTCATCCCATCTGCTAGCCCATGTAACTGTCTTTTCTTACTGCTTTCGATGGACGTGCATGCGAGGAATGGTCCTGATGAGAACACGTGTTGCAGTGTCCATCACAGGTCTCTATTAAATCCATGTCTATTGCCTCTTTGGAGATACTGGTGCCACCGACAAGCATGATAGGTGGCCATTGTTCGCCATCTCATGTGTTTAAAATAATATGAAATAAACCAACATGGGCGCACGATGAGTGGTCAAGATCTGTCCATGTCTCAAATCTGCAATTGTTGATCTTCTTTAAATGGCGCTAGCTATCTTCACCAAGGAGACCAATCCCACCAATGTACTAGACACATGGCTCAATTTCGTAAGCCTGTGTGAATAAAATAAGAAGTAAATTAGCACGGGCACATGGGGAACAATTGGGATCAACTCCTTATGATCAAACAACCAACATGAAACCCTAATTCTGCACATGCCACAAAAGTTAATCTTTAAAAGGGGACACATCTATGAAGACAAGGATTTGACCCATAAAGGACATAGGCTAAGAATTTAAGTTACTTTTAAAATTAAGCCTCGACCTAGGAAAATTTTTCACTAAGGAATAAGGTGACTGAAAAACCTAAAATTAGGGGGTCGGTGAATACAATGACATTGATGGCATAAGAGGCAACTTAGACAAGTGGAGACCGGTAATATTAGGTCAATGCAACTTTAAAATGACCAAGGGTTTCTCAGAGCTTATAGGTAATTTTTTAAGGGTTTTATCAACATAAAAACCCTAACACGATGATGAGGAAAACATCCCTAAGCCAAAAACAAGGGTTTGAGCCATATTTTGCACAATTGTAAAATGGAACACAAATTTTTTTGAGGGGTTCCATCAGGGTGATTGACCTTTGGCCCATTACTCTAGATTCTCATTACCATCTTGTCCCTCAACCTACAGGGGAGACTCAATTCCTCAATCCAAAGGAGGAAATTCTATGAAAGATAGTAGTGATAGTTTTTCAACCAAGTAGATACCCATGCATGTGCATTATGTGACATACTTCTTACCTGCATAAAAAATGATTATTAACTTTGATACTTTTATTAATAATAAAAATCACATTTTTAGAAGATATATCACACAATTTTAAAACCACATATATGCTACAAAATATAACTACACATATACATAAGAATTCAATTAACAATAACCACAAAGACAAAATAGATTATGTGATTGAAAATTATTAAAATTATATTTTGAGAAGATATATGACACATAGTTTTTAAAACCACATATATGCTACAAAATATAACTACACATATGCATAATAATCTAGTTAATAATAACAATAAAGACAACATAGATTATGTGATCGAAAATTATTAAAATCATATTTTGAGAAGATATATGACACACATTTTTTAAAACCATATTTATGCTATAAAATATATCTACACATATACATAAGAATTTAATTAACAATAACCATACACATACACACACACGCACACACAGACGGATATATATATATATATATATATACACACACACACACACATGTACATAAGAATTTAGTTAAGGATAGTGTGTCTTGGTAGTATGCCCTATAATATCTTATGACTAGTTATAATATATTGTACTTGTTAATCCTCACCATGGTTTTCCCACTTTGGGTTTTCTAGTCAAAAATCCTGGTTTCTATGTGTTGTGTGATGTTATGATCTCTTTCATGGTTTTACTTACAATTGCTACTAGATATGCTTTAACAATTGGATGGTTAATAATCAAATGGTTTTGTAGAATACTGATTCACCCCACCCTCTTAGTATTCTATATGTTCAACACTCTGTAGAGACTCAAGCTCCATCATTGTTTCCTCTCCTTCTTCCAAAGTATCAGGGGTAATATTTAAGTTTGATATTGTTTTAGTATTGGAAAGGGATCTTTAGATATGTATTTCCTTTATTTTTACCAAGTCCATTAGCTTCCCAAGTGAAGAATCTATCTTGCAAGTCCACTATAGCAGTCCAACTCTTATTATTTTTGTCTAGGGAAGGATCATAGGCACTTGATGCAATAGCTATTTGGGACTCAATCGAGTCCATTTCATATTTTATTTCTTGTGTGGCATCCAAACACTTCATGCAATTAAAAAATAATGTTTTTTCTCCATCCTCATAGGCTATTACATCCTTAAAACATTCTTCAACTTTGGTATTGTGCAGATGCACATTTCTCTATGATATCCATTAGGTTCTTCTTTGGAATCCTTCTCTCAACCTCTCTTTCCACTTGTCCTTTCAATCTAGAGGCATATTACTTGAATAAATCAATCAACAATTTGAAATTTTCCATATCAAGTAAAGAAGTATCAACATTAGTTCCTATTGTGACCTCCTGTAATAAATTTTAAAGCTTCATTCATTAATTCACTACTCTTTTGATATGTTTCAATGATTTATTTTTTCTAATTTTTTAAACACATCACCTAGCTACAACTTGTGTATAAGAGATATCTTATCTAAATCAACACTTCCCTCCTACATGGGAAACTACAACAATTGAGAAGAAACAACCAATTGAATCTTTAACTATTTAGACAATAGAACCTTTAAAGGATTATCGGAGTAGGATTCACTAGAGGGCCTAGGTAAATCCTCGGTCTCTCTACTTCTTCATTCTTTTTGGTATCAGAATATTCTTCTTCATCTACCTCTTCTTCTTCTTCACTAGTGATCTCTTCTTTATATTTTTCTTCATCTTTCTCTTCATCTCCTTCATCCTTATCCTTCTCTCCTCACTCATTATCTTCATTTTTATCTCCAGGTCAGTGTAGGACCATGGTGGTGCAAACTAGGCCCTTAAGTGGCAATGAAAAATTAGAAAAACAAAGATAGGAAACTTGACATAAAAAATTGAATATGTCATTAAAATAATTTTAAAAATATGCAAGAACAACATTTACAGGACATTGAATGTAGTTTCTAAGATACTATTTATTTTTTGGAAAAACGTAAATCTATTTGGTGAAAATTTGAAATTTCAATGCAGTAGTACTAAATTTTTCAAGAAAAAATATAAAGCAGATGTATGTCTTACCAACCTAAGTACAATAAAAAAATAATATATAATTTTTTAAAATTTCAATATAAGTAGAGGGTTCATGCCTAGATGAGCCATAGGTTTTGTTTTGAATTTTTTTTTCAAGTAAATATTTAGTTATGATTTTTTTCTTAAGTTTTTTAAAAAATATTAGAACATATTTGTTTGACCACTATAACATGATGAAAAATTTATGAAATTCAATTTTTATTTATTTTTATCCTATAGTATGGGAAGCATAGAATGTGATGCATCTTTCAAATTCAAAAAACATGAAATAATTTAAGAAATATAGATGTTTTTAAATCAGCCTTCTCCTTCCCTCTCACCATCATTCTCTATTTCTCGATTCTCTTCATTCTCATGCCTTTTCTCATTGACTGTGTCATTCTTTTCACCTTCAGATGTGTTGTGTTTTGTATCTACTAGAGGAACATATGTCTTCGGGTTTCCTTGATCTAGAGTCACCTGAGTCACCAAAGGAATAGGAGTGTCATCCTTTGTTGTTTCCTCTTCAGTAACAAAAATATTCTCACCTTCAACATTTCTTTACATTGGTTCATAGATGTATTTTGAGGAGTATTATATAGATTTTCTTCTATACTAGTAGCTCCTATGTTTTCATTTCCTAGAAGTTGTTCCTTGCTAGAAGAGGAAATGGGATTCATTCCATACTTTTGTGCTATTTAGTAATATTTTCCCCTGTTTCCTTTTGTATTTTCTCAAATTGATCTTGATCTATTCCCATAAGAAAGTGTGACCCTTTTTTTTGTTCTAACTCTTTGATAAGAACATGGGCCAGTGTCACCTTGTCAGCATCAGATAGAGAGAATCCAATTTTACCCACAACATTTGATCTGAGCTTCTCTTACATTTCATTGGCTTCTTTTCTTCTCTCCATTAAGAGTTTCCACACATCATCAGGAACCTTTTTCCTAATTTTCTCCATAATTTCTTTAACAGTGACAATGAATTTTATGATTGCTTCTATTATCATGGTTTTGCCCACCTAATTTATCTTTTGTATAATGGAGTTGTTTCTTCTAACATCTCATGATGGAAGATACCTTTGAACAATGAGTCCAACTTCATTGTGTCGAGCGGTATTTCTGAAGTTGTCTTCTTTTTCTTCTTCAGTTCAACTATGTGTGAATTAATTTTCTTCCTTTCCTTCATCTTCTTATGCATATATATCTAAAATGCTGCATTTTCCTTCTCAACCTTTTCTTCATCTGTGGTATGAGAAATATTTGTTCTTTATTTATTTTCACTTGTTCTTTTCAGAATCAGTGGAGGACGTTCATCCTATTCTTCTTCTTCAAAAATCACACTCACATTGTTTTCTCTTTTAGCTTTATCTTTTCTTCTTTGTGGCATAGTAGCAGTAGGAGCTACTGGAATAGTTTTCATTCTCTTTTTAGGCCTTGTGGCCTCCTCTACATGAGGTTCCTATGTTATAGGAGCACTAGTCTCCATTGTCTTGGTTTTACTGGAGGAAGAAATTGATCTGGAGGACTGTTGAATACCAAGGGGAATAGTGGAAGCAGTTCTTCTAGATCTTTTAGTTATGGGAGACCCACTTGCTTTGCTTGTTTCTCTCTCTGATTTTTCCCTTAACACCCATATTTTTCTTTAGTGAATCCCTTGTCCTTGAGATGGTCATGTACCATTTTTGTCACCTTTCTCTTTATTTTGTTCTTTTCCAATTCCATGTGTACTTCCAAGAATTTCTCCTTATATGTTTCATGTATTTTCTAAGTATTTTCCTTATGACTTCCATAATATATCAACATAACCATCTACTTCATTTTCATTGATCTCATATCCAAGTGGTAGAATCTAGACTATTTTAGGTTCCACAACTTCAATAATGCATTCATTGGTTTTGACAAAAAATGTGATATCATCTCAATATTTTTCCACCATAGACTTAGGGATCCTCTCCCTTTCATGCATTCTCTTCTGAAATACTGCAAAGAATGTAGTAAGTGCTTCATCTTGAGCTTTCATGTCATCAATTTTGTGTAGATTTTCAAATATTTGATGAGATACAACTATAATTTTATTCCATATAACATTACTTCTTCTTGGAAGCTCCCTCAAAAAGTAAAACAACAAACAAACTACGAAAGAAGCAAACTTGAATGGGTATTTCTTCACTTTAGTTTGCTTCAAGTTGTTAAAGGGTTTTTGTTAGAGCAACTCACATATATCATAGTCCTTTCCCTTTTTGACCATTTCAAGGGCTACATGATTTTTTTTGGCCAACAAAAAATTATATTTGTTGGTGTAGTATATCTTATATCTTATGACCATATTGACATACCTTACAACAAGATTATTTATGGTGTTCACAATGAGAACCCTTTGATCAAATGTGGCTCTAGTTAATTCCATCACATCCTTTTTCTTTATAGATCTAAGTGTAGGTACATGTTCATTGTCATAAAGTCTAGTATCTCCATTATGATTTCCTTAGATATCAAACTAGGCATGTTGTTCCATATGATTTTTTCATGCACTCTACTTAATGCCTTTCTCATATAGCTAATTTCATCATCATAGATGAAGCATTGAAATCATTTCTAGAAAATTGGTTTCCTCTTTACTAGGTTGTCATACTTAGGTTTGATGTTGAAATAATCTCCAATCAATTGATCTATCCACAGGTCTTTAAATTTTGTATGGTTGTACTCTTCCATTTCCACATGTATGTATGACATAATGTCCTCTATGGGAAAAACCCTATATGGAATACTAAAAAAAAATTTGAGCGGGTAACTCTCAAAAACTTTCATGGGACATTTCTTGAATTTTGGTTGGGGTTTCTCACTCACATTTACTACTATAAGTTTTTCCATCTCTATTGAATTGAAATTCTTCAAAAAAAAAACTCTATTGCAGCTCTGGACAATGGTAAATACCCTTTTCTTGCTTAAGAAGAATTAGGGTTTGGATGCTTTGGTTCACAAATTTCCTTTGAATGCTTAAATTCGCTTCAATTTTCTTTAATTACTCCAAAGATGTAAAAGTGAATGAAATTGAGAAATAATAGGTATATAACCCTTAAATTTTACCCTAATTTGTATTTAATACACCAAACAATAAAGTTGGTAAAAACCTTCTCTATGCAATAGTAAACCCTGAATCACTTCACAAATCTCCATAATTGCATATTTTCTTTTGGAGTCTTCTCCAAAAGATCCATACTATCCATCTCCATCTCATATGTTTGTGCCAAGCCATGAGACCTCATATCAACAAGGGGTTATGTGATTTTATGTTATTACTCCCACTAAGCCAATGCCTAGGTTCAATTTTCAAAGGAATTATCTACATCAGAGGGTGGTATAGATTCATTTGTAGTCTTTGATTCTTCCTTATTCTTAGGCTCCTCTTTCTTTCTTCAAATATTTTCCATTTCCTTTTTTACTTCAATTGGATCAATCTTTTTAACTGGTTCATTTCTCTTTACCTGATTATCCTTCCTTGAATTTTTTCTTCTACAAAATTTACTAATATTTCTTGGTCTATTGTAGATGTTGCAAATGGCATTTCTCTAATAATTATTACTTTCATTCATTTTTAATCTCCATTGATTAGCCTTGTGTCCAAATCCATAGCATGTATAGTAGTAACCATTGAATTATTGAATAATTCAACCACTATTATATGCATTCATCATTTGACTTCTACATACATTTTCTTTATGCCCAAAGTTCATACATGTAAAGAATTGAATAGTAAAGGATGGAACATTTTGATTCATTTTTCTTCTACTTCCATTTCTCTATGTCTAAATTTATTGTAAAAATAACAAATAACATTTAAATATGTGTACCTTTGAGCATTTGGTTATTTGAGGGGGGACTTCTAGCATTGATTCTTTAATCTCAAAACTTGCCATTGTTCTTCTTGTCTTCAGTCTTCTCTAGTTCATTGATATTATTTTTATTAGGTGTCTGATCTATTTTTGAGCTTTCTCCTTTTTAAAGTCGCAAACTAACTTTGTATTTAGATGCCTTCTGACCTACAAACAACTCATCAAGAATTGTAGAACTTGTCTTGAATTTTTACTCATGAATTCTTGATTTCTCTAGATCTAATCTTAGATTTATCACTTCTTGTTCAAGCCTTGTGCATTCATCAATATTGATTTTTACCATTGCATTCAAACATTCCTCAATTCTTCTCTTTTCTTATACTTGCACTTTTAGTCTAGTGATTTTTTCATTTTCTTGTTTTAATTGTTCATTGACCTCCTTATTTATTTCTTTGAACTTATTTAATTTCTCTCTCAATTTTTTGTTGTGGTCATTTGCTTCTTTAATATTTTCCTTTAGATCTCTATTTTCAACTTCAATTTTATGAATGTCTTCAAGAGAAACTTTGAGTTCTCCATCTTTTTCAATTATGCAATCTTCTTCTATGTACCCAATAGAAAGAATCACTTTCAAATAAATAGTAAATTTTCTATCAGCCATGTGTTCAATCTTCAAGATCTTCCCATAGTGGTCAAGCTTCTTCCAAGGAACCAGGATTTGATACCAATTTTTGAACAATCAGACTACTAAAAGGGGGGTGAATTAGTATTCTATTAAATTGTCCAATTATTAAACATCTAATTACCAAATAATACTTAAGAATTATAAGGAATGAAAACATGAAAAACCCATAACACTCACAACTTATTCACTCAATTCTGCAAAATTTTGCATAATTGATTGCATTCAAATCATGTATGCATTCATGTTCTATTTTCACAAACTTAAATCAACCTTGTATATGAACCATACTCCATCACAAACATCAATTAGGTTGTCCTAATTAGATGTAGCCATAAATCATACAAAATGTGCCTTTTCGACACCTAATTCAAATCAAAATTACTTCACATGCAAACATATTCAATATAGGTTGGCATGGACCTACAATAACTCCCTATTCCATTCACATCACATACTTAATCTCCATAAATATTTACATACATTAGGTCAGCTAGGAATAGGATGCAAAAGCAAAAAAAAATCCAATTGATCATCACCATAGGATACATGGACCTTAAAATAGCATGCCCACTAGAAAACACAACTCTTTGAAACTTGTTTTTAAATTTTTTCCAAAATTGAAAAGTCTAACTCAAATCTGTGGAGGAGTGCAGACCAATTAGGTTATAGCTAGTACATAGAAATATATGTAAACCATATATGTTGATCTTCTATTACTTGCATCTTTTGAACCTCTTATCCAAATGTACTAAAATTCAAAAATTCAGATGCTACTGATGTCCATGAACAACATATTATAATTGCAGAAGTAAATTTGTACGAGTGAACAAAGGAAAACCAAATTATAGGAGGGTACTGTGTGATGAATCTACCGGTGTGGAGACTTAGCAAAATTACTTAACTTTTTCAATAAAATAACTACTCTATAGTCATACTTCATATTATTTTGACATCCAACATGTAGTTTTGAGATTAGTGACAACACATTAATGACAAACTTCTTCATCATTTCAATACTTATTATTATGTAAAGAACTTTAAGAATATATTAATTATTTCTCTATTGATATTGTTGTTTACAATATAACCAAGGGTATTGATCCAAGTCATAATAGGAAACCACAACAAACAATATCACCATTGATGTTGTTGCTAATTCCTAGGATTTCAAACACATTCATTTTTAACCTTGGTATTGTAAATATTGAATGTATAAGGATAGAAATTAATACACAGTTTTTCCAATCATGGTTCTGTTAAGAATACTATGTTTTAACAAGAAAATAATTAAATATTCCACAATATAGTTTTTATGGATTTCACAGCTATAATCTATGTTCAAATTATTTTAATAGAGGGCCACATGCTCCAAGATCACCCCATGACATGATTAAATAAATTAACTAAACAAAAATATTGTCTTTGCATATTAAATATGGAAGCATTGACAATACTTGCTAACTATTTTATTGAATTTTGCAGACATGTTGTTTCATGGAATACAATACTATAGGATATACACAGAATGAATTTGTCGAAATGGCTTAGAAATTTTCAAGAAAATGCAATTTACAGGTGTAAAGCTGTACTCCACAACTTTACTAGTGTCCTACTTTCCTATGCCAAAATGGGTGCTTTGGAGCTGGGTATGAAGATCCATGAAAGAATCATGGAAAATAGGATTTTAGGTAGATCATATAGTTGCAATGCTTTGGCAGGAAAGTATGCAAAATGAGAAAGTGTAGGCAAGGCACGTATACTATTTGAAAAAATTCCTCAAGATAGGTGCCCCTAGGGACTAAAATATTTCCAAGATATACAAAAAATGGATTTGTTTGAAAAGGCTTAAACAACATTAAAAAAATGGAACTAGCAAGCATAAAGTCAAGTTTCACAACCATTATCAACAACTTTCCCACCTACGTAAAAGTGGAAGTTTTGAAACAAGATACATAAATCCATCAAGCATAAAGGATATGGGAATTTCCTTAAATGTTAAAGTTGTAAGTTCCTTGGTAGAAAATCATGCAATAATGTTAAAACATAGACAAGTCGTGTGAGTTGTTTAATTTGTCATCAATATTGAAGTAGTTTGATTCTAGGTTCACCTAGCAATGCAATTTAGACCAAATGGAATTTGCAAATGAATTTAAAAAATGGAACCTTGAAATGAAGGTGGCTAAGCCATGAAATTATATTAAAATAAGAAGGAATTACATATAGTTTAAGGGGAAGCAGAGAAGAGAGAAAATTTTGCCTATCCCCTAGTACTGGAAGAAAGTAACCAAAGAGTTTTCCCAACAAACGAAATTACAAAAGTGACCTTTTACAGGATCAATCCACCATCAAACTAAAGAGTTCAACCCTAAAAATAAGAGAGGAACATCAAAGAAATAACTAACAGTATGAAGAGAGCTTCCATTTAAACCTAGAAGTAAACAATGAAGCACCAAAAATGGAAATATGTAGCCATGTATGCACAGTGAGGAGTGCCAGAAAATGACAAGAAACACATCCATCCTTCAAATCTTCCCATCAAAAAGCCTGCAAAGATCTAAAAAAGGCCAGAATATCCTTCCAAACTACTAAGTCAGTTTTACCACCAAAATTATAGCCAAAATTTACAGAAAAAACAAGAATGGGAGAGAGCATTAAGATGTGCTTCCTTCTGATGAAGCTAAATCTGTAGGAGGAGTAAAAAATGGTTCCTCATGAGGCTGAATAAGAACATGTTGAATGAGTAATCAAATTTCTTTATATAGCATGTAAATAGGGTCACTAACCACATTACCATATTGTCAAGAAAGAAGTTTCAAATGGCCTTTGAATTCACTAAGAGGCCATAGGCCATAGAAGAAAGAAGTTTAGAGATTCTATAATTAGTGAGGAGGTGTTGCCTACTTATAATGCCCCGCACTAGACAAGAACCATGCAAAATGTCGTACCTTTCAAGAGAAGATTGAAGAGAAGAAATTGGGAAAAAATGGGGCAAGAGATAAGTTCCTACAATGAACTTTACCATTTCCACATTGCTTAAAGTATCCATCAAGTTAGAATCAAAATGAGAAGCTAACTCATATGGAAGAGGAGAAGAATGCATATCTAACTAGTCATAACCAAGGACAATCTGAATGGCACCAAAAACCTGCCTACATTAAAAAATAAAAGCCCTTCACAGACGTTCTTCAATGCAAGTAATCTCCATTTTGACTTCATTTGAACATGGAGGGACAAGAACTCGGAAAAGATTATCCATGGTGGTTGGCTTGTAGCCAGAAGCACAAGTCTAAAAATGAAACCTTGTATAAAACAAAACTCTAAAATTTAGTGAAAAGTTTGACACGTGTTTAAGAATTAGTGAGGAGAATATACAAATTTCCAGGATTTTCTATTTTGGATGATAAAGCACAAGTATTAGATCTATAAATTCAAATATCGGCTAACAAGATGAGGAATATTATCTATAAATTTTGATAATGCACCCAAATTTCCTTTGAATACTTCAGAGCTATCAATGAGAAGATGAGATCTGGATTTTCTATAACCTATTTTCTAAATATGATAACCTAATCCAAAATGATTTTGAGGAATAATTAATTCCACAAGTGCTCATCCCATATTCTATCTATTCATTTATAATTTATTCTTTTTGTGTCAAAATCGCATAAATAGGAATTCAAATAGGGTAGAGAAAATTCATGCTATTGATATTAACTGTTGTGTCTTAGCTTATGAAACTACCCTCTTAAGATTACTTGAAGGAAGATAAATAAAAGAGAATATAGAGAATCATTATAACTTACCTTAATACCATTTCACATTTGATATGATTTTTGTAAAGTCGATCCAACCTTGTAGCTAGAAATGGTACAACCATATCCATGAAATTCCTATATATCATTTTCACCCTAGAGATAGTAGTACTTGCTACTCAGCTATTATTTTCTTCCCTTCTCCCTCTTTTCTTCACCTTTGGTTCTAAATATATATGTATTCCCAAACTATGATGGTAATGAAAAGAGTACCGGGTGCTGCCACAATAATGGGTTACACTTTTTGGGACATCCTTATTTTTTCCTAAAATCACATATTTTTAGAAAATACAATGATTTATGACTTTAAAGGTTCCATTTAAATTATTTTAATTAAAGAGGGATTGATCAAACCCCCTTAGATCAAACCCCCTTGGATACAACCTTGTTAGATTTAAACCATACCTATAATCGAGTTTCTTCTACACCTATCAAAATGCTGATAAAAAGCCACTTTTGATTTACCTTTTGGGTGATCAAATGAATTCATTTAAAATTTATGTTTTGTAGGCCTGCAACCCTTATTATAAGCTTCCCAAAAATTATAATTTTAAATATGTTTAATTTGATTATTATATTTATTTTTTATTTATTGTGAATGTAGGATTTTCAATGAACACCGAGTTCTTTATTTCACACATACAAAAAAATAGAAAAATAGAGAAAAAAAATTCTAAAATATACATGTGCACTAGGTATTGATGTCCTTATTCCAACAAAAAAATAATAAGTTAATTCAAATGAATACAAAAAAAGTTATGCGGGCCGAAGTACACCTTTGTCCACATTATAATTACGCTGACTTGGAAAATTAATTAAAAAAAAAACATGTTACAAAAAGTTATGAAAAAATATCCATTCCCTAGATATTGGTGTGAAAAAATTGTATTTTAAAAATTATAATTGTATCCTATCTATAAAAAAAAGTTACGTGGGCCGAAGTAAACATCACTTTTTAAAAATGTTGATTAGTAGAAAAAATAAGTTATTAAAAATTACATAAAATGATTCACAATTTATTTTTTAATTTTTTAAAAAAATTATAATTAGAATCTACACAAAATATCTAACAAATAACTAGTTTGATTCATCTTCAAAACCTTAATTATTTAGCTGCTATAGGTGTAAGAAAGTGAATGTCTGGTGAAAAATCCTAATTTTAATGTCAAGTTTGGCCAAAAACTATAACCCATTATTGTGGGATCACCCTATCCCTCCAAATTTGAGTTTGATGTGGTCTAAGGAGCTCATATCTTTGAAACTCTCCCCAATCTACTCCACTCTGCAAAAAGATATGCTCTCATCAATTATACCCAATCAAAAATCTCCCTTTGATTTTGGAAAACCTATAGTCATCACTTTCCATAGGTTGAAGCACCACCCCATTCCTCATAAATGGTGCAAGGTAAATGAACTACCAGCTAATAGGGAAATTTTTGGACTCATATTTCAACAGTTGGTGTGACGACAATCTATCCACAATAAACAAGATATTAAATATTCACAAAGATTGTTATTGGTTGTTATAACCCCATCGATAGTATTATTAATAAGTATTTAATAATATAGTAATGGAAGCACCAATATTAATATTAATTTTAATAAAATTTAATAAAGTGGACTCTAATAATATTAATATTAACATAATTATTATAAGTGCCATGAATATTAAAAATGTTATTACTAACATAATATATATTACTACCTCTACATTAATTATCATAGTATTAATATTAATGCAATTTTAATATTAATATCTATATAGATAATTATGTTAATGTTAATTGCAGTATTATTACTATTGCATTTTAGTAAGGATATAGTGTTCCAAATACCAGTTAAAATGATAATATGCATATAATGATAAATTAAGATACTTATTGTTGGTAGATTAATCTAATTATAACTAGGTCCAATCATCCCTATCAGATTAAATCTCTATTAATATCTTCCAACTATAAGTAAAGGTAAGATGTTCTAATTTAAGTGCATATCATAATTCAATTATATATCACAACTCAATAGCAAAATAGATTCTAAAACTCTTCATCTTTCCTTATTTACTTGTTATCTTTATCTTACTAAGTTAAGAAGTATTATATGAATCTAATCTTCGTCGTACCTATGATCAGTTCTTACTAAAACTTGTAAGGCTCCTTTAGTGAATTTAGTCATAATTCTTGATATGAAAAACCTCAAGTAAATACTATAAGAGAAATTCCTAACAAAATGAGTCAAATGATATGAAATAAATGTTACTATAAGTGGACCTTAAAGAAACATAATATAAGATGATAAATTATAGCATCAAAAACACATATTTAGTCGCATACCTTAATAGAAGCATTCACATAGAGTTTAAATAATCTACTCTTAGAGTCATATGACTAAAAGTATTGTTGCACTCAATGATAACTTGATCATGTATCTCCTCAATGACATTCACTTATTCTAAATGATAGAGTAGAATAATTTTAGAATTAAAGGGGTTTCAATTATAATTTGAAGGGAGAGGCCTTACATAAATACAAAGGAACACACAAACATGAGGTGCAATGTATCATGAAAAACACAAAGCATATACAATAGAGACATAAAATCATCCACAATGAAGACACAAAGAAAAAACATGAATATAGAGAGAGAAAGTGTAAAATGATACACAAACTAAATAGAAAAAATATGCAAGGAAAGCATATAGAAAACACAACACACATAATAAAATTAAGACATAAATAAACGGTTAGTAAAAAAGGATTTGAGTTGGTAATTTAAAGAGAACTCAATCTTAAATTTTTCTCAAATACCAAACATCATCCATACAATATGATGTTAGAAAAAAATAGTGCTCTCATAAGGAAAACCAAGCTAGATTATGCTAGATCACTCGTGAGCTATATAGATCCATTGGTTAGCAAGTTTCATTATGCTAGGTGTCCATACAATATGATGAGGTTCTCACGGCTAACACATTGTGTTATTCTTGTTTACTCATGAAACACATGGATCCACTAACAAGGAAGTTGTCTTATGCTAGGTAGCCATGTAACAATGCTCAAGTTAAAGAATCAACAAGATGCATTGTGCTAAATCCATGGACTATCTTTTCAATTATATCTTAGGGAGCACATGAAATTTTAATGTCATGGTGGACCATTTGACATTATAGGGTCTAAATCACCTCAAGTGGTGTACATAAGTTTAATGTCATGGGGGAATATTTAAAGTCACAAGGGATGAATCAACTTAGGGGCTATACACAAGTTTAATGTCATAGGGAACTATTTAACATCATAGGGGATGAATCACCTTAGGAGATGTATATAAATTTAACATTATGAGGGACCATTTAACACCATAGGGTACAAATCACCAATCATGCCTCTTTGGATTTTATGAATAATACCACCACAAAGGTTGCACATGAATAACATAATAACCATGACTTAGGGGGTATTATGCATAATTCCACCACTAAAAAGGGGCACAAGAACAATGTGTAAGGCCACACCTTATGGGATATCTTGTGTGATACCACCACTAAATTGGCACATGAACAATGTTCAAAGCCACACCTTAAGGGATATCATGCCTAATAACACCACTAAAGTGGTAAATGGACATTGTGTAAAGCCCCACCTTAGAGAATATCATGCCTAATGTCATAATTAAATGGGCACATAAATATTGTTGAAATCCACACCTTAGGGGATATCATGTATAATATCACCTCTAAAGAGGAACCTAAACAATGTGAAAAGCCACACCTTAGGGGATATCATGCCTAATAACACAACCAAAGAGGCACATGAACATTGTTCAAAGCCACACCTTAGAGGATATCATACATAATAGCATAGCTAAAGGGGCACATAAACAATATGCAAAGAAAAACCTTATAGGATATCATAACTAATAGAACCACCAAAGGGGCTCATGAATAATATGCAAAGCCACACCTTAGGGGATATAATTCCTAATACCACCACTAAAGGCACATAAAAAGGATTGGAAGGCCACATCTTAGGGGATATTTTTCATAATACTACCACTAAAAGGGAACAATATAGATTGAAATTTTAGAAGATGCCATAGGGTATGTGCAGGATCATCATGGAAAAAACAGTCCCGTAAGTGGCAAAAAATTCAAAAAAATTAGAGTTAGGAAACTTGACGTAAAAAATTGAAGAAGCTATCTATATTATTTTAAAAATATGTAAGAATAGTATCTATAGCAAATTGAATAAAATTTCTAAACTACTAGGTTTATTTAAAAAAAAAAGCTATTTGGTGAAAATTTGAAATTTCAATGCAGTAGTACTTAAATTTCAAGGAAAAAAATAAGTAGGTGTCTATTTGACCACCCTAACCACAATAAAATGATAATTATTTTTTATAAGATTTTAGATATAAGTAGAGGACTCGTATCCAGATGTGATGCATATTTGTTTGTAATTTTTTTCCAAGTAAATAATTTATTATGAATTTTCTATTACAACTTTTAAAAATTATAAATACTAGTATGTTTGACCACCTTAACTTGGTCAAAACTTCATGATATTTAATTTTTCTTTTTTTAATCCTATAGTATGTGAAGCATGTTTCTGATTCAAAAAATGTGATACTGTTTGAAAGCTATAGATTCTTTTCAATCAACCTATCAATCAGGACTTTAGTTGTAATTCAAATAGAAAATAAATAATAATTATTTATTAAATTCAAAGTAAAACATAATTTATATTGGTGGAAAGCTTAGAATATCCTTTAAAAACCCTTTTTGTTTCATCAATTTTGGGTTAAAAAAAGTCGTAAGCCACATACCCTACACATACCCATAATATCACCACTTTTTGGCCCATCATGATCCTGCACATACCCCATAATAGACAGGGGAATATGGTCCCCTTAAAATGTTAGTGTACTCACTAAATTTATATTTTAAGGACATAATGGATAAAGAGGGGATCTTGTAGAAATTATATATAGCTTGGAAGATTAGTAATCCTTGGTTACCAAGTGTATGGAAAAGGACAACTATTTTACATATTATCGTGTTGCTCCCTATTGATGAAATATGCTTATACAACATGTTTTGTTCCCCCATGCATATAAATGAGCATCATATGATACTAAAAATGCAACTTAGCAAGGAGAAACATCATAATAACTAATTTATTATTTTGTATTGATCCACATCAATGTCATATAATTGAATTAACCATCATAGTTGTTTTTAAAGAACAACTCTCATTAGTAGAATACTAAAAAAATTGATGATATTCCTAAAAGGTTTTTTTTTTTTTTCTTGTTAGATTTTTTCTCATGATGAGGTGTAAGAGTGATTAATTCTCACTTCAAAAGTGTTCTTAATGTACATTCTATCTGAGACAAGGGATGTGGAATGGGGAGTAGGCCATAATTTCTTGGACGATGAGGTGGAAGCTAGAATGAATGTCTTACCCAAAGGTGGAGGGCCTTTATAACAAAGTTTCATTGTAGAGGAATGTGGTGTCCATTCTAAGACAATTTGAATTTCATGTTTCTTATTTGTATCCAAATCTTGTTAGTAAGGATCTTATGTTATTGATCAAAACACTTTTCTAAGAATCTTGAAGCATGAGATGGCTGAGTAATTTCTAACAAGGGAGTGTAATTATTGGTAGGGGAAACCAAATTATTTTTATGTATATGTAATGAGTGAGGAATGAACTATATAGCAAATTTTGTTTATTAGCAGATGCCAAAGAATCAATTAATGGTCTTAATAGATCTTATAGACTTTTTGAAAAAGATGAGTGGGTACATGGATTATTATTTAGGAAGTGATTAATTAGGAAGTCTTTAATGATATCCCCCTCTTACACAAAGATATCCTTACCAGGAGGGCATGAATTGGGAGAGAGGGATACCTAAGCTTCATCTTCTACTAGATGCTCACTACCAAAGGAACAAAATGAAACATCAACTAAGGATTTAAAAGAAGACATAATTTTTATAAAGAACTAAGATATTTTGATAGTTATTTACAAAAATTAAGAAATATATATATATATACTAAACTATTAGATCTAGCAATATCTAGAAATTGAGAATAGATCTAGACAAAATATTCAAAGAGAATAATGACACCAAAATTTGATAAAAATTAAGAAGTACAAGGGTGCTGGTGCTCTAGATGGGAGGAGTTCATTTTAAATTATTTTAAATTCTTTTAAATATAGAAATAAATTTTATGGTTTGAGGATCCAAATTTGTAGAGGTTCAGGTCTAGTAACAGACAAATGTCTAGAAATGTACAAAATCCCAAACTTTCTATGTGTAATACAGAATCATGGATATAATTTTAGGTTATTGAAATAATGCAATATGTTTCAAAGGTAATTAAAAAAATAGAATTTATTTATTTTAAATTGACTAAGATTATGCATTTTTTTTTATCTTTTAATGTGTTTCAATGAAATATGCATGCATAAATGACCAATTAAAAAACTCTTGTATTCTATTAAAACTTTAAAATAAGGTAGTTATGATCTCAAGATATTTTTAAAGTATAACAAGAATTGGTTTCACCAAAATATGATGTAGAAAAAAGGGATCTATGTCTAAATCACACCTCCTACACCACAATTAAAATGAACAAAAAATGATCACAAATAACCACTTAGATATAACCACTATTGAGCAACTAGAATATTGGATCAGGTCTTTAGTTTTTTATTTGAGGTTTGATTGATAGTTTAATAATTAATTGAATTTTAAGATGTAAATGTGTACATAGGTTAATTATGCAACTGCAATGAACTATTATGATTTCAAAAAAGTATAAAATGAAAAGAAAGAAAAACTTATAAAGGAGTAGAGTGTATTGATAGACATACTTGACATATAAATTTGAGCTCCAATATGCTAGATAGAGGCACTTGCACCATATACCTATAAATTTAAACCCATTGAATCAAAAGATAAATCTAGATCAGCTATTTTTTGTAGGTTATTCATTTGTAGATTTACTGTGGAAACTTCATATGTCAATAACTAATTCCACTTTCCCTAATTTTTAGATGTATGGGACTTGAATAGTTGATTGAGATATTAGGTCTTCAATCCTTTGTAAAATTCTAAAAAGGTTGTCATATAGGGGCTTGTCTAAGTGAAACCCTATTTTGGTATTTCTACCAATGCAACAACTATGTTGATGTAAAAGAGTACTTACCCTAGGTCAGGTAGAGGAAAATGTATAAGAGAATAATAAATTGATAAATGTTGTAACTTACCACTTAGATCTACATTCCTTGAGGGAAAAAAGTCATTGTAGTCATCACCTTCAAGAAGAACTAGATGCTAGATTTAAATTCTTGCAATTTTAGTGCTCACAAAAATGGACATGAAAAATAAATAAACTCACATGAAAACTTGATGCATTGCTAACATGATACTTAACTGAAATAATATTATAATAATCATGCTAATTCTACTCTTGCCTACTTTTTAGGATGCTCAATTGGTTACTTCAAAAATACTAGGACTGATTAAGATTTCAAATGGTGAAAAAGACTTGTATTTATGTGTATTTCTTTAATTCTTGCTAAATTGATTATTGATAGATAGCAAGTGAATACAAATTTCTAAATTTTAAAATAGGCTAGAGAAGGGTAGTAACACTATAACCAAAACAAATTTTGGGGCTTTAAGTGTCATTAATTAAATAGTATTTTTTATTACCAATTTAATTCTAATTTTCCAAACATGATTATAAAATAACAAAATTAAGAGCATAAATGGTTTCAAGCATATAGGGGGAGATAAACCTAGTGTGAAATTTTCAATGGTGACAATTTATAAGACTACATATATATTAACCCATCCTTTGAAATATTGAACTAATTAGGGAGATGGATAGGTCATGGGGATGGTCTTCTTCATACAAGAACCTTCTCGAAACACATGCTATATAACTAAAATAAAATAAAGCATAAACTACAAGATTCACACTTTTTAACAAACAAGGCTAGACAACACATTAAGTTACATTCAATTGACATTGACCAAACAAAATCTAACTGTAGAAAATAAGTTACATAAATAATCTATTTATGTTCCCTAAAATATATGTGAAATTTTAATCTATACTAACCCCTATGGCTAGTAATCATTGTTCACTTCACCTTTTCCTTCGAAAAGTTTTCTACATTAACCACCCTTTCAAATATTAAACTGATTGAAAATTTGTACACTCAACCTATATGGGGAAAAATATTTCATACCTAAATAATCTAACTACATGAAACCCCATATATAACTACAAAAAAATAGTTTAAATGTAAAAAAAATTATTGATATTTAGAGAAATATTCCATAACTTTCAAGTTATTAAATATGAACTAATTAAATCATACATTCTCTCTGCACAATAGAAATAATTGAAAAATATATAGTAAATTTGAACCAAATATTTTTGTGTTATAAGGATGCTATGACTCTCTTGCTCAATCAGGGTTTTTCATTTAAAGGAGAGAGATAGATCCTACACAAAATCTAAGTGGTTCACTCAAAATAATGCAAGTAAAATTAAATTATGCCTAAATTAAATGATCTAAGTGAAATGGACTTGTAAAATTGATTGATTATTTATGCAAAGCCTAAGAATTATGAATTGTTTGAAAACACACTGTGATATGCAGAAATGGACTAAAAACATGCACAAATGAAATCAAAACTTAATGAAATTGAAAGAGGTGCATCTAAAGGAATAATACTAATTCTGGAAGGTTTTGGAATGTTTCAAAAATTACTGTTGATGAGCACTAGGAATCATTTGTCACAGATGGTGAGTCAATCCAAGTGCTGGTAAACTTTGTTGAAACAGGTTTCAGAGTGTCGGGAACTGGAATCTGCAAAAATCAACTTTTCCAGCCTGGTAGTGGGACTCATTCACCACTGATGGAAAATTAGTCCACCTACAAAAATCTACATATTCAGAAGTCAACTCTATGGGTCCATATTTGTACTTGTCTTCTTGTCGAGTGGACGAGTCCAAATCTATAGAAAAAGGGTTGAATGATGTCGCCAAGCTTGAGTTAGGTCTTTGTTGATTTGAATAGATTTGATGAATTGTTGACCACTTTTAAACACATATCTCTTTAACAAATCTTCCTACAAGACCTACAAACACACATGCAAAGAGGGGGAAAATGGTTATGTGTTAGAGTATAGGGATTTTCCTTGGTCAAATCCCACTTTGGTAATCAAACCCTTCATAAAGAAATGAAATGGAATAAGAAAGGAATGATGAAAAAATAACGTGCAAGTCTCATAAACTAATCAAACCCTTGTTGTCGAAGTATAAATATTTGTTAATGGCTGCTCCAAGATGCTTGATAATTGCTTGATTGAATGATGACAAATACTTGAATGCTTGAGTGTATGAGATGATTAAGTGAACAAGATGAATGGGGGTTAAAATGCATAGAAAAAAACTTATTTATACACACTTATGCCGTAATTTCCCAATAATACAACATCACAGGCCAACCTAAGTTCTTAATGAATAAAAACTTGAAAGAAATTTGAATTTATTTTGAATTTTGTGCCAAGAGGGACTCATTCACTACCCATGGCGAATGGGTCCCACTCAAGGCAATCAAGTGGGTGTCGAGAATTAAGTTTTCTTTAATGTTATTTGATGGGTTTGTATTCAAAAACACATTTAATTAAGGCCTATAAGTGCATAAAGGGGTCGAATAAAGCATAAGAATGGTGTAATTAGTGGTGACAAGCCTAGAAAAGCATGAACGTTTGTTACAAGACTTTACAAAACTTTAAGATAAGATTTGGTAAGGGATAAAAAGGGAACATTTAGATGAATTATAATTAGAAGAGTCTATAAAAGTGTAGAAATGTGTTACAACACTTCACAAAACCTTCACAAGACACCTAAAGTCTTAATAATTTGAATATTCAAGACCTAATGTGAATGTATAAGTTACATTACAACATTAAATCTAAGCAAAATAAGCTAAGCATCATAGGAGAAAGACCAAAAAGACCATTAAAATGTCCAAAGATCCATTTTTCTATGATACATTTACCCCCACTTTAATGAGAGGATGAACTTGCTTCAAACTCACACTAATGTAGCCATGCAAATCAAGAGGGATCCAAATGCACTCATGCTAGAAATATGAGATAGAAATTTTCAAGAGGGATGATCAAGCCCCTAGGATAAAGATCCTATGGAAAAATAAACATAAGAACAAAGGAACACACGTGAAAATGATGAGAATGGATGAAAGAGGGAAGTTGAATAAAGTCAGATCAAGCTTCGATCATTTGTGCAACCTGTTGTGGATTAGATCTAGTTTGTTTTTCCAAGAAAGAAAATACATACTCACTCTGGGGTGATGGAACTCATGGCTGTCTGTCAGGTGAGAAGGCCCAAAAGGTGAGAAACATACACTCAACTAGTATTCACTCATAAGCACACAGGTGGCTATGGGGAAAGTCATGCCTCAGAATGGGCTTCCCACTCAACCATATCAAAGTTATACCTCCTGATAACTTTAATAAAGTGCCACAAAGGAAAAACTGTTGGTTTGTGCTTCATGAAACAAGCAAAGCTTTGTATGCTTAGAACTCATGAACAAACCGAATGGCACCACAAGCATGCAAGTTACATTTTGCAAGGTGGCCATATGAATGCAAAATGAAAAAAGAAAAAAGTGTTCAAAGGAGTCTTGTTTAGTTCATGCGAGATCTATAACTTAGAGAACATTGTGTCTAATGTCTCCAAGAGAGGACCAATCAAAGAATAAAATGTTCACAACTTAGGGGATGCAGTGCATCACATCTGGCCACTTAAGAGGAATGTAATATGCTAAGAGAGATCACCCTTATGAAGGAAATCATACCCAATATCATCCACAAAGTGACAAATGCATTGTGTGAAGTGACAAGGCTACACTAAGAACCATGAAAAATAAAAAGGAAAAATGAATAATGCTAGTGTATGCCCCCACTTTAAAGGAATGGATACACACAATTTTGTGAGAAATTAATTTAAAGTAGCAAATGAAAAATTCAAGAAAAAAAGAAATAAGACATGAGAACCAACTTGGAAAGCCCTTATGCCAACTCATATGTTTCCGAGTAAGGGTGCATCATGTTAAAGAAAAGGAGAAAAGAAGGAGGGGTTGCCCCCAAAATGAGAAACACCAAACACATAAGGGATCTATGGATTTGGGGTCAGCATGTTCATTGTTGCAATGTTTTTATTAAAGAGCTCTGAACTTTCATCATTCCCCAAATACATAGAACTGGAAGAATGACACAAAGAGAGAAAAAATAAAAGGTAAATAAAGATCTATTTTGGGTGAACATGGAAGATACATTGTAGTCTCAATACTTTGCATCGTCTGCAAAAGAAAAACACAAGCAAAGGAAAATGAAAAAGTGAAAGAAAAGGAGAATATTTTGGGTCAACATGAAGGAGACATTTCAATCTCAATGCCTTGCATCATCCTCAAAAGGAAAACATAAGAAAAGAAAAAGTAAAAGGAAAAAAGGGACCTTTTGGGTCAATGTGGAAGAGACATATGGCATCTGAACACTTTGTGTCATCCCCAAAAGTAGAACACAAAACAAAAGTGAAAAAGTGAAAGAGATCTATGACATATAGAAGAATGGAGGTACAAATAGAGGAAGTGGAAAAAGAGAGAACATTAAACACACATTACGAGGGAGCACAATAAGCACATGCAATCAAAGAAAAAGAAAAAAGAAAAAAGAAAATGTAAAAGAATAGTAATGCAAATGTATGTCACACATCACAAGATGGCTAAGGGACAAGAGCAAATGCAATACTAGGACAAGGCTAACAACCTCTTTGCCCCACCTAGTGCGAGGTGAGAATGAGCTGAGATAGGTGATGGGAAAGGTCATGCAATAGTGAGAATGAAAGATTCTATAACAATTGTGTGATGAAGTATGGGAAAGTGTCTTATGGGATGATAGGATAGTAGTCGGTGTCAGTGAAGTGGTACTTAGTATCTCCTTCAATGTCTGACATTCATCACTGCGATGCCCAAGAATTTGATGATATTTACAATATGGTATGTTGGAATCTTTAGGATGGATGACCAACCTATTCGAAGGTGGTAAGAGTATAAGACCCCTATTTAAAATAATTTGTAGTCTCCTTTCATATTCAGGTGGTGGATGGAGAGGAAACTTTAGTTTTCTCAATTTGTAAGGTCATTTGCATTTACTAGATTCATCACTTTCATGGATTGAAGGAGGAAGAGGACCCATGGGGGTCCTAGCATTCTAGTCATTGGAATCTTGTAAAGTTTTTTCATGTGGAAGGAGGACATTCAAGTTGGGAGGGGAATGAAAGATCAATGTGCCATCATTGCGAAGTCTCCAATATGAAAAAGGAGACTTGTCGTCATGAGGGAGATTTTGATATCCTAACCCTATTGTGTTCTCATCTATTGGTTTTTGTTTTAAATTTTGATGAATGTAATTTTCAATTGTTGTGTCACATCCTTGTTTGCTTGAGATAGTAAAACCTTTTCCATAAGTTTCTTCAAGGTTGATTGGTGTGTTTGTAATTTTGGTATCATAGAATGGTTGAGGAGTTGCTTGGTTAGAGGAACTAGCTCCACCTGTTGGAGGGAACTGAGGTCCTTCATTCATTTCAGGATGTAGGTATCCAAACATGTCAAGAGGTGAGATAGTAGGAAGATCTTGTGACATCATGCTTGGGTAAAAGGTTGCATTGGATTCAAGGTTGCCAAGGAATTCATGTAAGAAATTATTCATGCTATCATCATCTTCTCCAATGATGTCAACAATATGAGGAAGACATTCATGAGGAGTTGGAGGAGTATGAGGAAGCTCAAGGTCATTAGGATCACAACCAAAGGAACAGTTTGGCATGTCAGCTAAAGATTTCAAAGACATCCAAAACTTATTAAAGAAAAATTCCATGATGAAAATGAGTGAAGGTAAACTAATATGCAATAAAATAAAAAATCTAGAAAGTATGATATAATGTAATAGCAAAAAATTGTAATGCAGAAAATGCCTAGAAAATGCAGTTTAGAATGTGCAACTAGACTGTTTCGCCGAGGATGGCGAATGAGTCCAAGGGATGATTTTTTTGTGATTATTCAAAAAATTTAAAATGATTTTTATGCTTTTCTGATGCAAAACTAGGATGTAGATGCACATTTTGAGTTGTTGTAATGTTTTGAAGTGCAAAAATGAAATCTATATGAGATATTCACTAATGTAATGTTGAAAACTCTAGGATACAAAAAAATACAAAAACTAACGCATTTGAGTCCTAGGATGTAAATACAATGCAAATCAGAAAGAGAATGTTCAATATGCAGTTTCACCAAAATGAACCAAAGACTTTTGTGTTATAAGGATGTTATGACTCTCTTGTTCAATTAGGTTTTCCACCTAAAGGAGAGAGATAAATCCTACACAAAATCTAAGTGGTTCACTCAAACTAATGCAAGTACAATGAAAGTATGCCTAAATGCAATGATCTAGGTGTAGTGGACTAATAAAATTGATTGATTATTTATGCAAAACCTAAGAAATATGAAGTGTTTGAAAACATAGGGTGATATGCAAAAATGGACTAAAAACATGCACAAATGAAAACATAACTTAATGAAACTGAAAGGGGTGCACCTGGAGGTAGAATACTGATGCTGAAAGGTTCTAGAATGTTTCAAAAATCACTGTTGATGAGCATTGGGACTCATTCGCCACAGATGGCGAATCAGTTTAGGTTCTGGTAAACTTTGTTGAAACATGTTCCAAAGTGTCGGGAACTAGAATCTGCAAAAAAAACAACTTTTCCAACCTGGCAGTGGGACTCATTCTCCATTGATGGAAAATCAGTCCACCTATAAAAATATGAAAATTTAGAAGTCAACTCTATGGGTCCAGATTTGTACTTGTCTTCTTGTTGGGTTGATGGATCCAAATCTACAGAGAATGGGCTAAATGATGTCTCCAAGCTTGAATCAGGTCTTTTTTGACTTGAATATATTTGATGACTTGTTGACCATTTTTCGACACCTATCTCTTTGACAAATCTTCTTGCAATACCTACAAAAACACATGCAAAGAGGGAAAAAATGGTTAAGGGTTAGAGTATAGGAAAGGAAATAAGTAAATGAAATGGAATAAGAAAGGAATGATGAAAAAGTAACATACAAGTGTCATAAAATCACCAAACCCTTGTTGTCAAACTCTAAAGATATTTCAATGGATGCTCCAAGATGCTTGATAATTGCTTGGTTGTATTATGAAAAATACTTGAATGCTTGAGTGTATGAGATGATCAAGTGAACAAGATGAATTGGGGTTAAAATGAATAGAAAAAACACTTGTTTATACACTTATGCCCTAATTTCCAGAGAATACAACATCACAGGCCGACCTAAGGTCTTAATGAATAACAACCTGAAAGAAATTTGAATTTATTTTGAAATTTGTGCCAAGAGGGACTCATTCGCCACCCATGGTGAATGGGTCCCACTCAAGGCATGCAAGTGGGTGTTGGGAATTAAGTTTTATTTAATGTTATTTGTTAGGTTTGTATTAAAAAAAACACACTTAATTAAGGCCTATAAGTGCATAAAGGGGACAAATAAAGCATAAGAAAGGTGTAATTAGTAGTGGCAAGCCTAGAAAAGTATGGAATTTTGTTAAAATACTTTACAACACTTTAAAATAAGACTTGGTAAGGGATAAAAAGGGAATAGTTAGATGAATTATAATAATAAGAGTATAAAAAAGTATAGAAATTTGTTACAACACTTCACAACACCTTCACAAGACACCATAAAGTCTTATTAATTTGAATATTCAAGACCTAATGTGAATGTATAAGTTACATTAGAACATTAAATATAAGAAAAATAAGCCATGCATCACAGGAAAAAGACCTAAATGACCATGAAAATTTACAAAGATCCATTTTTCTATGGTACAACCTGATAGACTCAAATTTTACTCATGCCCTTAGTAAGAGCCATAATTTTTTGTTAGCTGAACTTCAACTACCTTCTCTACAAAAAATTATATCTCTAAAATTTCAATTCACCTCTCCAAATATTTAATATTTTTCCTTAATTCTTGCATTGCTACCATAGAATATTTTATTAGCCTAACAATCAATATTTTTCCATATCGTAAATATTCCTTTATTAGTTTTACATATCTCCTACAACAACCTACTCATCCAAGGTCACCTACTACACCATATCTATTATTTTTGTCATGTCATTTTTCACATAGAAATCACACATTGGTGATTTTGATAGATTTATTCTTTTCAAAATTAGACCTAAAATAATTGTTGATAAACACCATATAAAATATAATTAAGATCGACAATCTTTTACAAGCTAAGCACATCATGTTTTTGATATACCATAAATATTTTTAGTTATGATACTTGGCTCTTCCTTCACATGCTTTTGATTAGAGGTAAAAAAAAAAAATTGAGGGGACCTGAAATATTTTACAAAAAGAGCATTGCTATAGAATAAGCAAGATAAAAAAAATGAACAACCATCAACAAAACATTAGCAGTGAAAACCAAACAAAATTGCAGACTAATGTAAATTATTTAAGATCTTCATAGCTTCTAGATCTTGGGAGATAATGTGCTCATGCATATCAACCACCTCAACTAGCTCTTTCCTTAAGATTTCCAAAGGTTTATTTTTCTTACTTTGAGTATGGATACTTGGACCTATACTTGTAGTATCACCTCAATTTTCCTTAGTCAAATCTACCTCAACACCAACAATCTCATTGAGCTGACTAGAAAAATCCCCTTTCTAGTTTGTCTCTTTTTCATTGACAAAGTTAAGACCTTGAACATTATTGTGAAGTACAATCTGGCTAACATTGACCACTTTCTAAAGATTATAATACACTTTAAAAGTATTTTCCTCCAAAACATAGATTCTGGATTCAAAGTTCTTGATAATCAAGACAACATTTTCCACTTCCTTAAGAATACTAAACATTGTATTATACTATCCATAGTCTCTAGCATCCTCCTTTTTGATATTCCTATCAACTTTATTGATCATGGAGCTAACATTAAAATTGATCTAATTAACCTTAATCAAAACCATTTAAAATTTCTAAAAAAAATAATATTTCCATCCTTAGCCACACAAAGAATATTATCAATTTATTCTCTATTAAAGTTGAAAATATTGATATCATATGATAGGTCAACATAGGGATAATTCAAAATCCCCTGCTTAGTGTCATCAAGCATAAAAGTCTTACTTGGATTTGTTTTCCATAAACCTCACCAAGAGTTTTAATTTTGGGTCTAGGGCTATCTTTAACATTAGTCAAAGTAGGCTTGAACTAAGAAACATCCTCATCTACAAACCTCCCCTCCCCATTCCCATTACCACCCTCCTCCCCATTCCTAAATTGTGTTTCTTATTAATCTCCAAATTAATTGATCCCTTATTGATTTGACCAACACCCTCATCCACAAACCTTTCATCCATATTCTCTTCACTAGCCTCTCCCACATTACCAACTTTAATTTTCTTCTTAAATTCTAAAGGAACCTATCCCTTATTTATGTTCTTCCTTTTATAGCCAAAAGGAAGCTCCATAGCAATATCCTAGGAAACAAAACCCACTACCTCAAAAAATTTACCCTCAAAATTAACAAGTGAAGGACAAGTCCTTTTAAATGGTGGGGGATTCGGAACATAACCATCACTTGGGTCTTTGGAAAATCTCAAAACCTTCTTGTTAGAGGCAAATGAAGGATCTCCATCCTCATTACCAATATAGGAATCCCCAAACCTAGAAGATTTTGGTTTCTTCTTCAAGTTATTCTTAGGCTTAGGTTCAAATTCAATAGGGAATTCAAAGAACACTTCCATTGACTCATCCATAGAGCCCTCCTCTTCCCACTCCTCACCATCTAAATTTACACTAGCATCAAACCCTAACAATTGCTTAGCTTGTTTAACAAGATGGATTTTAGAAAATTTCTAATGTTCTTCATGAACATAGAAGGAACTAGAATATTCCATTATGTAAGACACTCCCTTTACATAAAAGTTATAACTCCCTGTTACATGATCAAGTTGTGATTAAGTGCAATAATACTTTTAGTCATTTTAATATGAGGGTAGATTATTTAAATTCTTAGATGATTCTTTAGTATGATAATGTTTTTTAATTAACTAAAATTATTGTGATTTTAGTATCAAGTATTAGTATTATTGAATGTAAAATAATCAAATTAGTTAGTACAATTCCTTTTTGGTTTATATTATCACTAGTTTATATTTTACAAAAGAAATAAATTTTCACTATTTATATAATATTTCTTAATCAATAAAGGGATGTTTACTACAAAATGTGTTTCCCTTTCAATTTATAGTTTTTGAAGTACAAAATTTTATTTAACAGATATTAAGATATGAATTGATTTTATACAATAGTATCAAAATATGACTTTGTAATAATTCCCTAAGACTTATATATTCTTGCATGATATGTTGAAATATGTATTTTTATTTTTCTTAGAATTTTAGTTTGAAAGAAACAACTAAATCTACTCTATTCCCTTAGCGACTTCCATGAGGAAGTTTATATAAGAGGGGGAGAGTGTAATGATACCCAATCAATTAACTATAATGCATATTCCTAGAGGATAATTTTGTTATGGGGTTTCAATGAGCATGGTATAGATAGATTTGGAGAATGGATGGTACACAAATATTAAATATATCATATTGAGGAAATAAGTATTCAAGACTGCATTAATAGGAAAATAAGCATGAAATGTGATACTATTAGCTTTATGATAATATTAAATGTGTAAGGAGCACCATCCACATCATTATATTAAACCCCCAATTTTTGGATGATGCACACTCTAAATTGATTTCCTATCCTTGTCAAGTTTTGTTATGCTATTGGTTGGGAATTAAATTTTGGTAGTGCTGGGGCACAAGAATGAATTATTTAAACAATGCAAAGTATATTATTGAAAAAATATTTATATTACAATATATATTTTTGATATTTTGAATATTTTAAATTTTGTGTTACATATTTAGCACATCCAACCATATATGTGGTGTTTGGAAAACATAATCAAATGCAATACAACACTACATATAATGCAATCAAGTTTGGCATTCAAAAATCCAAACCACTGACCACATATATAGTTATCTCCAGTCTGCCCTCCATCATGCACACCCCACATTCCATATATCTACCACTTTAGTAATAGTTAAACTAAGGGTCTTAAATATGTAACATTACTAGAAGTCATGCTAGTTAAAGAAATTAAAATGGAAATGAAACTCATCCTACATGGATGATAAAACTGCACTTCCACCACTTCACATAGTTGATTGAAAGTATATGACTAGTCTTGAATGGTACTCTTTTGGCATGATCAAGGTAGGAGAGATTTCATAGGGGGTAAGATCTAGAGGATAACACCTTATCCATAGGAATTAGTAGGTGGTTTAGAGAATGGACAAAGGGGGTACTCAGTGACCACATTTGTGTTCTTGTTATACTATGTATTCTTTGATCTGAAGCAATGAATTTTACACTCTACATATGTCATTGGTAAATTACACTTGAATATATATAAATACACTCGTGGACTGGTACCATCATGGGTCCTCATAAATCTATGCATGAAGGTCACATCTATTAGCTCAAGCTATTTTGTGACCAGGATTACCATAGGAAGTCACTCATAATGAAATTTTATTAAAGGCATGTGTCAATTAGATTGATTTGGAAGAAGGCGCCACTAATTTCTTAGTTAGATCCACATCATACCGTAAAAAAATGGTAATGGGTGTGTGGGAGATTGTTAAAGACAACTACAATAAAAGATTAAGATATGCATCTTTAAAGAGCTTTATGTCCATTTACTCTTTGAAATGTGGCCATTTAAATTTATGAATGTTCTTGCAAAATAAGAATAAAATGTCATCTTTTTGCAATCTTCATTTGATTTTATTAGGCTTCTATCAACCAGACTATTTCCACTATGCATTTTTGTTTTTAAATTACAATCTTTAAGGAAATTAAGTGGGTTAAGCATCAACTGATTGCCATATATTACTAAGAGTCAGGAACAATAAGTTATTAAATCTCCTTGCAAGATATTTATTATAAAATTGAACCAATCATATTAGGGTAAACTTATGGAATCAATAAAGTAGAACATATATAAGTTTGATAAATAAAAACAAATTAAGGTCTAACATATATCATTTTTTAGCTGGCGCACTAATACTCTCAATATGCAACAATGATTTGTGTTTCAAGATATAAAATTTATTATGGATCTTTCTACCCATCCTATACCTTATGCCAATGGCAAGACCTAAACCTAGATTTTTTTTTAGGAAGAAAGTTTTGAAACTTGAACAAATCCCAATTGTGGAGTTTTCATTGGCAGCCATAGATATATATATATATATATATATATATGAACCTCAAAGACATTAAATGTTTTGATGGTGCATCATCATGATAACATAAAATTTAGAAGATATAATTTATATATGGTATAAACGTTGAGAAATATATATATATTTTTTTTCCTTTTTCACTACTATTAATTCCTTTTGGATTCACTTTCTTAGGTTCCAAAATCTGAATTGGAGAGTTTAAGCTTTTTAATCAAATTTTCACTCAAAATGACACTCATGAATACTAAGCTTCTTTAGGTTTCACATTGTCCTCCTCCTTATAAATTCTCCATTTTATTGTACTTATTTTTTGATATTCAATTCTATGCTCGATTTTGTATTAGTATTTATTGAGTGTTATTCCATTCATTGGAGTATTAAAACATGCGTTTTCATTTTTATTCCTGGAGGGTTTGTTCATTAATTTTTAAAAAGTGAATACTTACTAAAATATGTATTCATTGTTCCCAATGGTTGTGTCAAAGAATGGTTTCCATAATGGAAAAACAATATTTTATGGTTTCCTTGATGAACCAGTCAATTTATGTCTATTATCTACTAAAATTATTATTACCTATAGTATTTGATATTATTCTTTTATTTATAATTTCTTTATATTGTAGTAATAGTTAGTGGTCTATTTATTTTATAAAAATAATTTAATTGGAGGGTGAACCCAAACTTGTAGTTGCATTAAAATGAAAAGAACATAATCCTAAATTTACTCTCGAGAAAGTATGGGAGTTACTATTTTATACTACATAACATTTTTCTATTAAAAAACCTACTAATTTTAATTTGTCAAACCTAGTGCTGAGTTTTATCATATTTATTTTGCATTCAAATTTCAAACGATTATTGAATCATGTTATACTTCATAAAAACCATATACCTAATATTCCCATTTAGTTAGGGATCGTCTATGGTAACAACAAATGATAAACAAGTAAATATGAATATATTTAGTCTTATATTTTTATCTATTCTTCATACATGTAGACTTATTAAATATCCACACCAATTGTTATTGGATTGGTGTGTGGGTTTCACATGAATTATATATTCCATGTTATTATTTTTATATTCTAATATTATTTTCTAGGATGAAACATTTGTTTGATTAAAATAGGTGTTAATAATAGGAGAAATTTCTCTATAGCTCTTTCATATCATTTCACTATATATGGAGTCCTCATAGATTAACCATTTTTGTCTATTTTATATATTTATTATGTAATTGTGAAATTAGTTGTGAGTTAAACCTAGGTGATAAATATGGTTGATTAACCAACCGAGTTTTTGTTGGACTTATTGTTGTCTAACTATGAAGCCTTAATGCATTATGTAGGAAAGGTCATCAGAGATGAGCCCCCAAGGAAAAGGTTTGGCCCTTAGGTATTGTTCTCCCAAAAATACTTTGGAAAATAACTTTTTTTAATTAGACATGTGTTTTTGGCATAAAATTTGGTGTTTGTGTTATGTTGTTAGTTGTGTTTATTGGTTTGATCTATCAGTCATGTAAAAGGTTTGTAATTTATTTCAATTGATGTCAAATTTCATTGATTCTATTTCATTTTTTTGATACCATCTCATGTTGATTATGTAAAAATTATAAAGGTGCTTGCTCATTCATGATTCTCATTGAATATTGATTTGTTACTGGTGTTGTTGAAAAGTCGATCTATCATTGGTACTGGCCCACAAAAGTAGCTTGTTCATTCATGTTTAATTTTTCATTGGTAATACAAAAGGTTTATTGATGCCAACTATATGGAAAGTGCATTTATTGGTATCATAGTGGTTGATCATTCAATGAGTTGGTGTAGGTGGCAAACTAGCACATAGTTGCTTCATGGTGTTGCTGCAAACTGTTGATCTCAAAGGTTCTTTTTCATTCATCTCATGGTGTAATGGTACTTCAAAAGGGATCATGTATCAATCATTAATGAGTGTTTATGGGTTTAGGAATGTGGAGGATCCTAGGACCTAAAACCCTAGGTATTTGTTTTCATAAAATGCCTTATATAAAAATGCTTGACAGTTAGACTTCTGTTATAATTTAAAGGTGACTTATACTCACCGGTCACTAATAAATTAAGTGACAATCTTAAGGGGTATTTTGTATTTCATGACCAACCCTTGTTCTTTTCTTCACTAACCAATTTTTATGACCTTTTAAAGGAAAGGTCAGAGTTTAAAATCAAGGTTTTCCATTCAATTTTGGCTAGCGAAAAAGGTTCCATCTACGGTGGTAGTTTAAACCTTCAATGATCATGTATCAAAGCATGAACTTGACAACCAGATGTAGGTATTATGGTTTGATGTAGTTTTTTAACACTTTTGTAATTGTGTTAGGGAAGAAAGGGAATAAGAAGTGAAGGGAGAGTGTTGAGTATTTTTTTAATGCTCATATGGGCTCAATGTGAGTATATTGAAGACCTTGATTGTATGTTGTTGAACATTATAATTATGCATAGACAGAGAGGTTTGAATAATAGATTTATATAGTGCCACTTATTTATTGTATTTGTGGTGTGTGTTATGCATTGTACAAAATAAGTGATCATGGTCTAAAATCTATAGGTTTGTGTTGAAGTCATTGATACCACGTTTTTGTGAAAATAGAAAAAGAGAGGAAATATTTAAATGAAAGTATCATATGCTGCTTGCATGACAATATTAAATGGTGCTTGAAGATATGACCTCGATGAAATTTTATTGAAGGTAATGATACCATGATTCTTCTTAAGATTAAACACTAATAGGGAGTATTAAATGACAATATATACAAAGGTTATGTGGTTGCCTCTGTACAATAGAGATCCTTGAGATGTATCTCTTTCTACACAATTTTGTGTTATTTGAGAGTGATCACAAGTGAATGGAGTTTGAGTTGAAGGAAAGACATGCGTATGCTCTAGATGTGAAGATATCATTGTGATTGAATTCTAACTGTATCTATGTATTAAATTATTTATCTACATTTTTTAGTTTGATATGTGTAATCATTGGTGATTGATAGTGAGATGAACATGAGAATGTCTAAGATTTATTATCATATGATTTTCTAAAGGATAATAGTGAAAATTTCTACAAAAAATTATTCTCTTTACATTGATCAATGTGCAAAAGAGAACAAAAATGATTGATGCTCTATATGTGCATTGAAAGAATGTTAATAGTCAAGGTGTGCAAAGTTTATGTTTGTTAAGATTAAGGACTATTGTAAAGAGATTATCTTACATGTATGCAAGGAAGTTGAGGTGTTGTTGTTTTGTTTGTCAAACAAGGGATATTGATGGTTTGTAATGCATTGTAAACAGAGTAATACTCTACATTGTGTCTTCATATGTATTGAATTTAATTTGTGGATTTGGTTCTCCTAAAAGTTGCTAGAGTTGGTGCTTGATTGTACTCAGTGAGATTTTAGTCAGTGAGACCTAGAGTTGGTCATCTATTGTAATCAATGAGATTTTGGTCAGTGAAACCTAACAAAGATTTTGATGAGATTGGATAGTGGTTTTTCCTTGCTTAGGGATTTCCACTTAAATAGTGTCATGGTTTCATTTTCATAATTTTATTTTTTTCTAGGTCTTTGGAATATTAGCATTAATTTCTTTTACAACTATTGAGTTGATTAATGACCTAGTTTTTATTAGATAACTTATTCACCCCCCCTCTCAGTGATCCATTATATTCCAACAATTGGTATCTGAGAAATAGGTTCCCTATAGAAGTTTAATCAACTTGGGTTCATCTTGGTGGTCGAATACTATGGAAAAAAGAAAAGGACAAAAGAAAAAGTTTAGTGCTAAGAAAAATGTTGTTCAACAAGTTCCAATCAAATTAAGTGATATGTTGTTGCAAGAAATGTCCCTAAGAATTGACAAAAGATATGATATATCTGAAAGAAAAGATGATTTTATAGTAAAGAATGTTGAAAAAGAAGGAGACCACATTGTGAGTGAATATGAACAGGAGTATGATGAATATGAATGTGAATTTGATCTTGAGGGTGAACTTAGTTATGCCCTAGATGAGATGAAGAAACTCAGAAAGGAGAATCACAAATTAAAGTTGTAGCTTCAAGAAGAAAAGGAGTCCAAAGCCAAAACACTTTCAGCCCTTGAATAAGAAAAAAACCTGATCATAGATTTGAAGGTACAAATTGTAGAAGTTAAGAAACTATAAGAAGAATTCATTAATCACTTTAAGGAAAAATAGGTTGATTGTGAAAGATATGAATCAGAGATAGTTTCTTTGAGAAAGTAAATAGAGAAAGAATTTTCCAAGTTATGTGAGAATCTTTAAATTGAAAAGAGCATTGAATGTTTAAATAAGATGTTGAACAAGAAAAAATATCACAAGGATACTATTGGTTTCAACTTTCAAAAAGGGTAGAGTTCTAAGGTTAGAGAAACTCCTAGGAAGAAAATAGATTTAAACTATCATATTGTTGCTCTTAATATTGAAGACAAGAAGAAGAAAAAATAAAATACTCCTGCACAAGTCAACATGAACAAGTTCAAAAAATCCCTTATTTTAGGACAACATCAAATGACCAGGTTTAAAAACTCCTTTCATGGTTATTGTTATTCATGTTCTGAATTTGGTCATAGAGAAATATAGTTTTCTATGCATGCAAGAAAATTTAGAAGGAATACAAGTCCTTATGAGTGGTCAAATAGAAGAAGTAATGTTCTATGTTATAAATGCAATCATCTAGGTCATATTGCAAGATTTAGTAGTATGTACAAGTAAGAAATGATGTTTTTGGATTGTCAAGAGACTATAATTCTTTTTTTCCTCATGTTGGTTAAAAGGCCATACGCTATACATTCCACAAGTTTGGACATAAAGCACTATTTTGTAAGAGTAATTTAATGGAACCATTTAGTCATCACAAGAAGATAGGTACTATGAAAGTTTGGAGAAGAAAACAAGAGAAAGAGAAGAAATAACCTAAGCTTGTGTATACTATACAAGAGACATCCATGAGTGCATAAAGAGTAGCATGAGTTGAGGGGGAGATGATTAGTGATGTATCATTCAAACCCCATAGACAATAACAAAGAGTTTGTATCTCTATAGTGATAGAGGTAACACTAAGTTCATGCAGATGGTCATGGATAGAGATAAGCTATTTTTAAGAGGTTTTATCAAGAAGAAAGTCAGGATTGTTAGTCCATCACGAAGACACTCCATGATGCCTATTAACAGTTGAGATTGTAGGTTCTATGCTTAGTTGTGTTTGATTTACAGGTGTTAAGAACAATGATTCCAATAAAGTGATATGCATTTGTTGCATTGTTGGTGAATGTTGGTGATGTTTGAATTGCTCAATAATAATAGTGATGGATAGTTTGCGTAAGATTTTTGCACATTCTAGTGGTTAGTGTCTTTATATCATAATAGTGAACAACCAGTGATAGGGCTTCAAAAGTGAATAATGAGGAAAAATATGAGAACAATGAGATGGAAAGGAAAAAAATCTTAAAAAGGGTAGTAGCACCAAAAGAGTGATCATAGTACTATTAAAGGTTCATAATGGTAGCACTTTGTTGGTTATTTTTTAACAACCAAACTGACTTCAAAAAATACCTATGGATTTTTCCATTTCCAATGCTTAGTACTCCAAAGGGATTGGCCAATGAATGAGTAGAAGTTGTGAGACTTCTACTCCTACACTTTGGGATCTGTTAAACCTAGGAGGGTGATCCAATAATGTATACTCAGAAATTTGTATGATTACTACTCAAATACATGGTCAATAATAGATAATTCTCATAAAATTACTCAACAACATAGCACATCAAACAGGTTGATAACTCATTTACTAATATCCTACACTTAGAGCAAGAGAAGATGTAACTCAACACAAAACAACTACACTGGTATCCATTTTGAAATTTTATAAAATGCAGTGATTAGCTGGTGAATCAACTTTGGAACTGAATTATGAATACGTTGCATGAACCAATGTCTTATTCCAAGTACAAAGTCAATATCAAGCTATACAACCAGAAAACATATTATCAATAACAAGTTACAATCTCAAGAAACACTGCTTTACAACATTCCCCTATTACATTCATGATCATCACTACTTACAAATATCCTAGCACCTAATTCTTAGGAGTTAACAATCTCATCCAAGAACTTACATTTAATTCATTGACTAATAAGCAAGAATGAAATTAAACATCTATTGAGAAATAGTAGAGACAAACAAAAGGAATCCTAAATTACATTCATTCATAACTCATAAAATGAGTACAAGGAGAGACAATAGTCATGAAGTTGGTATCACTCTGTATTGTATTTCTATATTGTTATCAAAATTACATACATAATAAAAAAAATATGAACTTAAGAAAAAACCATAAAACATGCTTGATATTCCTTTTACAATTCAAAGTGTTGAAGGAAAAACAACAAACCCCTACTTTTTGGCCCTAAAATTCCTTCTTATAGAAAAGAAGGAAAAAAACAAGCCTTAGGCTAGAAAGTACACATGTCAATATCGTATTGGACCGCTCAAAATAAAGATTCCACTATTCAGTTGCATTGTATTCCCAAGAAGTGGGAAACATGTGGGAAAATACAAGTAGTCTTCATTCGTTGTTGGAGATCTAGTCCTATCTTCAAATATCTACCTAAAAATTTATGCCCACACACACAAAGTAAAAGAAGGAAAGCATGACAAAAATAGAAAAGAAAAGACAAAATATATGTCCATGTCTGTAGCCTTGTTATCAATTGATCTTTGAAGAAGATGAACTGTATATTCCATACTTTATCAAAAGCCTAATCTGTACTAAATCTAGGCTATGCAGTGCAACTCTCACATATCTGTTACTCTTCATGGTTGTAGATTTCAAAATTTCAAATTACAACACCGCCATTTCATATTAGTCCACTACTCCCTCTAAGTATCTATGTTCCCTTGCTGAAAATTCCTCTTCAATGGGCCAATTGAAATTCATGACTTCATCACTCCTTTCTCTATAAGGTGCATACTTGGTGATAATCCAGTTATCCTCTTTATCAAACTCTATTAGCATAGTCTCAACATGAGTTAACATATCCATATTTATCTTCAATATGTCCATATCAAATTTCTAACAAATTGACATAGCTTGATTTGAAATAACTTTATTATTTTCTTTTTTCCACTCTTGTAGAGTTTTCATGCTATCATCATCCCTTAAAATGGATGGAAGAAGCCCATGAGCTGTGACTCATGAAAGGATTTCACCAGATCTTATATTTTGTTTTCCAATGGTTTAATATTTCCCCTATATCCTTCAATTTTACCTGCAAGAACCATAGTAGGTTTCAACTTCTTAGGCAGATTGACATCCTGTTTAACTCCAATTGACATCAATATGAAATCCTTCTTCCTAGGTATCCAAATTTCCATGAGTGGAATGGATCTTTCTCTGTCAATGTCATAATTCTTGATAGCAGCTAGCATGGATGAATAACTATGGTGAATACTATTCAACCTTTTATTCACTCTTTTGTTCAAATGTTCTAATACTATAGTGACAATCTTCATGTTGCTCTTGAAAATCTCCTCATCATGATTTTCGCATTTCTATTTTTATTCATTTAACTGCCTAAGCAATTCCTCCCTCTTGGTATCTTCCTTAGCCTATGGCCCTTTTGGTGTACTGGGTTCTACTATTGAAATGGGCACACTTCCCATGTTATATGGCACAATTTCCCATGAAGAACTCACCACAACAGTAAATTCTAGGGGTATAACTTCTTGTGAAGAGGTGAGAGATTCAACATCATTCTACTTAGGCTTTTCAGATTGTAAACTCTTCAACTTATTTTCCAATAATGCAACGTTTGTCTGCCACTACATACATATTATATTTCTCAACCCTTCCATATTTGACTAGAAAATCATTGTAATTGGTTCTGAGCTTATCCTTTTCTATAGTCACAGATTCTATAGTGGCCCGTGTAAATTGTGCAACATGAACTGACATATTTACTACTTCCAAGGCTGGCATTTCTGACACTCTTTTTATTATTAGGACTCCACTGTAGTTAGGTGCAGGCTCAACAATATCAAGTTTTGTATTGCCTGGGGCTAGAGACCATATAGCCAAGGCTTCCCATTCCTCACTGAAAGCATATCCCTATAATGCAAGTGCAACTTCCTCCTCTATATCATAGAGAGGCCTGTCACATTTCTTTATTTTGTCAAAAGCTATAGCAAACGCTAAATCCCATTATGGCAGCAACAAAATACGATAACTCCTTACCAATTCATGACCCTCTTTTGTAGTCATCTTCTAGAATCTTGCTCTCATTTCATTTAAAATATATTTTTGGATGATGGCATTTGGTAGTTCCGGATGAAGGCTTCTTTTTATAGACATGTTTTCTTACATACTCATCTCTTTTAGCTCTATATGCAAATTCCATAGAATCTTCAAACTTTATAAATGAATCATCATCTAGAAAATTTGCACATGCTTCAACCCGCATATCATCTTTGCCATTGATTCCTATGAGATTATCTTTACTAAATCTTGTACCTAACTAATGTGTCACCCTTACTACTAGTGCAATGGGCACTCCTTGCATTTCCTGCTTTGACACCTATATATCATCATCAGAGTCTTCATCAACATAGTCAACTAGACTAGTCACTTCAACCTTTTTATTTTTCAATGGTGGCTCTCTTGGTGGTAATTCACTAGGTGGTGGAGAATCAATGTCCAGAATCTCAGGCTCTATTGGCCTTCGGGGAGATGGTGGTAGTACTTGTGGCACAAGAGAAGGAGGCTTATACTCTTCTTGTGGAGAAGGATCAAAAACTACATCACCTTTCTTTTCCTTACACTTTCTCCTTACAAAGAACTTTATTCTTGGTTCATTAGGGGTTGAAGATGTATATTTTCCTCCCATGGCAGGGATTTATCCTCTAGTTTGTTCTTCTATCATTGGGTATTTTCTCTTATCCTTACTTATTACCCCTTTATTTTCAAGGTGGCCCACTATTGAATCAGAATTCATTGATACATGCTCCAACTTTTGTATTACATTTTCAGTTTTTGGGAGAACTTGAAATCAGGTTCTTCTTTTTTTATCTTTCTTTGCATCTTATTAAAAGAAATCCACCTTGATATTATTTTATCTTGCTCCAAAAGTTCAAACACATTTCTTATCACATCTTTAAGATATTGAAAAATGTGTATAAATTTGAAACTCTTGTTTCTATCTTTCAACCAAGTCATAAAACCTTCAGGGTCATATCCGAGGCTCTCAACTAACCTTCGCATGCGATAGGTTTTGAGTATATCAAGAATATTATTCCATCCTCCCGTGGTCATTACAAATTTTAAAAAAACAAGTGTACAAAGGAAAGAATGTTCATTTTCCTTGATTCAATAAGTGTCCATTTTCAACACTTCCCAATTACCACATCACTTCTAGGAAACCAATTCTCTCTGGCACAAACCTTGGTAGTAGGTGAGGTGCTACTATGGAACCATACTCTTATGATAGTGTAATCAGGGTATGGGATAACATCTCCCCAATTATGGTGAACTTCAAGCTCGAGCCTTCTCTCCTTAGGTATCAAGAAATCATGTAGAGCTATGGGAATTCTAGGAACACTCACAATTAAGAGTTTTCTCAGTTCTTAAGAAACTAGGTTATGAAATGTCACATAATCATATGTCCTATCATCATTTTCTAAAACCATAGTCCAACATTGCATGGGCAACTCCAAGTCACCCTTCCTTCTTTCGAAAGTTATACTAGGCCCAAAGAAAATTTCACCTTTGTATAAAAACATATTCATCAATAATGAATACCAACTGAATCTCACTCCCAATTCACTTTTCTTCATCCTTATCAATCCGTCATGCATTCTTTCTGAAAGAAACCCCACATAATCATACAATGCATACTATTGGGGATGTTGAATATGGGCAGCCATATACATCCATGCCATTGGGATTCACATGATAGGATCATAACCAATTATTTGGAAAATAGAATAGAAGGTTTTTTGGAAGTAAGAAATAAAATAGCTAACAGGGAAAGGATCTTTATCATGTGACCTTATTATCATCTTTCGACCTACAATTTATGCCAAGCATCTCGACAGGATGTGAACTTTGAATGCAATCCTATTTTTATTATACTCCTGCTTAAGAATTTCCTCATTTATCTTATACATTTCATCATTTCAATTAGTAAGCTTGAAAACTAGACACAATTCCTCCTTGGTGATTTTGACCCTTGTTTTGACGTTGAAAAATATTGAAAAAACCACAATACGAGCTCCTTGAGTGTGTAGAGTATACTTCATAATGTTGAATTATGCATTTAACATAGGTATTTAATAATTATGCAAATCCTTACTTTGGTAGCCCGATGTTCTTTTAGCTATTAAGGCTTGCTCGCGCGAACCAAAATGACTCACTTGCCTTCAACTGCATTTTGAATGTCAGTCATTGATCTTTTGAGACCGTTAAATGATTGGCGATCCAGATTTAGCTATCTTGTTATGGAAGATCCCACTGTACACAATCACAATACTTACCAAATGATAGAAAGCCACATGAAACCACTTTCCAGTAGTATTCAGGCTCCACCATTCCTTTATCACTGTAGCCAAGATCTAGATGTCTTCTTTCCCTCACCCCCATGAGTCATAACCCATGTGCAACTTTCATGAATGGGGAGTCAGAGAGAGGCCGATATTAAATCTCTCAACTTATTTATACACACTTCTTAATTACCCACAACTTTATCCCTCTTACAACATCCACGACCTAGATTAAAATATCTTTAAACATGTGCAATATATCTACATTAGTAACATAGTTTATTTTCCATGCCCCATGCAAAAATATTTAATTAATATTTTCCCTTGCACCAATGCTTCCATGTCCTGTGGATCACTCCATGTTGAAAATACCCACTCCCTCATTGGGAGTTTGACAGTAAAGGTGAGACCCATACAGGATAGCAGAGAGCGGTCAAGATTAATCCACATCACCTGCTATCGACCGTTGATTCATTTGAAAACTTTGCAACAAACCATTTGACACCACTAGGCCCACTATTTAGATTAGACACGTGGCATCTTCCCGCTAGCCCATGTGATTATTTTAATAGGCAAGAAAAAAAAATGGGCACACGGGGAACGATCTAGATGTGACCACATCATTCATCGCCCATCGTTGATCTCCTTTGACAACCATCTATATGCTTTATAAAAGACATCGGTCCTGCCAATCATAGAAGACACATGGCCTTCACCCATGAGCCTGTGGGAGTGAAATAAGAAGCAATAAAATGGAATGGGCATGCTAGGAATGATAGATATTTTTTGCATCGATCGAATGGTAGTCAGGGGTCATCATATCTGCATATGTCAAAATTGTTAATATTTAAAAGAGGGGCTTGACTAGGATGATGAGATAATACCCATGGAAATTATGACTTAATTTTTTATGGGAAATACCTAGCTCGACTTAGGAAAAATTGAAGCAATGACCCAACACATGACAACTGGTAAAAAAACTAGAGATTTGATTGCTCAATGGATTTCGATGGCATAATATATGACTTAAAATAGTAGGGACCGATAGTAAGGAGTCAACAAGAAATTAAAACCTTGGAGAGGATATAAAATCAAAAGGGTTTTTCAAATAATACTTTGAGTAACTAAAATCCTAACACAATGACAAGGAACAAAACCTTAAGCCCTTAGATACAATTTCAACCCAATTTTAAGCAATACTAGAGATGAGACATGAAAAAAATTTAGGGGTTCCACCATGCTTTTCCTTGTGAATCAATGAAAATTTAAATAACCTTTATAGTGCTTTGGATAGTGAAGGACAATTTTCATTGAGTGACAACTCTTTGACAATGACAACATTCTTGATTGTTGTTAGTGACAACATTTTCTATTGAAAATGTGACACCATTTTGTGATAGGTTGGTACTCTTTCATATAAGACAGTAGTCACTAAGTTAATGACAACATTAATTAAGTGGATATTCCTCATTCTTAGTGGACAATGATAGATTTAGTGATGTCACAAAAGTAGTGCTTTTGGTCTTAAGTGGTTTGCATTAACAGTGACATGTTTAACAAAGTTTCCTTGTTATGTTTGATAAGTCTCTCAAGGAGAGCAAGTAATTCAATGGTTTTGGAAGCTCATTCATTCTTCAAGTTCTTTCTTCAAATACCATGACCTATGCAATGCTATCTAAACATGTTATCTCTATCAGAGTTTTCCAGTGTAATGATACTGATATGCGATTTGTAGATTAGTTAAGGTATGATAATAATATGCATTCAGTCACAATGCCAGTGTATCAACAGTGGTTCTTGCACAGTGATGTATTAGTTTGAGAAAATATTTTTGCGAAGGGAGCAAGTGTAAAGTGTAATCTTCCATGCAAAACTAACCATTCTAGAAAGTTCATACAAGAAGGTTAACAATGGACAGATAACAGGTGAAATGACAAAAATAGGATACCCTATCCCCCTAGGGAACGAGCTACGATTTTTAGGACCTAGATGTATTTCCCTCAAGTTTCACTCAAGGAAACCCTAGGGATCTCAATTCAAATGTAGGAAGGGGGAAATAGATCTTGAAATAGGGTGTCTTAGGGTATGACTAAGAACTAAAGAAGGATTCACCACCAAGCTAGGGCTTGGAAAGACAAGTAATATGCAAGACCTAATTATCAAACTTAATTTGATAAAAACTTGAATAGAAGACCTAGAAATGAATGTAATTCATAACAAAGAGATCAGAAACCTAAAATGTGCACCTAGAAATTTGTAGGAGCATGAAAAAAGATTTGAAATGTTGAAAAAGCTAGATTTAGGGTGTACCAGGACTCATACACCACTTCTAGTGTATTAGTGCTAGTTTAGGTTTTATGGACTAGAATAGGAATCTAGCCGTGTAGACTCAAGGTCTTCAAAAATCTAGAAATTTTCTTGTAGTGGGACTCATATGCCACTTTTGGCATATCAGTCTTGTTCTACTCTTTCAGAAAGTTAAATTCTAGATCTGATCTCCAATCTCCACTCTATCTCCCATATTTGATTTATAGATCTGAACCTGTAAAAAGACCTACAATACAAAATATAGTGTTGATTTGCTAATGGGGGGTTTGCCTCAGTCAAACCCTGAGTTTGGTAGTTAATTTTTGATAGAAACAATGGATCATTAGTGTAAATGTGAACATAAACCCTAATCTTAAGTGTATCTAAGATTAGGGAATTTAAAATGCAATGCAACCCTATTATATTGTGGTATAATGAGATGCATGAATGAAGTGTGACATGAATAACTCACTTTAGTAGATTTCTAATCAACCTAATAAGCCACAATGATATATGTACCTTAGTTAGGCTGAAGGTAGAATGATAATGGAGGATGGAATCACTTAGGAAACAAGTCATTAGGCTTGTCTTGATGGCTAGCTGCATCTCCCCAACCTAGAATCCATCATGATTCACTATAGGCAACCTTAATCAATCCTTAACAATGCTAGATCTTGAATGAAAGTGAGATTGAAGACCTACAAAAACACAATAATGCTGCTCCAAGACTTCAACTTTTCTTGCTACTTTCTCTTGAATACTCTTGTGAAAGAATGCTTGAATGCTTAGATCTTGAAATTGCTCTTCTAGATTGAAAATAATGACTTAAAGCTCACTTATATAAGCATTACACCTAATTTACCATTATTTAGAACTCAAAATCTGAAATCAACCAAAAATTTTAATTAAAAACTTGAATTTCCTACTCAGACCCTGAAAAGGGGCCAAATGGGACTCATACACTACTTCTAGTGTATGGGTCCCACCTAGGGGAACTCATACACCCAAGGTGGTGTATGAGTCCCACCCTAGTTTTTTAGGTAAGTTGTTAGCAATTTTAATGTTTCTGATGATTTTGTCTATATTTTAGTCGAAATAAGCCTTGAGATCTTAAATAAAGGGTCTTAGGGGCCTATTAATGGCGATTTAAAGGGTATTTAATGCAAGCGTACTAAAATAGGTCCAAATTAAATAAGAAATTATACCATCTGCAAGAAGGGAGTATAATTTTTTTCATTACATCTAGCCCGCACTTTAGCACCGATATGACTCTACGTGCATATGCAAGCTAAAGGAATCAAAACAATAAAAAATTCATTTCATAAAAGAATAATCATTAATATTCATCCATGATATGGGAGAATGAAGCCCTCATTGTAGCTATCTACAAAACCGCAATGTTAGGAACCGTACCCTACTACATAGATTCATTGGTCATTGCAAAATCCTCTTATCTAACTTCTTCTAGAAATCAAATTCGAGGGTAGATGTATGGCCCCCCTTGATTCCACTTGCTTTATGGAGGTTTCATTAGGGTAGCATTCTAACCACATTGAATTGGATGTCATATCATTGGATATTTTCACGTACCATACCACATAATTATAGTCATTTGATGAGAACAAGAGTGGAACCATGACTCCAATGCAACATACATCGTAAACAATGAAGTTCACTAGCCCCTAATATGATAGTTTAAATGAAAGAATGCACTTTTATGCCTAATATAATAAAAACCTAATTTGAACATATATAAGAGTAAAAAGTGAAGTAATTTGTAATCATTTTTTCTTTTAGCTTGTTTCAGTTTGTCTTTTTTGGAGAGTGCTTCAAGATGTTGATTTGATGAGAGTAAGTTCCCCTGAGACTCGATATTCTATGAGAGGAGGTAGCATGAGGCGACCTTCAACACCAAGTGAGTTGATTTTTCTATACCCTAGCTATTTTTTTACTCATTTAATTTATATTTTATGAATTTCTAGATAGATTTAGGACACTGGAAGAAAAGTTTGTGAAGTTTCCCCTTTTGTGGTGAAGTGTCCCACTTTTTCATGAAGTGTCTCATTTCTTCACATAGTGTCCCAAAAGGGAAATGAAGTGTTTAGGATCCTTAGGAAAATACACAAGAACAACTTTACTACACTTTTTGATTGTTGATGTATAGATTTAAGATTTTATAGTGCTTATAAAAAATATTTTTTCTTTTTTGTTAGATTCCACCCAAGTCAGGACATCTTAGTGGTAGAAAATTATGTTTCCTACGAGACCTAGTCTCGATGTTATCAAAGGTGGAAACTTATATTCTATAGAGCATTGGAATTTATTATGCATACCTCATGGCTCCCACGAGGGACCCTGATACCATGTTGATGGAATTAGTTGAGAGATGCGATGTTGATACCTGCACATTTTTCCTACCCACTAGCAAGATGGTGATTACCTTAGAGGATGTACACTACATCCTTCAATTTCCTATCTGAGGTGTGAGGGTTCACTTCATAGGGTATCATTCATACACATAGATGCAAGAAAACATATGGTATTTATTTTGAGGAATAGTTCAAGATGAGATCATGGTGCCACGTATTGAGCTAGCATAGCTAATCTATGCATGATCACCAATCTTGAGAATAATTATGATGTTTACAGTGTAACTACTACTCATTTCCGATGGCTAGGGAGCACACCTAGATGGAGGTCTTGTCCACATGATCATATAGATGGATTATCATTGGATAGTATATGCCAGGGGTCACAACATGCTTGCACATTTGTATTATGATCTAGGGAGGTTCATGTGTCAAGAGGTGGATAGCATGGTACATTGTACACTACTACAAGTGTCATGCTTAGAGCATATCACATGTATGAGACCAATAAGGTTTCCTTCGATATTCACCATTGGATACCTACACGCCTTTAGTTATCCATTGAGGCAGTCATGGTAGTATAGAGACTTACATTTTTGTAGGTTCTAATTTGACCACTTGGATTAGGATGAGATCTTCTTGAGGCCATACCAACTGATACCACAATGGTTAGATGAGACTAGATAGCTAAGACAGATGCAAATGGAATAAGTTCATCTAGGCAGACATGAGTGTGTAGTAAGACCATTCTATTGTGATCATGTCATGCAACAATTTGTTCAGATATAGATACCTCCAGTAGCATGACCGTTCTACAGGAAATCAATACAGAGTGCTCGAAGGCCAAAAAATATGAGACAATTCACCTTAAATGATGTAATCTTTAGTGAATCATAGGATCATGACCATGATATGCCCTTAGTCTCCAACACTAATGAATTGTTTATCATAGATGCATACAAGGAGTGGTGGGTACTAGCATGACCAGATCCTATATTCCTTATGGACTAGCCCATAGGCTTCACAAGACCACTCCCAGATCAAAGGGATGAGGAGAAGGAGACAGCTGAGGATACATGGATTAGGGATGCTGACCTATTCATGGATGAGATAGATGAGGATCTAATGATGAGGAGGAAGACCCAGACTACAAGGAAGAGGAGGAGGAGGAGGAGCATCTAACAAGTGAGAACAACAATACGATAGATGAGGGTCCAGTTGCTCATGAGTGGAGAGATCCATCTCCCACCTATGTCACTAGATCATATTTGGTAGCTGCAACACATGCTAGCACATCCTACATCACTCTTGCATAGGAAAAGGTTGTATTTACACATCCAGTCAAAGATCTAGGTGATAATATATATATTTTTATTATGCTTATTGAAACATAGAAAATAGGGTACTCTCTTTTTTCTTCTAGGGTCTTAGACCTAAAAGGAAAGAGGATATTTTCAATCCTTCACTCAAGAAAAAACCCTTGATATTTCAATGCAAAGGAGATTGAAATCTGACAAAGAGAAGGTTCAAGGGAAATGATAACAAGAAATGAGGATTCACCACCAAGTGTAAACTTGGAAAACACAAAATTTTGGAAAACACAATGTGATATGCAAAATAATTCTAAATGACTTAGATCTAAAATGACTTAGAAATGAAAATAAAACAAAACACAAAGCTATGAAATAGAAAGCGTGTACCTGGAAATGTGTTGAAGACTAGAAATATCTCTGAAATTATGAAACTACTGCTTTTTAGGCTTGGTGGGACTCATTCGCCATTGTGGGCGAAGCAGTCCCAAATTTGGAAAACTATCCCAAAACAAGTTTCAACCAAAATGGTATCTCAATCTGCAAATATATCTAAAAAACACCTATAGTGGGACTCATTCACCACTATTGGGGGATGAGTTCCATTTTGTCAAAAAGTGTCCTAGGAGCAGAATCATGAACTAAAACTTTGCAAGCCTCTAAAGATGAATTAAATAAGCACTTTCCAACCAATTTCATGTAGATTGGATGGATATTTTCCCTAGAACTGAGTTTCTATGAGTCTTGACAACTTTTCTGACAACTTTGACAACATTTGCAACCTTATCATTTTGGCATTTTTCTTCAATCTACAAACCTGCAAACACACATTAAATCAAGAAAAACTTGTTGATTGTTATAGTATAGGGGTTTGCCTTTGTCAAACCCCTTTTAGGTAATTAAACCAAAATGATGAAATAAGATAATGAAGCATGAACATAAAATGATGCAATTAGAAACTTTCCATAATGATGGATCTTGAATTGTTGCAACATTGGATGAAGAATCTACCCTTGAATGCCTGAGAATTGACCTTGTGAAGTCTTGAGATGCTTAACCCAAGCTTGCTTGACTTGATAATATGAATGTATTATGAAATAATTATTTGAGGGCTCATTTATATAGGCAAGCCATTCAAGTTCCCATTAATTTGATCCGTAAGGCCGACATAGGAGAAATTTAAACTTAAAGCCTAATTTTTCCTACTCAAACCTTGAAAATGGCCCACATGGGACTCATTCACCATGCTGGGTGAATGGGTCCACTTAAAAGGGAATCATTCACCCAAAATGTTGAATGGGTCCTAGAGGGGCTATTTTTCTAACTAGGATGTCAAGGGATGCATAAGTTAAGTTCATATATTGATCTATAGTTGGGTTTTTGATCAAAATAAGCCTTAGGATGCACAATATGGGGTGATAGGGGCCTATTAATGTTGCTATAAAGGGTGATTAGGGCCAAGGACACAAATTACAATGTAAAATTATGGTTAAATACATTCTAAAACATTAAAATGAGGTCCACATAGCCTAGAAAGGCACAACATCCAATGTGAATGTGTAAAACACATTACAACATTACAACACTAGATTAAAAATAGGTTAATGTGAAAATATAATTAAATACAATTTAGAATATTGAATTAAGGGAAAAATAGGTCCATTAAACTCAAATGCTTAATAAAAGTCTAGAAAAGTGCGAAAGTCATTTACAACACTTTACAACACCTTTACAAGACATGTATTTTATTTGGTTTACAAGGGCCCAAGATCTAATCTGGTTGTGTTATTCACATTACAACACTAAATCAAGGAAAACCTAAGCAAAAATCCACTATTGGATGTTGTGGATATGTGGTTGTCATTGATGTCAACACTATTAGCATTAATGTCTTTAAGGGTGTATATGTCGAGGATATTGAGAAAATTGTAATAAAATAAGTTACAGGTTGTTGGTGGTGCAGTGAAGTTCAGTTTAGCCTTCATAGTATTGGTTAGCTTAGTATATTGATGATAAGAGGTTTTGGATCAAAGGGCTTGTTGTTGAATATATCTAGTTTATCCACATGAAGTTTTAGAGGTTCACATTAAGATTTGATTGAGTTATGAGTATCTATGTTCTGACAGTTGTTTTGTTGCTTCAGTTGGTGTTCCTAGAAGAAAATGATGTGATTCTAGTAATGTGAAGTGTTGCAGATACTTTTGTAGTGATTTATGATGCTTGTGGATGTTTCTATATTGTGCTCTATCTGTGTTGTTGATCTACGCTGATCGTTGTGGTCACAATTGGTGATTTTCTCTTGTGAGTTCATATTTTTCATCTCCATGGCTAACAGGGTGATTGTAGTGTGTTGTGGATATTCGAGGAATAATGTTTGAAGGTGTTACAAATTTGAGGATGTTTCTTTGGATCATCACTATGTCTTGGCTGACATTGTTTTGGTTCACATTGTAAATTGTTTATTATTTTGGGTCAATAGTTTCTACACATTTTATATTTTTTTAAGCCGACATGTAGATGATGCTATCCTTGGTTGTGGATATATATAATCAATTGATTATACCATTTGATGTAAGTGGTGTGTGAAGTGTGTGAGTGCTATGTGTGAATACTGTTCTAATATTTGGACAATAGAAGTAAAGTGTGTTCAAGAAGAGTGAGAAAATGAAACTGTGCTTAACAAGAACTATAATCAGGCATTAGCAAATGCTATTTTCTCAATTCAAAATTTTGTGGATTTCATCTGAATATTTCTACAAGAGATTGATTCTTCCTTGAGAAGTAATCCTTTTGTATTTGAGCAGTTAGCTCTAGGCAGTGTGCTTGAATGCATGTGCATTCCCTGTTTACTATTCTTTATACTTTTAATAGAGTATAATCTTGTGGACTAACGTCCACCATGGTTTTTCCCCTAACATGGTTTCCATGTAAAAAATATTGGTGTTATGTGTGATTTTGATGAGTTGATTATTTATGCTTTCATGTTTATTTATCAAATCTGAGAATAAGTTTAATAAGTATAGTTTTTGTGACAACTAATTCACCCCCCTCTCAGTTGTCTGCCCTTGTGTTCCCAAAAATTGGTATTAGAGTAGGTTCCTTAGAAGAAGTTTAATAGCTTGAGGTGATCCAAGATGGTGAAATATAAGAAGGATAGTCTGAGATTTGATGGAACTAATTATTCTTTGTGCAAAGCTCGAATGGAGTGTCTTCTGAGATGCATTGGTGAACCTTACTATTCAATTACAAAGAATAGTTATATCATCCCACAGAATGTTCCCTCTATTGGAGGAGAGATTAAAGATGTCGAGTACAATATCAGGGCTAAGGAAGCATTGTTGAGTGCTCTAACTAATACCGAGATGACAAATGTAATGGAGCTGAAGACTACTTATGAGATATGGGAAAAGTTGGAAACCTTCTATGAAGGTGATACCCATGTGAAGGTTGCTAATTTTCAAAGCTTGAAAGGGAAATATGAAATGTTGAGAATGGGTGAAGATGAGAACATTACTTATTTTATGTAGAGAGTGAATGAACTTGCGTGTAGTATCAGATGTGATGGTGGAACATTGGATGAATTAGAAATTGTTGCTAAAGTGCTTATATCTTTTCCTATTGCATACAAACACAAAGCTACTTGTATTGAGGAGATCCAGACTATGAAAAATGTAACCATAGACATGTTGATTGGTAAGCTTTCTACTTTTGAGTTAAGTGAGTTTGGTGAATCTCTTCCTAAGATAGAATCTGCATTCAAAGCTACTATCTCTAAAAAAGATAAGTAGAGAAATGATCCAGGAGAAATTTCTTCTAGGAAGGTGTTAAAGTATGAGGAGGAAATGAGAGAGATTGAAGAAGAAGAGAGAAGAATAGATGAGATTGAAGCACATATTGTCAAGAGAGTACCCATAGGAGAAGGTAAGTATAAACGGAAATTGCCTCTTAAATGTTTTTCTTGCAATAAGATAGGTAATTTTGCCTCAAGGTGTCCAAAAAGAGTTCCTAAGTAAAAACATAACAATCCTAGATTCCAAAGAAAGTGTTATTATGTTGTTGATGAAGGCGTGATAGATGATGAATGTGATAAAGGGAATTTAAGCAAGGATGAATGGGTATTTATTGCTATCAAAGAAAATGATCTGGTACCTACTAAATCTGGTAGTTGCATGAATGTGAGAAAGCCCTAGCTACCAAAATTGAAGAAAAGGATGAATGGGTGATTGAAAATGGATGCTCTCATCACATCATAGGTGATAAAAGTAAATTTGTGAGTTTTGAAAAGTGTGATGGTGGTGTTGTAAGATTTGGTGATGAAAAAGCTGGTGTAATCTGTGGTAGAGGATCCATTTCTCTTGATGGTTAGAATAATACTAATGATGTTCTATATGTGGAAGGTTTGAAGCATAATCTCTTAAGTGTTGGACAGATGGTTGACATGGGATACAATCTTCAATTCAAGAATGGAAAGTTTAGAATATTGGGGAATTCAGGACATGTGATTGTGTCTGGTACAAAAACAAAAGGTAATATCTTTTTGCTGAGTGCTACTACTAAAAGTTGTTTGATTGCTCAAGTTGATGAAAGTTGGTTGTGGCATAGGAGATTGTGTCATGTAAACTTTGACAATATTATAAAGATTAAATTCTACTCAGGCGGTCAAAGATATTCCTCAGTTGATAGAGCCTACTAATACTATATGCAAGGAATGTCAGTTAGGGAAGCAAACAAGAATTTCATTCTAGAGAAAACAACATTGTTCAAATGAATTGTTGGAGCTTGTGCATATTGATCTGGCTTGTCCTTCTAGAGTCAGAAGTTTACAAGGAGACATGTATTTCATGTTATTTATTGATGATTACTCTAGATTGATGTGGGTTGTTTTCTTAAGGGAAAAATTTGAAGCTCTAGAGAAATTCAATATCTTTAAGGCTATGGTTGAGACAGAGATAGGTTTGAACATTAAATGTATGAGAGAAGATAGAGGTGGTGAATTCACTTCCCATGAGTTTAATTTTTTTTGTCAACATCATGGGATAAAGAGATAATTATCTATCCCACGAACCCCTCAACAAAATGGAGTTGTGGAAAGGAAGAACATGACAATTCAAGAAGCTACTAGGACTATGATGTTGGATGAAAATGTTCCTCATATCTACTGGAGAGAAGCTGTGAGTATTGTCATTTACACTCTCAACCAGGTGCATATCAAAGGTGATATCGGTAAGACCCCTCATTAGCTATGGTTTGGACATAAGCCTACTGTTAGATATTTCAAAATCTTTGGGAGTAAATGCTATATCAAAAGAGATGAAGGTATAGGAAAGTTTGATGCTAGAAGTGATAACAGAATATTTCTTGCTTATTCTACTAAAAGTAAAGCCTATCAGTGATTCAATAAGAGATTGAGGAAAGTAGTTCAAAGTGCTAATGTCAAGGTTGATGAAGACATAGTTAGACTATTTGGAACTTGTTGATATGATTTAGATGATCAGAATGACAGTTCAATTTAGACTTAGAATCACGTGAAGATCATTCGAGAGGAAGAAACTAGTGAAAGTACATAAGTGATATCACAAGAGCTTGAAGTTCAAGAAAATCCTAAGACACCAAGGTATTTAAGACTAAATCATTCAAAAGATCAGATTATAGGTGATAAGAACAAAGGTTTTAAAACTAAGAGAAGAATTATAGAAGAATATTGTTTGATCTCAAAGACTGAGCCTAGTAGTGTCAATGAAGCATGCAAAGATGAACATTGAGTGGAAGCAATGAAAGAAGAACTACAACAAATTGAGAAGGATATATGGATTCTTGTTCCTAACCCTAAGGAAAAAAATGTAATTGGAACTAAATGGGTCTTTTAGCACAAACTGAATGAGCAAGGTGAAGTTGTTAGAAACAAAGCAAGACTTGTGTGTAAAGGATATGCTCGGATGGAAGGAATTGACTTTGAAGAAACTTTTTCCCCTATTGCTAGGATTGAAGCTGTCAAACTATTTATTGCTTATGATTCTTACAAAAACTTCAAGGTTTATCAGATGGATGTGAAGTTAGCATTTCTAAATGGTGAATTGGAAGAAGAAGTGTATATTGAACAACTAGATGGATTTCAATTAACTAATCAGGGAGATATGGTTTTTCGGTTGAAGAAAGCATTGTATGGACTTAAGCAAGCCCCAAGAGCATGGTATGCTAGATTGGAAAGTATTTGTTGAAGCTTGGATTTAATAAAGGTACTATTGATAGTAATTTGTATTTCAAGATTGATCATGGTAAAGATTTGATTGTTGAAGTCTTTGTTGATGATATCATTTTTAGAGGAGATGATAGTTTGTGCATGAAGTTTTCCAATGAGATGAAGGGAAAGTTTGATATGTCTATGATTGAAGAAATGAAATTCATTTTGGGATTGCAAATTAATCAGCTAGATAAAGGGATCTTCATATCTCAGTCCAAGTATGTGAAAGAACTGCTAAAGAAGTTTGGTATGGAAGATTCAAAGCCTGTCAGTACACCTATGTTGACAGGATGTAAGTTGACACAAGAAGATGATTCTCCTAAATAAAATCAGACTAGCTACAAATCCATGATTGGTGGATTGCTCTATTTGACTCAAAATAGACCTGATATCATGAATGTTGTATGCATTATTGCTAGATTACAAGCTGATCCTAAGGAATCTCATGTGACAACTGTGAAGAGGATTTTCAAATACTTGAAGGGGATAGTTGATTTTGGCCTATGGTATCCTAAACAAGATGACCTTACTTTGAGTAATTTTACTGATGTTGATTGGGCAAGAGATGTGAATGACAACAATAGTACTAGTGGTGGTGCATTTTTCTTTGGTAAGAAGTTGATTTCATTGTTAAGTAAGAAGCACAATACAATTTATTTATCTATTGCAGAGGCATAATACATTGTTGCTACTAACAATTGTACTCAAGTATTGTGGATGAAGCAGATGTTGAAAGATATGAGAGTTGTGTATGATGAGCCTATTGCTATATTCTGTGATAATTCAAGTGCAATTAACATTTCTAATCTAATATTGTGTTGCATTCAAAAAACAAGGATATATCTATCAAGTTGCACTTTTTGAGAGAGAAGGTGAGTGAGAAGGAAGTCAAATTGGAGTATGTGCCCACTAAGGAACAAATTTTAGATATCTTTACAAAGAATTTTCCTAAGGATACTTTTGAGTATCTCAGAGGGAAGCTAGGGGTGATTACCCCTCCTAATTAGAATTAAGATGCATTGACTTACATCAGTCTGTACATTTCATAGTCATATCCTATGATTCAAATTGATGTTGAGGTGGTTGCTACTTAGGGGGAGTAGTCAGATGCTCAAAAATATGATTCAGAGCATGTGTGGAGAAAGATAATTTGTATCTTTGTTATTGACATCAAAGGGGGAGAAGAGTCATGTGAAAAATTGTGAAAGAGTTAAGGAGAAAAAGAGTCAAAATCTAAGGGGGAAAAAGTGCTAAGGGGAAGTGTCGTTGATGGTGTTTTTCACATCATTTCTTACCATCAATGTGAAAGGGGAAGATTGTTGGATGTTGCTGATATGTGGTTTACATTGATTTAAACACTATTAGCATTAATGTCTTTAAGATTGTATATGTCGAGGATATTGAGAAAATTGTAATAAAATAAGTTACAAGTTGTCGGTGGTGCAGTGAAGTTCAGTTTAGCCATCATACTATTGGCTAGCTCAATACATTAATGATAAGGGGTTGTGGATCAAAGGTTTTGTTCTTGAGTATATCTAGTTTATCCACATGAAGTTTCAGATGTTCATATTAAGATTTGATTGAGTTATGAGTATCTGTGTTCTAACAGTTGTTCTATTGCTTCAGCTGGTGTTCCTGGAAGAAGATGATGTGATTCTAGTAACGTGAAAAGTTGTGAATAATTTTGTATTGATTGATGATGCTTTTCTATTTTTCTAGATCATGATCTATCTGTGTTGTTGATCTGCACTGATCGTTATGCTCACGATTGGTGATTTTCTCTTGTGAGTTCTTATTTTTCAGGTTCATGGCCGACAGGGTAATTGTAGCATGTTGTGGAACTTTGAGGAATAATTTTTGAAGGTGTTTCCAATTTGAGAATGTTGTTTTGGGTCCTCACTATGTCTTGGTTGACATTGTTTTGGTTCGCATTGTAAATTGTTTATTGTTTTGGGCTGACAATTTGTACACATTTTATATTTTGTTAAGCTGACATGTAGATGATGCTATCCTTGGTTGCAGATATATATAATCAATTGATTATACCATTTGATGTAAGTGGTGTATGAAGTGTGCGAGTGTTGTGTGTGAATAATGTTCTAATATTTTGAGAGTACAAGTAAAGTGTGAAGAAGAGTGAGCAGATGAAAGTGTGCTTAACTAGAACTATAATTAGGCATTAGTAGATGTTATTTTCTCAGTTCAAAATCTTCTGTATTTAATCTGAATGTTTCTATAAGACAGTGAGTCTTCCTTGTGTAGTAAGCCTTTTATATTTGAGCAGTGAGCTCTACGTAGCATTCATTAATGCATGTGCATTCCCCATTTACTATTCTTTATACTTTTAATAGAGTATAATCTTGTGGACTAACCTCCACCATGGTTTTTCCCATAATAGGGTTTCCACGTAAAATATCTTGGTGTTATGTGTGATTATGATGTGGTGATGATTTATGCTTTCATGTTTATTTATAAGATCTACGAATAAGTTTAATAAGTATAATTTATGTGATAGCTAATTCACCCCACCTCTCATTTGTTTTCCCTTATGTTTCCAACATTCACAAGAAGGGCCGAAATGAGTGTGAAAATGTCCAAAGATCCATTTTTCTATGCTACATTTAGTCCCCACTTTAGTGAGAGGATGAACTTGTTTCAAACTCACACTAAATTAGACATTCAAGAGCAGTCCAAGAGTGCCGATACTAATGTCAAAGGATGACAAATATCAAAGGAGGTGAACAAGCCCCCAAGATCAAAGATCCTAAGTCAAACCGACATAAGCACAAGAGAACAGACACAAGTTGTATAATATGCAGTGAAACAAGATATGTAATCATGCAATGCTAATAACTAAGCGAAGAACAAGAATAAGAAAAAGTAAAAAGATGGACCAAGCTTCGACCGTTTGCCCAACACATTATGGATCAGATCTAGCCTGTTTGTCCAAAAAAAGCATACTCACTCTGAGGTGATGAAACTCTTGGTTATCTACTAGGTGAGAAGTCCTAAAAGGTGAGAAACATACACTCATGGCTGGTATGAATTCACACACATGCAAGTGGCTATGGATAAATTTATTCCTTGGAATGGGCTTCTTGCTCAAACCATACCAAAGTTATACCTCCTGATAACTTTAAGAAGGTACCACACAAAATCAATCTTTGAGCTCCATGAGGCAAGCAAAAATTTGTATGCCTAATACTCATAGACATTGTAAATGCAAAATAGTGCAAGGAATGTTCAAAGGGATTTTACTTAATTCATCCAAGGTCTCGTCTTGGGGAACATCATGCTTAACATCTCCAAGAGATAATAAATACAAGGTCTCATCTTGGGGAGCATCATACCCAATACTTCCAAGAGAGGACAAGTGCAAAAGGTCTCATCTTGTTTCCAAGAGAAGACAAGTGCAAGGTCTCATCCAGGGAAAATTGTATCTAATGTTTCCAAGAGAATAAAAGTTAAAGAAATATCATGCTCTTGGAGGGAATTAAACCTAGTGACACCACCAAGAAAAGGACACATCACAAGAAGAAAGAAAATTGGACAATGAAACATGATGAGTGTCGATGTATGCCCCCACTTTAAAGTGGTTGCTAACACCATTACTATGAGAAATTGCTCTAAAGTATAAGAAGACACAAGAGCTTACTTGGAAATCCTTATGCCAAGTCATACATTTCTGAATTGAGCTACATCATGAATGAGTATGTCACAGGCAAGTCAACTTAAGGCATGTTTTCCACAGCCCAAGCTTGCTCTTATATGTTTATGAAAAGTGACCAACTAGTGAAAAAAGGCAACACCAAGTGACATACGAGAACAAGGATATCTACACCCTTGCCCCCACTTAGTGCAGGACAAGGATTATCCAAAATTATTGATAAGAAACATGCTAGAGTGAAAATCAGTATCGACTAGAGGAAAGAGGTGCCCCCACAAAAGGAAGAACACTAAACTCCTTAAGATGTTGGATTTTACTACTCAAAGCCTTACATTCATTAGTAGCATGACCATGAACTCTATGATATGCACAAAATGAATTTTTGTAATAATAATTTTTTTGAGTTCTCGGAGGAAGGGATATCAAGTGATAGTGGAGGATTCTCGACAAGATACCCTCTGGATCAATGGGAGAAGGTGTTCCTTTATTTTGTGACAAAGATATTTCTTGCTTAGTACAAGATGTCATACCTATGAAATATTCATTAGATTGCAATGTTTTTTCTCTCCTTTATAGGAGGGTGTAAAATCTATCGAATACAAATATTTACTATTTTGTGAGATGACATTGACATTAAGCGAAGGTGTCTTTATTTGTTTCATTTCTTGTAAAGAAAAATAATCAAGACCACAAGTGTTTATCAATTTAGGATGCACTATTGTTAAGTTTGGCTTAGAGGAATCTTTTGTGATGGTGTTGATATTGAGTGAAGGCTTTTTTATTTCTATCAAAGGACAATAACCAAGACCATTAGTCATTTCTTGCGTGTTAGGCTCTATAGGAACATGTATACTTTGTTCTCTAGCACCACATCATTTTCCATTGTAGCTGAGTTATTTCATAAGCTCATAACCTTTCCTGTAAAGAATTTTCATTTCTTTAGGACTCAGTGGTTGTGCGTAATCAACTTCGTCAAAGGTTGTTGTGTAATTTGTTGTCTTGTGTTCTGAAATGGTTGAGGGAAATGCTATTGAAGGGTCTTTCGAGTTTTGTGTTGACATTACTGCTTTCTCTGCTCACTTTTTAGAGTCTTTGTGTATGATCTTGTATTCTTCCATGAATGTATGTTTGAAATCTAAGGAACCCCAATCATCTTCTAATAGCTTTATGAATTCCTTGATATATTTCTCTTTTCCTTTTTGTTGCATGGGTTCCACTTGTTTAGTTGGTGTTAATGTTTTCAAAGGATTCTGTTTGTTTTCTCAAGTTGTAAGACACTATAAGGCTCAGGATCAATGTCAAGTGTGTACGCTTTGTTTTGGTAGATGTATTCCATTTTATGATGAAGAGTAGAAAGTGCCCCATTCATTGCATGAATTCATTATGTCCCTAAGAGAAGAATATATGAAATTTCATGATGCATAACATGGATCAAAATTTCCAATGTGGATTTCCCAACTATAATAGGCAAAGTGATTACACTGAGTGATTTCTTTGCTACACTGTCTAATCCACTAATAGATAAAGAGTCAAGTTGAATGTTTGATTTATCAATGCCAAGATTATCCAAAAGGGTCACACTACACACATTAAGGGCTAAGCTATTGTAAAAAAGGGTTCCCCTTATCCCTTTTCTTTTGTATTGAGATATTATTATGAAATCCTCATTTCGTTTTTGTACTTCCAAAGGAGGGACGTCACTTTGGCGTTAACAATGTCAATGTTTATTCTTTGGATCATGTCTACTATGTCATTAAGTTGCACATTAGAAGGGGTAGGAACTTCTTGTAAATAATTTTGAATCATGTTATGGTAGTGAGGGGAGGCTTGGATAAGGTCCCATAATGATATCTTAGCAGGAGTGTTCTTAAGTTGTTCAACAAGATCATACTCCTTTCCATGAGGAGGACCTAGTAAGATGGGGTTAGATAGGATAGGATTGGGAAAAGGTAAGGGTTTCCGGGTTGGTTGTTGTGGTTGCAAATCATTTTTTAATGTTGTACATATGAGCAATGGTATTATGATTCGACTCTTGCAACACATTATTCTTAGGTGAGTAAAGGATAAGTTTAGGTTTGCTTTGATTTTTTTGTTTGTGTGATGGTGGGTAAAGGATTAGAGGATTCATAAGATGTCCCATGAGGTATGTAGGAGGTCCATTGATAAAGGGGGATCTAATGGACAATTGTGTATTCATAACCTCAGTAATCTTGGTTTGATTTATTTTGAGTAAAGGGAAATCTAGAATCACTTGTTTACCATTACCTAAGGAAGGCACATTACTATTTTTGTCATTTCCTTCCACCATGATATTCTCCCTAGGAGAAGAGTGTTTAGGATAACTACAAATGAAATGTTCTTTACATTCAAGGATTGGTTCTTCCAAAATGAGTTCATCACAAGTAGGGGAATTATCAATGGTTGAATTTTCTTGCTCAATATACGTTTCCCTAGGTGAAGTGGGACAACTAAGATTTTATTGACTTTCATCAAGCAAAGTATCTACTTGACAACACAGAGAGATACTAGGGGAAGGACAAGTATGATTTCCATGATAATTTATAATTTTATTCCTTTGTTCCCTAATAGATTCAAAAATAGGATAAGTAGGGGAAATATCATAAAGAGGGTTGTTATAGACCTTAAATATTTGATTATCTAAGACCAATCTATCATCCTCATTATTTACAGTCTCATTTTCTTGTGTTATAATATCTTCCCAAAGGGGATGCAGAGAAAGACAAGCCAAATCTCCCTGATCCTATATGATTGTACCTTATTTTTCCAAGATACCTTCATCACTAAAAGGAGGAGTATTGGTTGAAGAAAAAATATGATCATCATGAGTATCTATGTTTGTATTCTCTTCTATCACATCATCCTTACAAATAGGAGAGATAGTATGGGGTGTATGTTTAAGGAAAAAATTAACTAGGGAATGCATTGAATGAATGACTAACATGCTTATTAACTAACATTTTTCTTTGCAAACTTGGAAAGGATAGATACTAAATTTTTTGAATAAAAATATATGCAAACTAAAAATGCAATGTAGAGCCCTAAAATGAAATGCAATTTCAGATGATAATTGAATGATTATGCTATGCAACAATGTGGGAATGCAAATTTGAAATTAAGAAATGCATGAAATGAGCCAAATTAAGCTTGATTTAATGAAATGCATTTAATGGGAACTTAACCAACTAATACAGATACTTACTGGCAGAAAACATAAGTGTATAAATAGGGTTTTAAGTCTTGTAAAAGGAAGTTTCAGGGATGGAAAGGGACTAGTTCACCCAAGGTGGCGAATGAGTCCCAATGGGGAGTTTTTTTTTTTAGTTTTCTAAAAAATTTCAATTGTTTTTAATGATTTTTTTGTTGTATGACCTGAATAATAAATGCAAATACAATTTTTAGATATTTTCCAATGATTCGATATACAAAAATTCCACCTATATGCAATTTCACTAATGAAAAAATTTGAAACCCTAGATGCAAATTAACCAATGCAACCCTAATGAAAATTCAATGCAAGCTAGGTCTAGGATGATAATGGATTCCAGATCAGAAAAGAAAGTATTCTAAATGCAGGTTCACCAAAATGAAACATAGAAAATAGCGTACTCTCTTTTTGCTTCTAGATTTTTGGACCTAAAAGGAGAGAGGTTATTTTCAATCCTTCACTCAAGAGAAAATCCTTAATATTTCAATGCAAAGGAGATTGATATCTGACAATGATAAGGTTCAAAAGAAATGATAAAAGAAAATGAGGGTTCACCACCAAGTGTAAACTTGGAAAATGAGAAATGATGGAAAACAAAGTGATATGAAAACTAATTCTAAATGCCTTAAAAAATGACTTAGAAATACAAATAAAGAAAAACATAAATCTATGAAACATAAAGCATGCACCTAGAAATGTGTTGAATATTGGAAGTATCTCTGAAATTTTGAAATTGCAACTTTTTATGCTTGGTGGGACTCATTCACCATTCTGGGAAAATCAATCCCAGTTCTAGAAAATGGTCCTGAAACAAGTTTCATCCAAAAGGGTATCTGAATCTACAAAGATCTCCAAAACAAACCTATAGTGGGACACATTCGTCACTACTGGGGGATGAGTCCCATTTTGTCGAAAAGTGTCCCAGGAGTAGAATCTTGAGCTGAAACTTTGCAAGCCTTTGAAGATGGATGAAATAAGCACTTTCCTAGTGATTTCATGAAGATTGGATGGATGTTTTTCCCTAGATTTGAGTTTTTGTGATTCTTGACAACTTTTTATGACAAATTTGACAACATTTGCAACTTTATCATTTTTTGGAATTTTTCTTCAATCTACAAACCTGCAATCACACATTAAAGAGGGGAAAACTTGTTGATTGTTAGAGGATAGGAGTTTTCCTTGGTCAAACCCCTTTTAGTTAATTAAACAAAAAATATGAAATAAGATAATGAAGCATGAACATGAAATTATGCAATTAGAAACTTGGCATGATGATGGATCTTGAATTGTTCCAACAATGGATGAAGAATCTGCCCTTGAATGCCTTAGAATTGATCTTGTAAAGTGTTTGATTGCTTAACCCTAGCTTTCTTGACTTGATAATATGAATGCATTATGAAATAATGATTTAAGGGCTCAATTATATAAGAAAGCCATTCAAATGCCCGTTAATTTGATCCACAAGGCCAACATAGGAGAAATTTAAAATTAAAACCTAATTTTTCCCGCTCAAACCTCAAAAATGGCCCAAATGGGACTCATGCACCATCCTAGATGAATGGGTCCCACTTGGGAGGGACTCATTCTCCCAAAGTGAGGAATGGGTCCCATAGGGGATATTTTTCCAACTGGGATGTCAGGGGATGCATAAATTAAGTTCATATTTTGATATAATTGGGTTTTTTATCAAAATAAGCTTGGGATACACAATATAGGGTCATAGGGGCTTATTAATGATGATATAAAGGGTGATTAGGGATAAGGACATAAATTTCAATGTGAAAGTGTGATTAAATACACTCTACAACATTAAAATGATTCAACATAGCCTAGAAAGGCACACTATCCAATGTGAATTTGTAAAACACATTACAACACTAGATTAATATTAGATTTAATTTACAAGCCTTCTAGATTAATATGAAAATATAATTAAATACATTTAACAATATTGAATTAAGGTAAAAGTAGGTCCATTAAACTTAAATACTTAATAAAATTCTAGAAAAGTGTGAAAGTCATTTACAACACTTTACAACACCTTTACAAGACATGTATTTTATTTAGTTTGCAAGGGCCCAAGACCTAATGTGTTTGTGTTATTCACATTACAACACTAAATCAAGGAAAACCTAAGCCAAAATCAGCAAGAAGGACCCAAATGAGTGTGAAATGGTCTAAAGATCCATTTTTCTACACTACACTTATGCTTTCATGATTACGCTTTTGATATATATATATATATCATGATACATGTTGGATGCTATGGATGTGTTGTAGATATGTGGTTTTCATTGATGTCAGGACTATTATACTTCAATACATTAGAGGATGTATATGTCAAGGATATTGAGAAAATTGTAAAATAAAGTGTCCCAAGTTCCTAGTCGAACGGTGTAGGTCATGAAGGCGTCTTACTTTGTACGTTGAAGATTAGCTGTTGTGGACTAAAGAGTTTATTCTTGAGAGTATCTAGATCTTCTATTGGAAGTTTCATAGGTCCGTGTATAGATTTTAACATGTTGTGGTTAGATGGTATTTATGTGGTCTCTATAAGTGTTCCTGAGTGAAGATTGTGTGATTCTAGTAATTCTAGTTGTTGCGGATGTTTCTCTATTGTTTCTTTCTCTTCTTGGATGTCTCTAGATCGTTCTCTATCTTTGAGGTATGTCCACATTGTTCATTGTGCTCATGGTCAAATATTTTCTTGCACACATTCGGGTTTTCATGTTCTTTTCCGACATGATGGTAGCAACGTGTTGTGGATCCTTGAAAAGTAAATTTTGAATTTTTTGCGCACTCATGAAACTTTTTTAGGGTTGCATCATTATTTTAGCCAATGACCAGTGTTTAGATCCACATTGAAAATTTAATGATAAATTTGGGCTAACATTGCAAATATGCTTTATTTTTCTTGTTGACTAAGTTGTTGATGCAATCTCATGTAGCGTATATATATGAGCAATTGTTTCATCAGTGCAAATAGTACTTCATGTGTTGGGTGTGCTTCTATGTGTGTATGTGCAAATATCATTCGATTGCAGAGCAATGTGTGAAGAAGATCGAGAAAAGTGTGAAGTAGTTTGAGTGAAAAGTGGAGTTTTTTGTGCTTAATTGGAACTATAATCAAGCTTGTGCAAAAGCTATTTTCTCAGTTCATATATCCTCTGGATTTAATCCTATTCTATATTGTTGGGAAATGAGCCCCTTTTATAATTGAGCAGTGATCTCTAGGTAGTGTGCCTAAATCCATGCACATTCCATTTTATTGTTTTCATTATACTTTTAATAGGGTATAATATTGTGGACTAACATCCACCATGGTTTTTCAACTAGTAGGGTTTCCACATAAAAAATCTTGGTGTTCTATGTCTCTCTGATGCGTTAATTGCTTATGGTTGATTGCTTATTCATCTAATATGAGATTAAGTTAAGTGAAGTTTGAAAAGTTTATTATTTTGTGACAATTGATTCATTCCCCCCTCTCAATTGTCTGTCCTTGTTTTTCCAACAACTGGTATGAGAGAAGGTTCCTCTGAAGAAGTCTAAAAGCTTGAGGTGATTTGAGATGGCAACATACAAGAAGGATAGTCCTAGATTTGATGGACCTGACTACTCAATGTGGAAAGTCAAGATGCAATGTCACCTAAGGTGTATTTGTGAAGCTTTCTAGAAGATTACAAAAGATCCATACATTATTCCTTAGAATGGTTCCTCCACTGTTGATGAGATCAAAGATGTTGAAAATAATATTAGGGCTATTGAAGCTTTGGTGAGTGCTCTAACAGATTTAGAGATGGAAAATGTGATAGGACTACAGGAAACTCATGTGAGATTTGGATGAAGCTGGAATGTTTGTATGAAGGAGATGCATAGGTGAAGATGGCTAAGCTACAAAGTTTGAAAGGAAAGTATGAGAATTTGAAGATGGGAAAAGATGAAAATATCACTTATTTTATGCAAGGAGTAAATGAAATAGTGATGGGTATTAGATGTGCCAGTGGTTCTCTAGATGAGGATGAAATTGTGGCTAAGATACTCAGATCCTTGCCTCCCTCCTACAAAGTGAAGGCTCACACTATTGAATATCTCATATCAGTAACAAAGATGAAAAGAGACACACTAGTTGGTAAGCTTGTTGCTTTTGAATTAAGTGAATTTGGTGAATTTGTTCTGAAGAATATATCTGCATTCAAGGCTACTGTATCCGAAAGTAAAATTCAAAGATATGGTCTGAGAGAGTGTTCTAGGAATATATCCAGGTATGATGAAGAACTAAAACAAATTGAAGATAAAGAAAGAGAGGTAGAAGAATTGGAAGCACTAATTGTAAAGAAAGAAGGCAGAGGAAAAGGTAAGTATGAAGGAGTGTTTCCTATTAAATTTTTTTCTTGCAATAAAATAGGTCATTGTACATCAATATGTCCTAAAAGAGTTCCTAGATCTAATTCTAACAAGTCTAGATTAAAAAAAAATGTTACTTTGTTGAAGGAGTGACTAATGATGAGTCAGATAAAGATAATGGAAATGAAGATGAATGGTTTTTCATTGCTATCATTGAAAATAGTCCTGTGGCTACTAAATCTGCTAAAGATGAGAAATCTCTTGCAACTTGAGTTGATGAAAAGGATGAGTGGGTTATTGATAGTGGATGCTCACATCATATGAATGGTGATAAAAACAAATTTGTAAGTCTAGAGAAGAATGATGGTGGAATTGTAAGATTTGGAGACAACAATGATAGTGTGATTCATTGCAGAGGTTCTATTTCCTTTGGTGGTAAGGATAAAATTGATGATTTTCTTTATGTTGAAGGCCTAAAGCATAATATTTTGAGTGTTGGACAGATGGTGGACAAAGGCTATGATCTACAATTCAAATATGGAAGATGAAAGATATGTGGAAGTTCTGGCAATATGATTGCTACAGGTAGAAAGACAAAAGGTAAGTTTTTCACCTGAATTCTGCTAGTGGGAGTTGTTTAATTGCTCAAGTAGATGAAAGTTGGTTGTGGCATACGAGGTTGTGTTATGTAAATTTTGATAACATTGTCAAGGTAAGTTCCACTCAAGAAGTAAAAGATCTACCTATGTTAGTGAATCCTGCAAACACAATTTTTAAGGAGTGTCAAATGGGTAAACAAACTAGAGTCTCCTTCCAGAGAAAATAGTTTCATTCAAATGATTTGCTAGAGCTGTTACATACTAACCTCTGTGGTCCCTCTAGAATCAGAAGTATTCATGGAGAAAGTTACTTTATGTTGATTATTGATGATTACTCTAGAATGATATGGTTTTCCTTCTTAAGAGAAAAATGTGAAGCACTGGAAAGTTCAAAAGTTTCAATGCTATGGCAGAGAATGAGAAAGGTTTGAAAAACAAGTGCCTGAGATCTGATAGAGGTAGTGAGTTCAACTCTTTTTGTGAAGAACATGGAATCAGAAGACAATTATCTTCTCCTTGAACCCCTCAACAAAATGGAGTTGCAGAGAGAAAGAATAGAATAATTTTGGATGTTGCTAGAAAAATTATGATAGAAGGAAATGTGCCCCAGATCTATTGGAGTGAAGCTATAAGCACTGCTATGTATACTTTAAACTGAGTAAATGTTAATGGTAATTCTGGTAAGACTCCTTTTGAGCTATGGTTTGGTTATAAGCCTACTATTAAATATTTCAAGATCTTTGGAAGAAAATGTTATATCAAGAGAGATGATGATATAGAAAAGTTTAATGCAAGAAGCGATGAAGGAATATTTTTAGGTTACTCTACTAAAAGAAAGGCCTACTAGTGCTATAACAGAAGACTATGAAAGATGGTTGAGAGTGTAAATGTTAGATTTGATGAGGATTCAACCAAATCATCTAGATATTATGATTCAAATGAAGAAAATACAAGCCAAGGGAAGAATTCTCAAACATTGAATCAACTTTAAATTATTCCATATGTCCTAGTAAAGAAACCTCAATTCGTTCTAGTAAATCAAGTAAGTTAGGAAGCACAAAAAAGTGCTAGTTTAGAAGAAATATCAAAAGAACCAAAAGCTCATGAAAGTCCCAAAACTCCAAGGTATGTAAAGCTTAATCATTATAAAAGTCAAATTATAGGAGATAAGAATAAAGGAGTGCAAACTAGAAGAAATATTGCAGAAGAGTATTGCATGATTTCCAAGATTGAACCTAAAAATGTCACTGAAACCTAACAAGATGAACACTAGATGGAAGCTATGAAGGAAGAGCTGACATAGATTGAAAAGAATGACACGTGCACACTGGTTCCCAGACCTAAAGAAAAAAATGTGATTGGTACTAAATAGGTATTTCAGAACAAGTTGAATGAACAAGGTGAAGTGGTCCGAGATAAAGCAAGACTGGTATGTAAAGGGTATTCTCAAATGGAAGGTGTTGATTTTGAAGAAACTTTTTCCCTTGTTGCCATAATTGAAGCTGTTCAATTATTTCTTGCTTATGTTGCATACCAGAGCTATAAAGTCAATCAAATGGATGTGAAGTGGCATTTCTGAATGGAGAACTAGAAGAAGTATACATTGAACAACTAGATGGATTTCAGTTAACTGACAAGGAAGATATGGTTTGCTGATTAAAGAAAGCTCTATATGGACTTAAGCAAGCCCCCAAAGCCTGGTATGATAGATTGGGAATATACTTACTAAAGATTGTATTCACTAAAGGTACTACTGATAGAAACTTATATTTCAAATTGGATCATGATACAGAGTTAATTATAGAATTCTTTGTTGATGACATCATTTTTGGAGGAGATGGCAATCTATGTATGAAGTTTTTTGATGAGATGAACGGTGAATTTGAGATGAGTATGATTGGAAAGATGAAGTTCTTTCTAGGATTGAAAGTTACCCAGTTAGACAAGGGAATTTTCATATCATAGTCCAAATATGTGAGAGAGCTACTGAAGAAATTTGGGATGGAAGAATCAAAGCCTGTTGGTATTCCCATGGTGACCAGATGCAAGCTAACATAGAATGATGATTATCCTAAGGTGAATCAAACTAGATACAAGTCAATGATTGGTGGATTTCTCTATTTAACCTAGACTAGACTAGATATTATGAATGTTGTATGTATGGTTGCTAGATTTTAGGGTGATGCAAAAGAATCACATATGACTATTGTTAAGATAATTTTCAAATATCTTAAAGGAACAGTTGACTTTGGATTTTGGTACCCAAAGGATGATGATCTCACATTGAGTGCATATACTATTGTAGATTGGTTTGGAGATGTAGATGACATGAAAAGTACTAGTGGTGGTGCTTTCTTCCTAGGGAAGAAGCTGGTGTCCTGGTTGAGAAAAATAAAAATTCCATTTCTTTATCTACTGCTAAAGTAAAATATATTACTGCTGCAAATAATTGTACTCAAATGATATGGATGAAACAAATGTTGAAAGATATCAGGGTGATATATGAAGAGCCTATTTCCATATACTATGACAATTCAAGTGCAATAAATATTTGAAATAATTGGGTGCTACATTCTAAGACTAAACATATATCAATCAAGTTTCACTTCTTGAGGGAGAAAGTGTAAGAGAAAGAAGTTAGATTGGAGTATGTTCCTACTAAAGAACAGATTCCAAACATCTTTACTAAGCTATTGTTGATGGATACTTTTGAGTATCTCAGAGGAGTGCTAGGGGTAATTACCAATCTTGATAATAACTAAAAGATGCATTTAATTGCAACAATCTATGAGCTACATTGCTATATTCTGATCCAGATTGATGTTTCTGTGGTTGCTACTTAGGGGGAGTAGTCAGATGTGCATATATGTGGTTCAGAGTGTGTATATGGAAAGGTCATGGTCACCTTTTCCATTGATGTCAAAGGGGGAGAACTGCAGTGTGAAAAATTTTCTGAGGAGAAGAGCCTTGTGGGAGAAAAGTAGTTAAGAAGCAAGTATGTTGGGTTGATGGTATTTTTCACATCATGTGTTACCATCAATGTGAAAGGGGGATATTTTTGGATGTTGTGGATGTGTTGCTGATATGTGGTTGTCATTGATGTCAACACTATTAGCCTTCAATACATCAAAGGCTATATATGTTGAGGATATTGAGAAAATTGTAAAAGAAAGTATTCCAGGTTCCCAGTGGAATTGTGTAGGTCATCAAGGCGTCTTGTTTTGTACGTTGAAGATCAGGTGTTGTGGAATAAAGGGTTTATTCTTGAGAGTATCTAGATCATCTACCAGGAGTTTCAGAGGTCCACATAAAGATTTGATCATGTTGTGGTCTGACAACATTTTTGTGGTCTCAATCAGCATTCCTCAGTGAAGATTGTGTGATTCTGGTAATTCTAGTTGCTGCGGATGTTTCTCTGTTGTATCAGCAGTTCATGGATGTCTCTAGATCGTTCTCTATCTTTGTGGTTAATCCACATTGTTTGGTGTGCTCGTGGTCGAATAATTTCTTGTGCACATTCAGGTTTTCATGTTCCTGGATGACATGATGGTGGTAATGTGTCGTGGATCCTTGAAAAGTAAAATTTGAATGTTTTGCATGCTCGTGAATTTTTTTTTGGTTGTATCATTGTTTTGGAAATGGTGTTTAGATCCACATTGAAAATTTAATTGTAAATTTGGGCCGACATTGCAGATATGCTTTATTTTTTCTGCCCGACTAAGTTGTTGATGTAATCTCACGTAGCAGATATATAAGAGCAATCTTTTCATCTATGGAAAGAGTGCTTCATGTGTTGGGTGTGCTCATATGTGTGTGTGAGAAAATATAATTCGATTGCAAAGCATAGTGTGAAGAAGATCCAATGAAGTGTGAAGTAGTTTGAGTGAAAAGTGAAGGAGATTTTTGTGCTTAATTGGAACTGTAATCAAGCTTCTTTAGAAGCTATTTTCTCAGTTCGTACTCTCTGGATTTAGTCCTATTCTATATTGTTGGAAAGTGAGCCCCTTTTGTAATTGAGCAGTGAGCTCTAGGTAGTGTGCCTGAATGCATGTGCATTCCCCTTTATTATTTTCATTATACTTTTAACAGGGTATAATATTTTGGACTCACATCCACCATGGTTTTTCCCCTAATAGGGTTTCCACGTAAAAAAATCTTGGTTTTCTCTTTCAATTTGATGTGTTAATTGCTTATTCATCATATCTGAGATTAAGTTAAATAAAGTTTGAAAATTTTATTATTTTGTGACAACTAATTCACCCCCACTTTCAGTTGTTTGTCCTTGTGTTTCCAAAAATACGTACTAATTATATTTATGATTTCTATCTTGTAGGGGCTATGAAAAATTTACAGATGTCTACCAACAAGTATTTGCATAGATAGTGCATCCTTTAGTCTTCAATTGGGCTATTAGTATAGACTACATGCCCCCACCCATCGTGGAGCGAGACCCAAAGTTGTTCAAGCTTTATGTTAGACCGAGAGCAACAAACAAGGGTGCTATAAGGAATTTTGATCAAACCAAGGCTACTTATGAGGAGATTCGATCATTTCAAGATCTAGCGGAGGTCAAGAGACTTCATGCAAAGATAGCCAAGCTATAGGTTGATAGAGACCGCATAGAGCGAGAGTGGCTAGAGGCTATTGGATGGGAGACCATGTCCATTGGATGAGCATAGGGTCTATAGTATGCTTTGGATTCTCTTATCAGTTCATGATCACAATCACATACTACTATCTCTCGATAGACTGCATCTAGATAGATGCAATCACCAAATCCTGAAGGATATAGTATTCATAGACCATACTAGCATTGTATATTTGATGAAATGTACTCAAAACTTATATACATACATACATAAATACATACATACATACATATATATATATATATGTATGTATGTATGTATGTTTGATCATTTGATGCTTGATTATTTATGCTTATGTGTTTTAAGTTAAATAGAAATGTGATTTATGAAATAATCTTTGTAAGACTTTAATAAATGTCTCCATGATTTAACATATTTTATGTGATCTAATTAAAACTACTCTAGTTTCTTTTAGATGCAACATTATGATTAAGTATGTTATGCTAAATTAAATGCACCTATGATCTAATTAAATAAAATTAAATGCATGTAAGGATCTAATTTAACACAACAAGCAAGATGAACTTGAATAGTATGAAACCTAGAGTAATCATCTAAAAAAATTATTTAAACAATTACTTTAGTATTCAAGACACACAAATGATTGTTTGTCAGGAATGAAGCAATGTGAGAGATCATAGAATTTCATTGTACTAACTCTAAAACCATTGCTTTATCATTCACACTATTCAAGGAGATTACACATAGTACCAATGCAGATGGGCAACATTGATAGGTTCTTAAGAGGAATTCCATCCATTTTTGTTAATGTATATGCTCCAGACCCATACCTTTCATCAATTTTGTAAGGTCTTAACCAATTAGGGCTAAAATTTCATTTTTTGGTCAGGATGAAATTGACGTTAAGTTGATTCTCACATAACAATAAATCACCTTTATTGAGAATGAGGTATGATATTATCATTCTAACTACATTACATTCTTCTAGAATAAGCTCAAAGGTGCTTAGGAGTATTAATGCATTGTTCATCAATCATTTCAAGTAGATGCAAACATTGTTCCTTATAGGTATTATCATCAATAAGTTCTTGAAGAGTGGTTCTGAATGAAGGAATCTCTAACTCTAAGGGAATTGTCACCTCGATTCCATAGACAAGGTTATAAGGGGTATTCCCAGTTGACACTCTAACATTTGTATGATATACCTATAATGCATATGTTAGTTGTGCATGCTAATCCTTATTATGTTTTCTTATAATTTTCTTTAATATTTGTTCAAGGGTTTCATTAGTTGATTCAACTTGACCATTAGATTGCAGGTAGTAGGGTGTTGAAAAATGATGTTGTATGTTAAATGTTTCTCAGAAATTCTTCACATTGTTATTCTTAAATGGTGCCCCATTGTCTGAAACTAAAGAAGAAGGAAGTCCAAAGTGAGAAATAATGTGTTCCAATATGAAATGACATATTATATTGGTCATTGTTGAATGAAGGGGAATTACTTCCACCATTTTTGTGAAATAATCTATTGCAGTTGTGACCTTAGTGTTTTACCCTAACCTAAGTATGCAAAATAACTAAAATGCTAAAAGGAAAACACAATAATCACTTCAAATGATTAGCCTAAGAAATAAAACACAAAATAAATATGATACAAGAAAATACTGATTATACCTTTTGTGCAACTACATGGTTGGCCCTTGATGTTGTGGACTTGTGTGCTCCTTGGATGGCTATGAAATAAAGGGGTGGATGCAAGATAGTGAAGATACAATAGAAAATGCACTTGCATCTAAATCCTAATGCTAGTAGATAATGCTTGAAATGGCTTGGAAAATGGAGGATAATGCTTGTAAATGACTCGACAATTTGATAGCACGAGGGTGCAAAATGACTAAGTGTTTTCTTAATGCATTAGAAGAGGGGGTATTTATAGAATAAGTTGAATTCTCTAGAAAATTCAAAAATTGAGATTGAGGAAACATGGAAAAGATGAAGGGCTAAGGAGAGTTGAGGACTCACAAGCCCTCACATCTTTCCATGTGGCAGATGAAGTGTCACAAGGACACATGTGGTGGAAAATTATGACATGTGATGGAGGTACTTACAAGTACCTTGGAATGTGACTAATGTGACCTCTAAATGATCACATGGGGAAGGGGAAAGCTTTGGGAGAATAAAACTGAATTTTAAATTTATAATGATTGGGAGTATCCTAAGGATAAGACAAGGTGCTTATAATAGAAAGTTCGTAATCCATGTGACTAATGTGACCTCTCAATGATCACATGGGGAAGAGGAGATTCCTTGGAAGAATAAAAAGTGGATTTTAAATTCACATGGTTGGGAATAGAAGGTTCTTGGTTTCATGTCATTTGATGTGACAAGTCAAAGATTCTAAAAGAATTTGACACATGTTAGTGATGTGACAAGTCAAAGTTTCTAGAACTTGAATGGGAATAAGGAGAGTCTTGGAAGGATAAAAATAAATTAAAAATTCATTGGGGGGTGAGAGAATCTTGGATGAATAAAAATGACTTAAAATTCCTTAGGGGATGGGGAGTATTGACCAAGGTACTAATTAGGCTTAACTAATCAGTGATTAGAAGACAATTAGTGGCTAATGAAGATTAAGAGCCAACTTGCAAAAGTTGGAGGATGTGACACATCCTAATCATGGATTAGCCATGTGTACATCCCTAATGATGAGATTAGGATGTGGATTAGGATTATATGAAAATGATGGAGGATGTGACATGTGAGGAATTAAATAAATTTCTTATTTATTTAATTCATTTGGTGAAAAGGAGAGTAAAGGGTAAAGTATTTAATTATTAACTAAATACCTTAGGGATTTAGAAGAATTAAGGGTATTAATTAAATAATAGCGATATTACTTAATTAATGAAAATGAGAGGATATTTAGATGAAAAGAGTTAAATTTGGATGAATGCAAGCATCCAAATTTAGGTTTCTATATTTTTCCCCTCTTCGAGATGGTGTTACAAAGTAGCATCATTTTAAAGAATATTAAAACATAGAACTCGAAATAAGATGGTTAGGTTCGGAAAGATGGCCCAATCATCAAAGGAGTGACTAGAAAGATAATGGGAGTGAGGATGAAGATTAGGGATGAAGGGTACCCCATCGAGAGGACATGCGGGTTCAAGAGAACATGGGTGTCCTCTCAAAATGGATGAGACGATGAAAAGGGAGATGAGAAAGATGATGAAAAGTGATGGATAAGAAAGGATGATAAGCGATGTGAGATGATGAGAAGCACAAATGGATTTAAGGAAAAGAGGTGATGTTGTCCCAATCAACCTACAAGCCAAAATGGGTTGATGATGGATGGAATGTTGTCATTGAGGGAATGATATATCCCAAGAAAACATTAATGGGTTGATGATGAAATTGTTGTTGATGAGGGAAGGAAACATCCTGATAAAGATGGTTTTTGATGACGGAAGGATACATCCCAATGATGAGGACGATGATAAGGATGAGTGGATCGAGGATTGTAAAAAGGTTGGGGACAAGACCAAGGATGTGATTAGATGATTTGTGTGAGATTGAATGGAGGAGGATTGGATTGGGATGCGAGATGGATGAAAGGAATAAAAATGATGGGGGACAAGATGCTTAGAATAACCAATCTATATTATTCTAAGAATATTGAGGAGATGATGATAAGAGATTGTATGGATAGGGGAGGGAGGGTAATGAAGGCTGAATGGATGGGGGGGATTTGGATAGATGAGAAGATGGGGGATGGAAAGATGAAATGCAATCCTAATGAAATTTTCCATTTTTGGAGCACTGATTTTTGCTATAGCATAGGACACCAAGTGCCAGGGTATGACGAACCAAGGTGGATCAGTGTCTAATGCATAAAAAAACACAACAGATAAGAAGGATATCCCAACACCTCAAAGTCGCAAAGAATTTGGTCAGGCCAGGTATTGGAATAACCACAAGCACAAAAGGATGCCCCAACGTAACACAAGACCTCAGGGATTTTGGTGGGTACTACATGGGACAACCCAGAAGACAACAACAAAGTAAAAAGATTAAGATATGCCCCTATGTTTACCTGTCAAAGCACACCATGATATGTTGGATCATGGTGACCATGACAAGTGATGATAGGGAGCCCAAACAATAAAAAAAGCCAAAAGCATCAAAAGATCACAATCAATTTCAAACATCCATTGCCATAGGATCAAGAGGATGGGTGGGGTTGATGAGGTCCGTTTAGGAAGGATGCATCCTGTTGAGACTGATGATAGATACTAAACTAAACGATCGATATGACGTGGGATACTCAAAGCTGATTGGATTTTCTAATACAAGTGGATCTTTTGTGTTAAGAACCAGCTAAACAAGGGCATAGCTTGACAAAATGACACAAGAGAGACAAGACGTGGGATTGACACACCTTAAATACCTAGGGGCTTGGGGGTCAATCAGAGATTAGCCTTGCCTACGTGAAAGCGTAGAGCCCTTGTAGTTTGATAAAAGACTGATGACCGACCATGGATAAAGGCATAAAGAGGATAATGAAGACCTGGATGGATGACCAAGATAGGATGGAGAAAAGCCATGGGGGCGGACCAAATGATCGACCTTGCCTATGTGAAATCATAAGGGAAACATAGTTCAACTAGAAGACCAAAGAAAAACAATGGATAAGGGATGATGAGATAACCCTGATAAGGGGATAAAATGATGGGACTGAAACGATGAGTCAGGATAGTCCTGTTGGATTGGATAGTTATCCAAATCATCAAAAGGTGAATTGGGAGAATGAAATGATGGAGAGATGAGTGATAAGAAGTGATAGGAGATTGGAAAGAAGATTGAGGATAGGGAAGGATACATCCTAATTAAAGGGTTGTTGATGGGGGAAGGATACATCCCAATGATGACGACGATGATAATGATTCGATCAAGGCATTAGGTTGCATGATGGAGGAGCCTATATCCAGATACCAATGACAAGGGACTATGAGATGGGATGAGGATAGAGATAAATGAATAGGGAGGTAAAGACAGGGTGATGGAGGGGGTTGTTTGGATAGATGGATAGGAAGATAAGGATTTGGATGAGGAAAAGGTTACCATATGGATAGATGAATAGAGATGCTATGATGGATAGGAAGATGAGGATGGTAAGATGGAATGGATCATTTGGATGAATGATGTCTCCATGGACTTATGTCACAAAGGAGGTGCCCCCATTCTAGATATGTCATGTATAATGAGGTAGGAGGGATGAAAGATAGAAGGATTGGAAAATAAAGGAGTGAGATGGATATGGATAGGACGTATGGATAAGGAAGGGAGATTAATGGTAGCATGATAGGTGGACATGAAGATAAACGAGATAAATGGAGGAGGATATGATGGGTGGATGAGGGAGGGAGATGGATGGTAGCATGATGGGTGGACAAGGAAAGTATATGGATGTGGATTATGATATTGTATGGATGAGGAGAATGAATACCAATAGGTGTCCAAAGAATGTACGTACGTTTTCCCCTATCTATATTTAGATCACAGGGAGGATGGAGGGAATGGGATAAATGGGATATGGGATGCAAGATGTGTAAGATAGCTTGGATGGAGGAGATGGGTGAAGGGAATGCAGTTGCCCCCAATTGCGGAAGTAAATTGGATGGGGGATTTACACATGATGCCTATTTTCTAGGTTTTCATCATGGTACTTATCCAAGGCACTTGTTTGCCAAGTTTTCGCCATTAGATGAATTATTTCTCCTTACTATTTTCTCAATTTGTATTATTCTGATTTTTTTACTTTTTTGGACTTTTTTTTTAACTTTTTGGATATCATGCAGAAGGAGATTGATAAGGATAGGGATGTGGATAAGGGGATTTAGAAGATATGCAATAAGGAGATGGATGAAGGACTCAAGCATCAAATTCCATATGGAGTATTAAGAGCCCATGTTCAAAGCAACTGTGTGATGTTGGTACAACCTTATTAGGATCAATGGATTATGTGAGAGAATAGATTAAGGGGATTTTATGGGGGAGATATGTGGGATAATGTATGGGATGTTGGAAAATGTATGGATGGAATGATGGGTTGGCGAGTTTAGGACGAACATTGGCACAATGTAGTGGTGTATGTGAAAGGATAGGAGGATTAATGGATGGAGAATGTGTGGATAATGGAGGAGATGGGATAGTGGATTTGGGGACATAAGGACCCAAAACAGATTTAGGAGATGAAAGGGGTGTATGATTAGATTTTGGATTAGTAGCTTTGAATGTTGTTATGGATTTTTCATTTGAAGGCATTATATCTTTTTTCTTTGGGATCCACATGGTTTTTTTTTTTTTCTTTGGTGGGCCTCTGTGGCCTATGGATTTGATTTGGATTTTGGATTTGACTTTTCATTTTGTCAACATGTCTTTTAGAGGGGACATGAGGAGCTTTTGATTCATGTGGATATTTAGATTCATGTATTTTTTCTTTATCATCCAAAGTGCTTTTAGTAACAATGGGATGGGTGGGAGGAGATGAATGATGTGGTGCGATGGAGGTAAGATTATGGGGACTATGTGTAAATGGAGGATGTGTAGGTATGTTCCTTTGTTGATCCTAATTAGGGGAAATTCGAGTGGGATGTTTATGATGGATGAAATGGATAGGTGATGAATGGATGAAAGGATGAATAGGACGATATGGAGGAGGTTATTTTGGGATATAAGGGCCCAAACCAGACGTAGTGGGTGGAGGGACATAAGGAACCAAGATAGATGGAGTAGATGAAGGATGGGAGATGGTGGATGGAGGGATGTAAGGACCCAAAATGGATGGAGTAGATGAGGGATGAATATGGATGGTTGTTTTCAGGTGGTACGAGGAAGGAGGGGAGATGGTAGCAAATGATCTGGTGGAGCAATGATAAGAGCCTATATTTCTTTTGGAAGAGGCTCGTGGTAGATATCTAGAGGTTGTACCAATATCTTTAGGTTGTGATTCTTGAGAAATATGTCCAAGACCTTACATACAAATTTGTTCTTTGACTTGGACGGGTTCTAAAATACCTTGCTCATGAAGACCTAAACCTTTTCCTTGATAGTTCATGTTCTTGAGCATTCAATCCATGGTAGGATTTGTGTTATTTTGGAAGAATGATGCGAGTCCATTTTTAGGTGGAGGATGATGGGTGGTATATATGCTTTATTTTTCTTCTACAAGGAGACCACCATGGAAAAATGTGAGAGTGCCAAGGGGATATAAAAGTGGTGTGGGAATAGTAGGCTTAGGTGACAATGGAGGATCATGAGATGGAGATGGTGGGATATCAACATCTTGATGGGTGGTATTAGGAGAGGGATGAGGTGACATGATAGGAGCTAGATTTGTGGCAGCAGGAGATAAGGGCTCATGAGATGGAGTGATTAGATTTTGATTGACAAGGGGATCATGGGTTGAAGGGGATGAAGGACTATGATCTTGAGGTGGAATAGATTGGATGGTAGGATCTTGATCTGGAGAAGGGGATATGTTGGCATGCTTTGGATCGAGCTCTTGAAATAAATTATCTTGTGTGAGTGGCATGATGATGGAAGGATGTTGGATGGAGGATTCATGAAGTTCAGGAGGAGGAATTTAGTTGATACTAGGAGTGGGAGGAGTGGATTATATTTTATTATATTTGATGGGTTTGGTGACTCTCAGAGTAGGAGAATGGGGTTTAATGGATTCGGTAGGTGTGATGGTTTCAACAATTTGATTGGTGCTAGGGGTGGTAACATTAATGATAGGTGTGTGCTAGAGAAGGGTCACATCAATAGTGACTGTGGATGATGGATTGGGATGGCATGGTTCCATGACTTCAAGTGGTGGAGTTGGGGATGTCTTCTTTGTGATAAGTCCTTTGAGAACTTTTGGTGTGAGGATTGTGCATACTCTAGGCTTAGTTGGGGTGACAAGGATAAATGAAGGATTAGAGATTGGTGGAGGACTAGTATTACAGATTGGTGAAGTAGCATTAGATTGAGGAATGGGATTGGATGGGAGACTAATACTAGATGGAGGATTATAATTGGAGGGGGGATTGGGGTAAGATGGAGGGTTAAGGTAAGAATATCATGATAAAAGACTAGAATAGGAAGCTACAGGTGGTTGGTTGATGTTGGAGGAAGTAGATGAGGAATTAAGATAGGAATATTGGGATGGTGGATTAGGATAGGAGGATGTGGATGTTTGATTAGGATAATATGGTGTGGATGTAGGGTAAGGATAAAAAAATGTGGATGTTGGATTGGGATAGGAAGGTATGAATGTAGGATTAGGATGGGAAAACTGATTAGGATAGTGTGGATATGTGGACGGAGGATTGTAATAGGAGTATTTGGATGGAAGTTTAGAATAGGAATGTTGGGATGGTGGATTGGGATAACAAGACGTGGATATTGGGTAGGAAGATGATGTAGAGGAAGGATATGATGAGAATGTGGGTGAGGATGATAATGGATATCCCTTGTCAAAGGAAGCATGACGAGCATTATTAGGTGTGGATGAAGAAGTAACATGATAGCTTGGAGGAGGGATTGGATTTTGGAAAGAGGGTGGGGAAAGTTTACTAGTGATGTTAGTGTCAAGGGGATCTATGTCATATACCTCTTGATCAACAAGACTTTCATTATTGTCGTCGACATAATTAGGGTTTTCCTTGACTACTATTGATGGAGGATAAGGATTCATGATTTAGGTCAAGGATTTTGGATGGAAACAGACTAAAGCTCAAATCAAGATTTAGGTCAAATTCATATTGGGATTGGATTAAAGCTCAAATTAGTATGATTGGATGATATAATGGGATTGATTCTGAGGATCATATTTGATTACCAAAGAATGATCTCGACACCGAATCTACTTTGAGATGGATGTAGATTGATTGGGTCGAAGGTGATTGGATAGGGATGTGACTAGATTGGATTGGATAAGATCGATCGATGATTGATAATATCGACTGATGGATTGTATAGGATGATGAAAGGGATTCCAAACCCAGTCTAGAGATTACCCTAAGTGACTTAGGATGTTGATTGATCAAATTAAACAATAGATAGATATTTACAACACAAAATCCACCTTGAGATTGAAAGTGGATTGATTAGGCCGACGATGATGATTAACTCAGGATAGATGACAATCCTAAGAAGATTTGGATGATGACAATCAGATTCAGAAACCTAGGTCAATTTGGATAATAACTTCAAATGAAGTTCATAGGATTTGGATTGAGAAAATAATGAGGGATACCTAACCTAGAGATGCTCTTGTATGATTTACCTATATGATTCAGATAATGAATGAATGACCTTGGGAGAATGTAGATTTGACCAAAGCTTAGATTGGGATTGGATTAGAGGACATGATAGGATTGATTCTAAACCAAGTTCAGGGGTTTTAATTAGAGGACGTAAGATGTTGATAATCAAATTTTTCTAGATTTGGCAGTTTTAAAAAATTGTCAAATTTTGCCATTTTAGGAAATTGCACAGGGATATCTTTGAGAGTTTAGTTTTTTTCTAAAAACTTCCTAAAACTAAGTAGGATGAATTTCCAACTAACCTCCCAAATCTGAGACATGCTTTCTAAATTATTAACGAAAATGATTTTTCAAAACCTAAAAAAAACCACTAAATTTCAATTTTGAGGGTCAAGATGAAACTTTGAAGCCCCAAAAATGTGCCGAAATGAGGACCAACCAAATGAAAGTTTATTGGGAATCCACATGTGACCTCATAACACAACCACCCATAAAATTTCAGCCCAATCGAGCACTCGAGTCAAAAGTTATGGCCTCCAGAAGTTTCTGCATAAAAATAAAAACCCCTAAAACGAAGTCAAGGTGATTGGGATGGATGATTTGATGATGGATATGGACTCTAATGATGTTCTAAGAACCACCTATGTGATTTTTCTGATGAAATGATTACTTTTGAAAAGTGTTGGAAATGATGATGATGGGAAGATGGATGAAAGTCAGGTTCGCCCCTTCGTGGGGTAGGTTCACCCCTCTGTAGGGAAAGTTCGCTCCTCTATAGGGAAGGTTCACCCCTCTGTTGGGCAGGTTGCCCCTTTGTGGGGAAAGTTCACTCCTCTATAGGGTAGGTTTTCCCCTCTATAAGGCAGTTTTTCCCCTTTGTGGGGTAGGTTCACCCCTCTATGGGGCATGTGTACCCCTCTGTAGGGCACGTGCACCCCTCTGTAGGGTAGGTTCACCCCTATGTAGGGAAGGTTCACCCCTCTACTTTTAGATGCTTGAAACAGGGAAACAAACTCTCAAAATAGGTAGACGAACTCTTGGAACAGGGAGACGGATGATTGGATCGAGGGGATGGATGATAAGAAAGAGGAAACGAATGATTAGAGTGGATGGAAAAATACTCAGAACAAGTAAACGATTGATTGGAAGGGGAGACAAACTCTCAGAATGAGGAGAAAAAAGTTTGGAATGGATGAAAGATCACTCGAAATGAGTAAATGAATGATTGAAAAGGGTGAACGACTACTCAGAATGAGTAAACGACTGCTAAGAATGGATGAACGACTCTCAAAATGAGGAGACGAAAGCTCAGAATGAATGATAGATCACTTAGAATGAGTACATAGATGATTGGAATGAAAGAGAAAATACTCAGATGAATGTTCGAAATGAGTAAATGATTGATTGAAATGGATGAATGACTACTCAAATGGAGAGAATGACTCTCAAAATGGATGAAAGGATACTCATAATAGGAAGATGGGTGCTTGAAGCAAGGCGAGGAATGCTTAGAATGAGGGAACAAATTGTCAGAATGGGTGAATGGACGCTTAAGATGGATGAACATAGGGTCAGTTGATGGTGAAATTGACTATTTTTGGGGAAGGTTCGCCCTTCAGCAAGGCAGGTTTTCCCTTTTGTAGGGTTCTGTAAGGCAGGTTCTCCCTTCTATAGGGTTTTGCAGGGTAGGTTCACCCTTCTACATGGTTTTGTAGGGTAGGTTCACCCTTATGCAGGGTTCTGCAGGGCAGGTTCGCCCTTCTGCAGAAAACTAGAACTTGACTTGGACGAAAATGACTATGACAAGGACTTAAAATATAACAAACAACAAGTAATAAGGCTGACTAGTGGAAAATTTTACCTTTTTCTCACAAGAAGACACTTCAAATCGCACAATCCTATAATTAGTGTTAAGGGTATGGCCAACACAGTTCTTAATCTAGGATGCATAAGGCTTCTATGGAGTCCTTGATATACTCTCAGTACGTGAGGCACAACTGAGAACACCATCTCATCACAAGCATCAGTCGACAACCCAAGCGAGATACTGAATGACTCAGACTAACTCTTCACGTCTAGCTAGGTATCACCCTGGCTTCAACGCTCCGCGAGACATGAAGTGATTGGATTGAGGTAAAGCTTTCACTCTCCCCCATTTCTATACCTCGCTGGTATGCGTGATTGGGATCATCCCTTATGGTGATCAAATCCCTAACGAGTCCCACTACAAAGAAGGCACTAATCATTTTCAGCTACTCCCAAGGCTCACACGAAGTGCAAGGGGAAAGCTTGAACGAAATAATGCCCCTTTGGGTGACACAAAAAAGAGTTGCAAACAATAAATTCTACTCCCCCTAGTTAAACTACGTGCCTCAATTAATCAACAAAAACAAGAAGGAAAATGTTAAACAACTAAATAAACAGATTACCCTGCAAGAAAATATTAATTGTCTTGTCCTTCGTTCTTCGTAAATCATGAAATAAGTTGCATAAACACTAGCAAAAAACACAAATATGCTCACAAATAGATGATATTAGGGGGCTAAAATATGAAAACGATAAAAAAATGAAGCTAAAATTATTGTTTTACCTCCCAAAGTGCTTTGTTTAGGGCAGGCTTTCCCCTCTGCAGGGGCAGGTTTGCCCTTTTGCAAGGGTAGGTTTTCCCCTCCTTGGCAGGTTCACCCCCTCGCAACAAATAGTTAGTAAACAGACTTACACAAAGCTCAATTTTTGGGAAGGTTCGCCCATCTCCAGGGGCAGGTTTTCCCCTCTTGCGCAAGTTCACCCTTCTGCAACAAATAGTCAGAAAACAAATTCATAGAAAGCTAAGGTTTTGGGCAGGTTCTCCCTTCTACAGGAGGAGGTTCACCCCTTTGCAAGGGCAGGTTTGCCCCTCCAGGGAAGGTTCGCCCCTCTTGGGCAGGCTCACCCCTCTACAAGGGGAGGTATGCCCTTCTCCAACTGAACCTACAAAAATAAAATAACATCAAACATAAAAGATAGGGGCTTGTCTATGGGTCCCACAGGGTGTGCCAGAAATGTGATGCTAGTATTTTTATCCTAATCTGACTATGCAAACTAACTAAACTAGAATGCAAATAAAAACAAAAGATCACCTCAAATTATTAGCCTAAGGAAGAAAACACAAAAGAAAGATAAAAAAGCTAGTGATTGTACCTTTTGTGTGTTGATCCCCTTGGTTGGCCCTTGATGTGGTTGATTTGTGTGCTCCTTTGATGGCTATAAAATAAAGGGGTGGATGCAAGATAGTGAAGCTACAATAGAAAATTCACTAGAATCTAAATGCTAATGCTAGTGGTTAATGCTTGAAATGGCTTGGAAAATGGAGGATAATGCTTGCAAATGACTTGACAATTTGATAGCATGACGGTGCAAAATGACTAAGTGTTTTTTTAATGCATTAGAAGAGGGGGTATTTATAGAAGAAGTTGAATTCTCTAGAGAATTCAACAATTGAGATTGAACTAGCATGGCAAAGGTGAAGGGCTGAGGTGAGTTGAGGACTCACAAGCCCTAACATCTTTCCATGTGGTAGATGAAGTGTCAGAAGGACACATATGATGGAGGTACTTGCAAGTACCTTAGAATGTGACTGATGTGACCTCTCAATGATCACATCGGGAAGGGGAAAGCTTTGGGAGAATAAAGTGAATTTGAAATTTACAATGATTAGGAGTATCCTAAGGATAAGAAAAGGTACCTTGGATAAGAGAAGGTGCTTATAATAGAAGGTTCCTAACCCATGTGACTGGTGTGACCTCTCAATGATCACATGGGGAAGAGGAGATTCCTTGGAAGAATAAAAAGTGAATTTTAAATTCACATGATTAGGAATAGAAGGTTCTTGGCTTCATGTAACTTGATGTGATAAGTCAAAGATTCTAAAAGACTTTGACACATGTGAGTGATGTGACAAGTCCAAGTTTCTAGAACTTGTGTGGGAATAAAGAGAGTCTTGGAAGGATAAAAAAGAATTAAAAATTCCTTGGGAGGTGGGAGAATCTAGGATGAATAAAAAGGAATTAAAAATTCCTTGGGGGATGGGGAGTGTTGACCAAGGTACTGATTAGGCTTAACTGATTAGTGATTAGAAGATGATTAGTGGCTAATCAAGATTAAGAGCCAAATTGCAAAATTTGGAGGATGTGACACATCCTATTCATAGATTAGCCATGTGCACATCCCTAATGATGAGATTAGGAGGTGGATTAGGATTAGATGAAAATAATGGAGGATGTGACATGTGAGGAATTAAATAAATTTCATATTTATTTAATTCATTTGGTGAAAAGGAGAGTAAAGGGTAAGGTATTTAATTATTAACTAAATGCCATAGGGATTTAGAAGAATTAAGGGTATTAATTAAATAATAACGATACTACTTAATTAATGCAAATGAGAGGATATTTAGATGAAAAGGGATAAATTTGGATACATGCAAGTGTCCAAATTTAGGTGTCTACAATAGTAATTATAAATGTATGTTTGACAAAGGAGGGGGATGGAATTTTTCTAATGATATTAAAGCCCCACACTGAGAAATGCCAAACAGGGACTTGTGCATGAAGCTTGGAAGCATGAACGTGAATCAGTCTACTATGTTCTTGATATTCGTGGCATCTCTAAACATAAGCAAAGAAATCTTGTTCCATATTCCTCCAATAGTACCCTATACAAATTAACTTTTGAACTAATGATCTTTCTCCAAAAATGACTTCCACAAGCACTTGCATGGGCTTCCTCAAGTGCTATGGGGATTTTGGATTGTTTAAGGCATCTAAGCAAGAGACTATCAAAGGATGTTCGATACAACAAAAATTGTCAAGAATTATATATTTAGATACGAGCTTCCGAAGGTGGGCTCGAGTATTCTTAGTTGTCAGCTCAGGAATGGTACCATTTTTTAAATAATTAAATATCTGTGCATACCATTCACTAGAGCTTTCCATGATGGTTGATAATAATTTTGTGACTTTAGATTCTATTGATGGTTTCATAACTGTATACACAATGATTGTAAAATATTTTGAAGGATCTTGAGGAGATATTAGAGAAGCCACACTTTCCATTGCTTTTTCATCTCGATTATCTTTTCATGGGATGTTATCAATGGTGTACAAATAATTTTTGTCTAACAAAGTCATTGTGAGATACTTGTACATCGATAATTTGTCATGTTTTTCTTGATATGTTCCATTTTTTTTTTTTAATTAACAATGGAAAATCACCAAATATTTTAATATTTTGAGTTCCTAGAGTCAAAGCATCATGCAATCCAACAATTAATGCTTCATACTCCATTGTGTTATTTTTGCATATGAAGTTTAAGCAATAAGATAAGGGAATAGGCTTCCCTGTAGGTGGGAATATTATAACCCCAATGTTAGATCTGATTATACACTTAGAGCCATCAAAGAATAATTCCAATCTTTCTTCATCTTTTTGAATAGTCAACATATTCTCATTAGGAAAATCTTCCATATTAGGTAATGCTAGGGGAGAAGGAGCATAAGCTAAGTGGTCAGTCAGGGATTTTCCTTTAATTTATTTTGTGAAACAAACTTAAGGTAAAAATTACTTAGCAACATAACCCATTTAGCTAAGCATCTCAATAAATTAGTTTTAGCAAAGATTTTTTTTAAAGGATCAAACTTCGTCATCACATGTATTTCAACATTAGTAAATAATGTCTCAGTTTACTAGTAGCAAATATAAGAGACAAACATTGTTTTTCTATCATTGTGAATCATGTCTCATAATCAATCAGGGTTTGGCTAATGTAATAAATAGGATTCTTTTTACCATTTATGTCTTGTGGGGCCAACAATGCTCCAAGAGCATGGGATGATGTTTTTGTATGAAGGATTAATGGTTTATTGTACATAACGGGTTGTAAAATAAGTGGAGTGGCAAGATAATCTTTCAAACTATCAAAAAAATGTTTACAATCCTCATTCCAATTAAATGGAACCTCTTTCTTAAGGAGATGTGTAAATGGTAATGTTTAGTTTGCTAGGGATGCTACAAAACAATAGATAGCCTGAATTCATCCTTCTAAATTGTGTAATTGAGAAATGTTTCTAGGAGGTGGCATGTTAACTATAGTATCAATTTTCTTTGTCTCCACCTCAATGTCTTTATGAGATATGATAAAATATAAAAAAATTCCACTATTTATGCCAAAGACACTTTTTTGGATTTAATCTCATGTTATATTTTCACATCCTTTTGAAAATATTTCAAAGGATATTCACATTGTCTTGTCAAGAAAGGTTTCACTAGAATTTTGTCAACATGATTGTCCGAAATATTATGTATGTAATCATGAAATATCAATGTCATAGCTTGTTGATATGTTACACCTAATTTTTGTAATCCAAAGGGAATCATTACCAAACAAAATGTTCCCCGAGCTGTTGTAAATGTTATTTTGTATTGATCTTGAGGGTTGATAAATATTTGATTATATCAAAAGAATCCATCCATGAATGACAACGAATCATGTCACACAGTCAAGTCTAATATCATGTCGATATTAGGAAGAGGCAAGTCATCTTTTAAAGATGTTTTATTCAAATCACGAAAGTCCATACACATCCTAATATGTTTATCCAATTTTGTGACTGCGATAATGTTAGAGATCAAAGGAGAATAGTCTATAGGTTGTATAAAACTAGCTTCAAGAAGCTTCTCAATCTTGGTTTTAACCAATGAGGCTATGTTAGGGTTCATATTTCTAATCTTTTGTTTAACGGGTTTAGCATTTTCAGTGATAACTATGTTGTTTGCTACTATCTTAGCATTGATTCCTAGCACATCCAAATAAGTCCAAGCAAAAAGTTCAGGAAATTCATGAAGAAAAGTTGCATGGTCTTCTTGTTCATCTTCATCGAGGCACTTCCCTACCTTTATTACTTTTTCTTCATTATTAATATCCATCGGTATATCAATTGTATCACCTAAAGGAAGTGCATTTTGTTTTGGAATATGTGGGTCATATTCTTTGTTTTCCTTATTGTTGCAAGAATGAAAAGAGGAATAAAAGTGTTGTAATTGATGTCAACAGGTCAGCTAATTATCTATGAATTTCTATTGACTGTATATGTTTAGGATATTGAGAAAATTTTATTAAAAGAAGATTGCAGGTATTCAGTTGTTGAGGATGATGATCCGGTACTTGTGAACTATTTTTTTCTATGTTCTGGATGAGGTTAGAGAATTTTTGTTGGTCCTAATTTCTCTTTTATGATTCCTTGGATTTATTGAAGATGGTTTTGGCATTTGGAAGTATTGAGCTTAATTAATCTATGTGTTTTACACTGGTTTGGCCAACTGTGTTTCAAGCACTATCTTCAAATTTGATGAAGCATGTTAGATCTATTATGGGTCCCAATGAAGCGTGTTTTTTGGATTTCCCTTATTCTAATTCCCCCCTAGGATGTTTGGTGTCAACCTAATTTGAATTTGAATTTGGATGGACAACTTTGTGTCTTTTCAAGGTTAAAGATAGTATAGATATATAATGTGCTAGAAATGAAAATTGTACATAATAAAATAAGGAAGATAAGTGAAAGAGAATATGCGAATTCGATGTTATTCTAAAAGTGTGTGAGTTATGTGTGTTGTTGATCAATGTGAAGCTTAATTCTAAGGTTTCAGATGCAATGAATAGAAGGCGAACCCTATCATTCATGCAAGTTGATAAGTGATTGTGGTTGAATCCTTTGTTGCATTGGGATTGTTGTCTCTTTTTAACAAGTCTTCTTTGTCTTCTTTCCATCTTTCTAGTAGTGATCACTCTAGGTTATAGCCATGTGGATAGTGAGTCTAGACAATGAGTCCTTATTTCAGGCAGTGAGCCTTATCTTAGGAAGTGAGCCTCATTTTAGGCAGTGAGCCTTTTTGTAATCAATTTTGATATTCTCTATAGTGTGAGTTAATCCTCATGGTGGTTTCTCCCTCATTGGGTTTTCCACGTAAATCTAGTGTTATTGTGTTTGTGCATTGAAATTTGATGGTTAATCACTTAATCAGTTTATGTGTTAGTTCTGATAATTGAATTTGAGGTTATAATTTGTGACAACTAATTCACCCCCCCTCTTAGTTGTCCTATCCAACAATTGGTATTAGAGCAAGGTTCCTTGGTGAAGAGCTTAACCAATTGAGGAAGGTCTAGGATAGCTTGAAAAATGGTCTTTGATTATTTAAGGTTTGATGGAATTAATTATGCTATCTGGAAAGTATTGATGGAAGAATATCACGAGTATTGCAAATATGATGTAGATAAATCTTATAATAATCCTTACACTCCTCCTACTAATGGTCTAAGTACATCTAAAGAAATCAAAGCACATGAAGTGAATAATAAGGAAAAGTTCATCTTGAAGAATAGTTTGGTACATTCTGAGTTGATTAAGGTTAAGAATTTGAAGACATCTAAGGAAGTATGGGATGCTTTGGAGAGAGCACACAATGGTGATGAAAGGGTAAAAGAGGAAAAATTATAGAATTTGGAAACATAGTTTGATGTTATACATATGTTTGAAGATGAGAATGTTAAAGCCTATGTACAAAGATTGGATGAGGTAGTGGCTAGAATGCGATCTTTTGGTGCTACTATAGATGAAACCAAAATTGTAAAGAAGATTTTCAAAACTCTTCCTGATGCTTATAGTGAAAAGGTGAGTTCTATTGAACAAACTATAGATTATAAGACTTGTAATAAGGATCTGCTGCTAGGATTTTTGACATCTTATGAGATGAGGAAGCTGAATCTAAGAAGTGGGGGAAAATCAGAGACTGCTTTTAAAGCTACAAAAATTGAAGCTCTGGATGATGAAATCTAGGCTTACTTTGTAAGAAGAATGAGAAAATTCTTTGGTAAGTATGAAGGTAAATCTCCCTTCAAGCGCTTTAGTTGTGGAGAAATTGGTCACTATGCTACAAAGTGTCCAGAAAGAGCTAGAAAGAATAAACAAAGATATGAGAAAGGAAAGAAAGGAAAGAAGATTTAAAAAGCTAACTATGTTAATGAGAATTATAGTATTTCAGATGAAGATTCAAAATATGAAGATCCAAATGACAATGAATGCTTTCTCTTAGTGATTAAGGATGAACATACTTCTAGTAATTTAGAAAAAATAGTCAAAGGAAATTCCTCCAGAGAAGGAGAAGGAGAAAAATTAATGTACAGTTATGTCTACTCTACATAATAACAGGAAAATAATTTTTGGGTAGTTGATAGTGGTTGCTCACATCCCATGACTAGTGACAAGAGTAAGTTTGTTAAACTTGAGAAATATGATGGAGGTCTGGTTATGTTTCGAGATGATATTGGTGTTAAAATCTATGGGATAGGTTCAATATGTTTTGATGGCAAGCAACATACTGGTGATGTTTACTATGTTAATGGTCTAAGGCAGAATATTTTGAGAATTGGTCAAAAGTGCAGAAAAGGATATGATCTTGTGTTTAAATATGAGAAATGTGAGATCCATAAAGGATCTGGAACATTGATTGCTACACGAAAGAAATTTGAAGGGAATATTTATCAGCTTAAAGGTGTTGATGGATGATGTTTTATGACTCAGATAAATGACAGTTGGTTATGGTATAGGAGAATGTGTCACATGAATTTTGATAACTTGGAAAGGATTAGTACTGTTTAGGCCATGAGAGATCTACCAAAAATTATAAAGCATGTAAATGCTATCTGTAGGAACTACCAGTTTGGGAAGTAAACAAGAAATCATTATAGATCAATAGAACAATCTACTACTGGATTACTAGATTTGGTTCTTACAAATCTTTATGGCCCTATGAGAGTGTGAAGTCTACTAGGTGAAAGGTACATTATTCTTTTAATTGATGATTATTCTAGATATATGGGTTACATTTCTAAGAGAAAAACTAGATGCATTAGATAGATTCAAGGAATTCAAGGCTATGGTTGAAAATGAAGTGAATTTGAAGATAAAATGCTTGAGATATGTCAAAGGTGGAGAATTCACGTCCCATGAGTTTAATATGTTTTGTTAAGTGCATGGAATAAAGAGACAATTATCTTCATTGAGAACCCCTCAACAAAATGTAGTTGTTGAAAGAAAAAATAGAATAGTTCAAGACGCTGCTAGGTCAATGATTAGTGAAGTCAGATTATCATAATTTTACTAGAAAGAAGCTATTCACACTACTATATATGTATTCAATCGAGTTTAGGCAAGAGAAAATAGTACAAAGACTCCTTATGAGCTATGGCATAGAAGAATTCCTATAGTTAAGTATTTCAAGGTATTTAGAAGAAAATTCTATGTTAGAAGAGATGAGGAAACTTTGGGAAATTTTGATGCAAGAAGTGATGAAGGAATATTTCTTGGATGTTCTACTAAAAGAAAGGCATACAAATGTTTCGACAAAATATTAAGGAAAATTGTAGAAATCTTGAATGTAAAGGTTGATGAAATAGTGAAGAATTCTATTGATATTAATGGATATGTGTCTGATGAACATGACTATGCAAGAATAGAATAAATTATGGAAGAATAGGATAAATATGAGCAGAAAAAGAAGAATGAACAGAATGAAAGAGAAGACCATGCTTCGGTGATGTCCCCTAGGACACCAAAATATGTACAAAGGAATCATTTAGAAATTCAGATTATTGGAGACAAGACAAAAGGCATGTTAACTATAAGCAAAGTTGTTGCTGAAGTAAATTTGTGCTTATTCTTTGAGATTGAGAAAAAGTTAGTAAGTGAAGCCTATGAGGATGAAAATTGGAAGGAAGCAATGAAAGGAAAACTTTTCCGAATTGAGAAGAATCAAACTTGGGAATTGGTCCCAAGAGTGGAAAAAAAAATCATTGGATCAAAATGGGTATTCAGAAATAAGTTGAATGAGAATGGGAAAGTTGTCAAAAAAAAAGCAAGGATTGTGTGTAAAGGCTACTCACAAGTGGAAGGTATATATTTTTAGGAGACTTTTTCCCTAGTAGCAAGAATGGAAGCTATAAGGATGTTCTTGGCATTAGTTGCATATAAAGATTTCAAAGTCTATCAGATGGATGTTAGGTCAACATAGAACAACCAGTAGGATTTCAGTTAACAGATCAACCGAAAATGGTGTGTAGATTGAAGCATGCTCCTAGAGCCTAGTATGCAAGGCTAGATAAGTACTTGAGTTAGAAAGGATTTAAAAAAGGTACCAAAAATAGTAATTTGTATTTCAAGATTGAAAATGACATAATCTTGATTGTAGTTGTATATGTTGATGACATTATCTTTGGAGGAAATGAAAAGATGTGCAAGATGTTTGTGGAAGAGATGCATAAAGAATTTCAAAGGTCTATGTTTGGTGAGATGAATTTCTTTCTTAGGCTATAGATTAATGAAACACAAAAATGAATTTTCATTTCACAATCTAAGTATGTGAGAGAGATGTTGAAAATATTTGGGATGGACAGTTCCAAACTGGTAAGTACTACTATGATGACCAGTTGCAAGTTGGGTAAAGATGATGATTCACCTAAGGCTAATCAGGGAAAGTATAGATCTATGATTGGTGGACTACTATATTTGACTACTACTAGACTAGATATTATGCATGGCATCTATATTGTAGCTAGGTTTCAAGAAGATTAGAAGGAAACACATGTGAATGTAGTTTAAAGAATATTCAGATATTTGAATGGAAATCTAGATTATGGATTATGGTATCCTAAGGACATTGACTTTACACTTAGTTTTTATATAGATGCAGATTGGGCCGGAAGTATAGATGACACAAAAAGTACAAGTGGTGATGCTTTCTTTATTGGATGCAGATTGGTGGCATGGTTCAGTAAGAAGTAATATTTAGTCTCTTTGTCTATTGCTGAAGCTAAGTATATTGTTGCTACATCTTGTTGTACACAAATTTTATGGATGAAATAGACATTGAAGGATATCACAGTGCTATATGATGATTCTATTCCTATCTTTTCTGATAATACAAGTGAAATTAACATTTTGAAGAATCATGTAGTGCAATCGAGAAAGAAGCATATATCTATTAGGTATCATTTATTGAGAGAGAAAGTCATAGAGAATGAAGTCAAGCATGAGTATGTTTCGACAAAGGATGAAATTGCACATATATTTACAAAGGCTCTTCCTAAAGATACTTTTGAGTATCTCCAGGATAAGCTAGGGTTTATTTCCCCTCCTTTTATAAACTAAGATGCATTTAGAGATGCATTATTCTGGTGGATTCATGGTTCTATCTTTTGGACTGATTTTTTTGGTGGCTACCTCTCGGGGGAAGCAAGAAGTTTTAAGTGTTCTCATTATGAGTATTCTATTGTCATGTCAAAGGAAGTTTCAATGAAAATATATTTTTCCTTTTCAATTGATGTCAAAGGGGGAGAGAGAGAACATGTAAAAAAAAAGAGAGAGAGCATGTGAAAAGGAAAGAAAGCTAATAAGAGAAAGAAGGTAATGCGGAAAATGACCCTCTAAGGAGGGGAAGCTAAATAAAGTATTTTCAGAACTGGTATGGTGTCTTTGATTGTTTTTTACATCATGTGTTGCCATCAATGACAAAGGGGGATATTTTTGTAAGAATGGAAAGATGAATAAAAGTGTTGTCATTGATGTTAATTGTTCAGCTAGTTATCTACTAGTTGCCATTGACTATATATGTTGAGGATATTGATAAAATTGTATTTTAAAGAAGATTGCAGGTATTCATCTATTGAGGAGGATGATCTGGTACTTGTGAACTATGTTTTTTTGTGTTGTGGCCAAGGTTCAGGACAATTGTTGTTGGTTTGAATTTCTCTTTTGTGTTTCCCTACCTCTATTGAGGATGGTTTTGGCATTTGGAAGTATTAAGGTTAATTGATTTATGTGTTTTACACTATTTTGGTTGACCGTGTCTCAAGCACTATCTTTGAATTTTATGAAGTGTGTTGGATCTATTATGGATCCAAAAAAATCATATGTTTGGGTTTCCCTCATTGTAATTCCACCCTAGGATGTTTGGCACCAACCTAATTTGAATGTAAAGTTGGATGGTCGACTTTGTATCTTTTCAAGCTTGGAGATATTATAAATACAAAACATGCTAGCAATGAAAATTGTACATAATAAAAGAAGGAAGATAAGTCAAAGAGCATACGTGACTTTGATGATATTCTGAAAGTGTGTGAGTTATGTGTATGGTTGATTAGTATGAAGCTTAACATTGAGTTTCCCGATGTAGTGAGTACAAAGAGAACTCTATCATTCCTGCAAGTTGATCAATGATTGTGGTAGAATCCTTGATTGCATTGGGATTGTTGTCTCTCTGTAACAAGTCTTCTTTGTATCTCTATGGAAGTGAGCCCTCCGAGTTGTAGCCTTGTGGACTATGAGTCTGAATAGTGAGTCCTTATTTCAAGAAGTGAGCCTTATCTTAGGTAGTGAGCCTCATTTTAGGCAGTGAGCCTTTTTGTAATAAGTTTTGATATTCTCTATAGTGTGAGTTAATCCTCACCTTGGTTTTTATGTCATTGGGTTTCCCACGTAAATCTGGTGTTATTGTGTTTGTGCATTGACATTTGATGGTTAATCATTTAATAAATTTATGTGTTAGTTCTGGTAATTGAATTTGAGGTTATAATCTATGACAAATGATTCACCCCCCCTCTTAGTTGTCCTATCCAACACTTATCAATCTCATTACTTTCCTTTTCTTTGTCTCCTTATTTAGAACTAATCACAACACATGTAACCTATTTCTTTTTAGGAGGAGAAAATGACCTATTATAAACTCCTAACATTTCTTTCAAGGTTTGATCATCTTCTAAGTACTCTAATGATGCTTCACAAGTTATATCAATCAATTTCAGATGCTTCAAGGTGAGAATTGTTTTAGGTTTATACACAATGGTATTGATGTTTAACTAGGGGTTTTTTATTGGTTGCATTATCTTAGAAGGACAATAGTCCAAACCACTTTTTTCTTATTGTGTGTTAGGCTCTATAGGAACACAGATTCCTTGTTCTTTCTTTCCACATTATTTTCCACTATAACCAAGTTGCTTCATAAGCTTGTAACCTCTGCCATTAAGTCTTTCCATTTCTTTTGGGTTTGGTAGTTGTTGATAATCTATCTCATCAAATTTTGTTGTATAGATTTTATCATCTTCAAGGGGAGATGATTTTTCTTTCAAATCCTATGTTGACATCATGATTGGTTGCTTTTTTTTTTCATCTTCTTTCCTTGTAATTATGTATTCCCCCATAAATGAAGGTGTGAAATCTAAGGAACCCCAATCATCTTGTAATATATTTGTCACCCTTTCCATGTCATATTCCTTTTCTTTCAGTGGTTCTATCTTATAAGTTGGAATTAGTGTGTTTAGAGGACTTGTCTTTCCATTTTCAACTTGTAAGCAAGTCTTAGGCTCAAGATCTATTTCAACTTGGTGTACTTTATTGTTATATATATACTTCATTATACAATGAAGAGTTAAAGGAACCACATGCATCTCATGAATTTGAGGTCTCCCTATGAGAAGGTTATACAAAAGATCATGAGGCATGACATGAATAGGAGTTTGTAAGGTAGAATTTCCAACCATAATAGGGAAAGTAATCACACCAAGTTGTTGCTTTCCTACATTATAAAATCCTTGAATCGACAAGGACTTAGGCTGAATTCTTCATTTTTCATGCCAACTCTATCCAAAAGGTTCACACTACACACATTAAGGGTAGAGCCATTGTCAACAAGAGTTATTTTTATTCATGTCCTATTATAGGTAGCCACTATCATGAAGACACAATTTCTCTTTCTCATTTCCAAAGGAAGAAACTCATGTTGATGAAAAGTAATGTCTACATTAACCATATCCATTCCTTGAATTAGAGTTGCTACATCACTTACATTTGTATTATAGGGAAGTACAACTTGTTTCAAGGCTGTTTGAAGCATAGTGTGATAATTAGGTGAACTTTGAATTAGGTCTTATAGGGATATATTTTCTAGAGTATTCTTAAGTTGTTCAACAAGATCATATTCCTTTCCACCACTCAAAGGAAAGTGAGGGGCACTAGGAAAAATGGAGTTAGGCAAAGGTAAGAATGTTAAGGTTGTTTTTACTAGTTGTGGATTGTTTCTAGTGTTATCCATATGAGTGAAAACATTATAACTTGATTGTTGTGACCCATTATTCTTAGGTGGTTCAAGAGTAAAAAAAGGTTGGTTTTGAGTTTTATGTTTATGTGAAGGTGGGTATAGGACATATTGAGGTTGAATCACATTAAATTCCCTTAGTTTCAATTTTTTGTAACAAGCCTTAGTGGATGAGATTTTTGAGATGAAATCCTCAAGGGCTTCATCTAACATGTCAAATTTATCACTACTAAAATGCTTGAGGGTTAGGTTAACTTGGATAAAGAGTTTTGACATACTCAAATAACTATGCTTTCTCCAAGTGTTTCATCGATTTTTAGGTGTTTTTGTGTGTGTTTTCTAACAAATATGAAATGGAATTTAATCTAATAAAACTATGAACTAATGTTGGAAATGAAAGGAACAATAATCTAATTCTATCCACAATTGAAATAAATCTAAATTAAGCTATATCTAACAAAATTTATGAAACAAAAACTTAAGAAACTAAAACTGAAAACTAATAACAACAAACAGAAACACAAAAACAAAGAATTCAATGTTGTAAAATGTAGTCTAAAATCCTACATGGGAAAAAATCTCCTAGAGGGGTGTTTGAGTCCTAATCAAGGCTCTTCAAAGGTTTGAATGTTGAACAACAGTAACCACAGAATACCGAGAAATCAACCATAATCTCCTATACAAGGACTAAATTGCCCAGAGGGGCGTATGATTCCCAATCTAGGGTTTTTGCACAAATTTCAAGAAATTTTGAGTCAATGTTATGCATTATGGGTTGGATGAGGTCTAGACTAAATGAAAATGTAGATTTTAGATAAAATTCAATGATGCAAGACACAAAAATGTAACCTATAGGCACTTTTACTAATGTAATATTTTGAAACCCTAGATGAAAATTAACTAATACAAACCCTAATGGAAAGTTAATGTAAGATAGATCTAGGACTATAATGCACTCCAAATCTTGAAAGAGATTTTCACATCAGGTTCACCAAAATGAAATGAAAAAAATAGGCCACCCTATCGCCCTAAGGAATGAGCTATGGTTTTTAAGAACTATACCTATTTCCCTAAAGTTTCACTCAAGGAAACCATAGGGATCTCAATTCGAATATAGGAAGGGGTAAAGAGATCTTGCAATAGGGTGTCCTAGTATATGATCAATAACTAAAGAGGGGTTCACCACTAAGCTAGTGCTTGGAAAGATAAGTAATATGGAAGACCTAATTACAAAACTTAATGATGTGCAAAACTGGAATCAAAGGCCTAGAAATGAATGTAATTCAGAACAAAGAGCTGAGAAACCATAAGTATGCACCTAGAAATCTATAGAGGCATGAAACAAGATCAAAAATGTTGAAATTATTTTATTTAGGGTTTATTGGGACTCCTATGACACTTTTGGTGTATCATTCACTATCTAGGTTTTCTGGACTGGAACAGGAATCTATCCATGTAGACTAAGGATCTTCAGAAATCTATAAATTTTCCTATAGTGGGACTCATACACCACTTCTAGCGTATCAGTCTTGTGCTAATTTTTTAGAAAGTAGAAGTATAGATATTCTTTCCAATCTCTTCTCCATCTCCTCAATCTAATTTCTACATCTGAACCTATAAAAAGACCTGCAAAAGATAATATAGTGTCGATTTGCTAATGGGGGTTTTTCCCAGGTCAAACTGCTAGTTTGGTAGTTAAACCTTGATAGAAATAATAGATCATGAATATAAATATCAACATAAACCATAACCTTAAGTGTATCTAAGATTAGGGAATCTGAAATACAATGCAACCTTATTCTATTGTGGTAAAATGAGATGCATGAATGAAGCCTGACATGAATGACTCACTTTGGGAGATATCTAATCAGCCTCATAAGCCACAATGATGTATGCACCTTCCTTAGGCTGAAAGTACAATGATAATGGAGGATGGAATCACTTAGGTAACAAGTTATTAGGCTTGTATTGATGGCTAGTTGCATCTCCCCAACCTATAATCCATCATGATTCACCATAGGTAGCCATAATCAATCCCTGACAATGCTAGATCTTGAATGAAAGTGAGCTTGAAGACCTAGAAAAACACAATAATGATGGTCCAAGACTTCAATTTTACTTTCTCCTTACTCTTGAATTCCCTTGATAAAGAATGATTTAATTCTTGTGAATGCTTCGATCTTGAAATTTCTCTTCTAGATTGAAAATAAGAACTTAAAAGATTGATTATATAGGCATTACGCCTAATTTACCATTATTTAGATCTCAGAAGCAAACATCAACTAAAATTTTGAATTAGAAACTTGAATTTCCTACTCAGACCCTAAAAAGGGGCCAAATTGGGCTCATATGCCAGTTCTGGCATATGGGACCCACCTAGGGGGACTCATACACTGAAGGTGGCATATAAATCCCACCCTAATTTTTTGGGGTGGGTTGTTAGAAATTTTAATTTTTTTGATGATTTTGTCAAGTTTTTAGTCAAAACAAGCCTTGAGATCCAAAATAAAAGGTATTTAATGAAAGGGTACTATAATAGGTCTAGATTAAATGAGAAGTTGTACCATATCCAAGAAGGGAGTACAATTTATATCAGTACAAGAAGCCTATACCCTACCAAACTCTAGTATTATCAAAAGTATATATTTGAGGATAGAGAGTAGACATTCACGCACAATAATGTTGATAACAATACTAGTGAAATGGATTACAGTGAAGTGCTATACAAATGATAAAGATATCTTGAGACTAGTTGAGGGAGTGTGACTATCAAATCTTGTAATATTGTTCTTTCTTTGTTTGGATTGTACTATTTGTTCTTAGCTAGTGGTTTTATTGGTTTATTTTGGATTTTTTTTTCACATTGTGCTATGTTTCCTTGAGAGAATCTTGTAATGTCACTATATAGATAATGTCATGGTTATATTGTCAGTGTAAAGACAGTCTTTCCCACTTGATAGTGTTATGTATGTTTTTGGTAATTGAAAATGTAATGTATGACAGTGTTCTTACCTTTCAATGGAGATATATCATTTTTTCTACAAAGAATGTAAGTAGTCCACTATCTATTATTTGGAGTGACAGTGGTGTAATTGAGGGATTTGAAGGTATTTGAGGCAAAAAGAAAAGGTACTTTGTGTTTCATTACTTATTCCATCTTAAAGGTGTTTGATATCAACTATATGATAGGGTTGTTAGTTGATACAAAAGTGATTGTCATGCTATTGATAATGATATTGTGCTTAGACAGTGATATTCCTCTAATTGTCATATTTTGTTGTTGACAGTCTATTGTGGATTTTACCCAATACTGTGTTTTCTACTTGTACAGAGTTTACTAATCTTAGTCACTAATTTTTGTACATACTTAAGGTGATTTGACATGGTGCAATGCAGTGGTACTAGTGTGGAAACTATCTCATGTGTTTTCATATAATATGATAGTGTGAGTGATATCTTCACTGTTTGCTAGTAATATTTTGTCTTGAAGAAACATTTCATTGACAGTGCTATGGTGATAGTAATAATAGCACAATGTATTTCGTTACCTTGAAAAAAATTTCTTGCATGATATGGTGATAGTGTGTAGACAAGATGATTTTTTTTTTCCTTTCAATGGAGCTATATTGTAGGGGGAGAAAGTGTTCCTTTGTCATTTAATGTCAAATGGGGAGAGAGTTCTTTGAGTTGAATTCTAATTGCCATCAATGACAAAGGGAGAGTTTGTTGGTTTTTTTTTTCATTCACGTCAAAGGTTTGTCATTGATGTCAATTGATGTCAAATTTTATGATAGAATTTCATGTTGTTTATACCATCTCATGTTGATGATTAAAAAACAGTAAAGGTGCTTGCTCATTGATGGTTCTCATTCATGATTGATATTACGTTGGTGTTGTCATCGGTATTGATGCAAAAGCAACTTGTTCATTCATTATTAATTGGTCATTGGTAATGAAAAAGGTGTTTGATTCCAACTACATGAAAAGTGAGTTTCTTGCTATCATAGTGCTTGATCATTCAATGAGTTGGTGTTCGTGGTAAATTAGCACAAAGTTGCTTCATGGTGTTGGTACAAACCATTGATCTCAAAGGTACTTATGCATTCATGTCATGGTGTAATGGTACTTCACAAGGGATCATGTATCAAGAATTCATGAGTGTTTAGGGTTTAGCAATGTGGAGGTCCTAAGATCTAAAACCCTATGTCTTTGTTTTCATAAAATACCTTATATACAAATGCTTGAGGATTACACATTTTTTATAATTTAAAGGTGACTTATAGTCACCAATCACCAATAACTTAAGTGGAAATCTTAAGGGGTCTTTTGCACAAGATGATGGACCCCTTGTTCTTTTCGTCATCGACTAAGCCTGATGACCTTTTAAAGGGAAGGTCAAAGTTTAAAATCAAGGGTTTCCATTCAATCTTGACTGGCATAAAAGGTTCCATCTATGGTGGTAGTTTAAACCTTCAATGATCATGTCTCAAAGCATGACTTCGACCACCAAATGCCAGTATTCTAGTTTGATGTATTTTGTTAACAATTTTGTAACTATATTAGGGAGGTGAGGGAATAAGAAGTGAAGGGAGAGCATTAAGTTTTTTTAGGATGGTTGTATGGGATCGGTGTGACTATACTGAAGACCTTCATAGTATGTTGTTGTTAGAATTATGAATAGATAGAGTGTTGAATAACAGAGTTATATAGTTGCACTACATTATTTTATTCATGGTGTGTGTTATGTATTGTACGAAATGAGTGATCATGGACTGAAATTTGTAGGTTTTCATTGAAGTCATTGATACTATGTTTTTGTGAAAATCGACAAAGAGATGAAAGATTTAAATTATAGTATCATATTTTTCTTGCATGACAGTATTATATGTTGCTTGAAGATATGACCTCAATGAAAGTTTATTTAAGGTGATGATGCCATGATTCTTATAAAGATTAAAGATTGATAGGGATTATTGAATGACAATATATACAAAGGTCATGTGCCAACCTTTATATAATATAAAGATCCTTGAAATTTATCTCTCTACACATTTTTGTGTGATGTGAGAGTGATCATAGGTGAATGGAGTTTGATCTAAATGAAACACAACGTGTCTATGCTATGGATGTGAATATGTCAATGTGATTGAAGTCTAACTGTATCTATATATTATATATTTTCTCTGCGCTATTTAGTCTGATCTGGTTGTAATCACTGGTGATTAATTATGAGTTGAACATGGAAATTTCTAAGATTGATTATAATATGATTATGTAAAGGATAACAATCAAAATTTATACAAAAATGTATTCTCTTTACATTGATTAGTGTGTGAAAGAGAACATAGATGACTGATGCTCTATATGTGCATTGAAATAATGTTAATAGTCAAGGTGTGTAGAGTTTGGGTTTGTTGAGATTAAGGACTATTGTAAAGAGATTATCTTACATGTATGCAAGGAAGTTGAGGTGTTGTTTCTATGCTTGTCAAACAATGGATACTCATGGTTTGGAATGCATTGTAAATAGAGTAGTACTCTATATTCTGTCTTCATTTGTATTGAAATTGATTTATTGAGTTGGTGCTCCTAAAAGTTGCTAGAGTTGGTGCTCTATTGTACTTAGTGAGATTTGGTTAGTGAGACCTAGAGTTGGTGCTCTATTGTAATTAGTGAGATTTTTGTCATTGAGACTAAACAATGATTCTAATGATATTGGATAATGGTTTTTACCTACTTAGGGTTTTCCACTTATATACTTGTGTCATGGTTTCATTTGCATGATTCTATTATTTTCTATGTTTTTGGCTAGTTAGCATTAATTTAGTTTACAACTATTGAGTTGATAAATGAACTAGTTTTTATTAGATCACTTATTCACCCCCCTCCCAATTATCCATTGTATTCCAACATAGTTTGTGGTAGAATTTTTGGGCATTACATTTGGTATCAAATCATGACTACAACACTTGGATATTTTTCTAATGTCATTTCCCATGTTGTGTTATTTGTGTGAATTTTCCCTTTGTACTTATGTCCTTGTTGATATTAAGTTATTAAAGTGACATTCTGAAGTTTTGAGAGTGCTTTCATCATTCTTTAATAATTGTGGTTGTGAGAATGCTAATTGAAAAAGGACTAATTATGATGTTATTTTTTAATGAGTAGTATGTAACCTCATGTGAACGATGCATTTTATTATGAAGGAGTTTCAAATAACTAAGTGTAGAACACTATAATTCTTATTTCTAATCTACGTGCAAAGCAATCATCTTTCCATGCATTGTCTTGTAATAATGATGATACCCTTAAAAGTAATAGTTAAATGATTTATTCGAATGAATTATTTTATTTTATGTGGTGACAAAATTCAATGTAGGGTATGTGCAAGATCATGATGGGCCAAAAAGTGGTGATATTATGGATGTGTCTGACGACTTTTTTTTACCCAAAATTGATGAAACAAAAAGGGTTTTTAAAGGAGATTCTTAGCTTTTCACCAATATAAATTATTCTTTACTTTGAATTAATAAATAATTATTACTCATTTTCTATTTGAATTACGACTAAAGTCCTTATTGATAGGCTGATTGAAAACCATCTATAGGTTTCAAACGGTATCACATTTTTTGAATCCAAAATATGCATCACATTTTATGCTTCACATGCTACAGGATTAAAAAAATTGAATTTAATGAGGCTTTGACCAAGTTAAGGTGGTCAGACATACAAGTTTTTATATTTTTTAAAAGTTGTAATAAACAAATCATAATTGATTATTTACATGGAAAAAAATTACAAAATAATATGCATCACATTAGGACATGAGACTTCTACTTATATCTAAAATCTTATAAAAAAATATTATCATTTTATTGTGGCTAGGGTGGTGGGTATGTGCAGGATCATGATGGGCCAAAAAGTGGCGACATGATGGGTATGTGTAGGGTATGTGGTTGAAGACTTTTTTTATACCCAAAATTGATGAAATGAAAAGGGTTTTTAAAGGAGATTCTTATATTTCCACCAATATAAATTATGCTTTACTTTGAATTTAATAAATAATTATTATTCATTTTCTATTTGAATTACAACTAAAGTTCTGATTGATAGGCTGATTGAAAAACATCTATAGCTTTCAAATGGTATCACACATTTTGAATCTGAAACATGTGCCATATTCTATGCTTTGCATACTATAAGATTAAAAAAAAAATTGAATTTCATGAAGTTCTGACCAAGTTAAGGTGGTCAGACATACGAGTTTTAATATATTTTAAAAGTTGTAATAAAAAATTCATAATTAATTATTTACTTGGAAAATAATTATAAAAAAATATGCATCACATTGGGACATGAGTCCTCTACTTATATCTAAAATCTTATAAAAAAATATTATCATTTTATTGTTGTTAGGGTGGTAAGAAAGACACCTACTTCTAATTTTTTCCTTGAAATTGAAGTACTATTGCATTGAAATTTCAAATTTTCACCAAATAGATTTTTTTATTTATAAATAAACCTAGTAGTTTAGAAACTACATTCAATTTGCTACAGATTCTATTTTTACATATTTTTGAAATAATATAGATAACTTATTCAATTTTTTACGTCAAGTTGCCTAACTCTGATTTTTCTAATTTTTTTGACATTTAAGGGCCCTTTTTTTTCATGATGATCCTACACATACCCTGGTCAGATAGAGACCTACTTGTTTTTTCCCTGAAATTTAAGTACTACTTTATTGAAATTTCAAATTTCTACCAAATAGATTTTTTTTTGTAAAAATAAACCTAGTAGTTTAGAAACTACATTCAATTTTCTACATATTCTATTCTTACAATTTTTGAAATAATATAGATTACTTATTCAAATTTTTATGTCAAGTTTCCTAACTCTTATTTTTCTGATTTTTTTTGCCACTTAAGGGCCTATTTTTTCTATGATGATCCTGCACATACCCTGTAATGTTCTTGAAGGAATTATTTGTCAACTTTCATTATTAAGTAAGAAACATTCTTTGCATATTATGAAATTTATATTGAAATTACCTAATATAGATTCATTAGTGAGCATAACAAACCTACTTGAATGAAATAAGAAACAATGCATGACTAAATGTAGAAAAGAAAAATTGACCATTTATGTAATAACATAGGAAATGTGATAGACCATCTGTTTCTAATTATAATTTCATGGATTAATACCTAAGTTACAGTTGTGCATTATCTAACAATTTATTTTACTTATGCAAATGAGTAGATATCAGCAAAATTAAGATGTAAAATGAACATTGTTTAAAGTTAATGAAGTATTAGTGGGCATATTGATTTTATGTTACCATGTGGTGGACTTTATACAATGTATTGTGTTGTGGCATGTGAAATGAAACTAGTAAATTTGTTGTGCCCCAAGTATGAGATACAAGCTATCCGACTTGGGGTAAGAGTGAGATGATGTCGAGAATGATCCTCTACATGCACCATTTATGATTTTATTTTGTGTAAGCTAGTCAATTTTGAAAAGAACTAATCATGTTTTGTGTGTATGTGTGCATACTAAATGAAATATGATATCTCCTTTATATAATTTTTGTTCTTATATTAAATGTGTACCCCTAGTGTATGGTTTCCCTATGGGATTGAGAGCCTAGTAGTGTAACTAGAGGTTGAGAGATGGATGAACTCCATGAAAATATTAGGAATTTGAATGGATGTTAGTTTCCATAAGTCTCCCCAACACTTTTATATCACGTTAGTTGATTTATTGTGCAAGCCTAAATCCTTCATGTTTACTTATGGGTTGAGGATGGACCTAAGTCTACCTTTGAAGATCTATTATTGATGATTTAGTTATTACATGATTGTCTTTGGTTGTATGGGACATGTTTTATGGTGAAATTGGGATTTATTTATTCATGAGATCTATGTGGTTTGAGACAACTATGGTAAGGGACCACAATTTATTGCATGCTATTATACTTATGTGGCTAGAGAACCACCATTCTCTTCCTCCTCTCAAGTGGCTTAGTTAAGCCACATAGTGGATGTAATGTGAAATTTCTTGTAAGTTTAATTTATTTCTATTTTTAATTTACACCAAATTTTTTGATATTTTCTTTAGATTTATTGGGATAGTTAGGAATTTAAAATTTGCAATAACCTCTTTAACCTTAGAGAATTGTTTGGTTTTTAGTTTAATTAAATTATTTCATTGATACTTCTTTTAATTCTAGATTTATTTTATAATTCCTTCTTATAAGAATTTTATTTGAATTTTGGGGTTGAAATTGTACATTGATGAATTTTATTTGAGGCATTTTACTTTTGTAATTATTGGCAGGAGTGTTGTATTATGATATATGTAATCTACCATATCCAGGAGGGATCCCTGGAAGAAAGTATAGGGGATTAGATGTGTTGGGGAGTCTTATTGTGAGGATGGGGGTTCTAAATGGGACCGGTATGGGATGGTCATAATATATTCCCCCTAGTTTTGTGAGTTACTTTGTGGGTATCTATCTTTTGGAGGCTAACCCCCATACACAAATGAAGGATAGGTGCAAGGAAATGGGCCTTGAGACCATCTTTCCTTATGATTATGGTATGTATGCATGTCCATCCTCATAGACCCTATTGTATGAGCCTAATGTTGTGAATAATGTGTAAGTATTGTGATGTATGTTTAGATTACAGGTGAATGTGAAACGGTATTTATGTGAAGCATTTGATAAAGATAGTTGTTTTTTGAGGCATGAGTACAAAATTCTTTCTAACATCATGAGTGATGTCTATGAGATAGGATTTTTTATGGGTATCCAAGAATGTTAATGTATGTTGATATATGCTTGTGTAAATTTTATTCAAGATAGTTACACAATATTGGAGCATGACATGATATGAGTACATGCTAGTTGAAAAGTTAAAAGTCTTTTTGTAGGTGCATTTTGAAAATAAAACTGAACTTATAAGTGATATTTGTTAAAGGAATTGTATTCAATAATAAAGGTATTGATGTGATTTCATATTATCATTTTTTATTCATTTCTATGACTTTGTTTTGAACAAATGGATGTATTATTCTACCTGATATTTTTATGGCACTATGATACTTTATATTCTCACAAGAGAATTTAGGAAACTAACTACCCTCGTCACATTGTGTTAGTTGATGGTGTGTTTAATGTAAAATTATATTCATGTGATGTGTGAGTATTGTGATATTCTGATGAGAATTGATATATGCAGATAACATGTCAAAATTTTGCAATGTATGCGATATGATGCAATATGTATATATAGATTTAGTTGAATTATTATTGGATGAAAAAAATATGAAGAAATATAAGTGAAATGTGTTATACCATTTAATAATGTGATTTGAAACCAATATGATTGTGTAAAACTCTTTTTGTTTGAAACAATTATTTTGAATGATAAAGTTGTTAGTGTGAGTTTTTTTTATACCTATGTAACCGTACTTACAATAAATTGTTTGTTTATTTAAGAGAGACATTGATGGATCAATGCAGTATATATGTATGATTTTTTCTCATATTTTTCAAGATTCTAATGGTGTAGGATAAATTCTATAATATAATGGTTAATTTATAGTATAATTTGTTATAGGTATATAGTGGGTGATAATTGTTGTTTCAATCACATTATGTGACGTTTTTTGGTGATTCATTCTCAATCTTTAGTCCCTTCCAAGAGGAAGTTCATACTAAGGGGAGGGTAGTGTAATACCCTCCCTTCATACAATAGTTACAACTCCTTGTGTTAGATACATGATCAAGTTGTGATTAAGAGCATCAATACTATTAGTCATTTGACTCTAATGGTAGATTATTTAAAATTCTTTTATGATTCTTTAATATGATAATGTTGGTTAATTAATTTTATAATTAATTTTATTTTTAGTATCAAGTATAAACATTATTGAATACAAAATTATCAAATTAGATAGTACAATTCCTTTTTGGTTTATATTATCACTATTTTATATTTTACAAAAGAAATAAAATTTTAATCATTAGCATAATATTGCTTAATCAATAAAGGGATGTTTACTACAAAATGTATTTCCATTTCAAACTATAGTTTAAAAAATATGAAATTTGCTTTAATATTTATTAAGATATCAATTAAAGTTCTACCATAGTATCAAAATATGACTTGGGAATAATTACCTAAGACTTCTATTTTCTAGAAAGATATGTTGAAATATGTATTTTTATTGTTCTTAGACTTTCGGTTTAAAATAAACAATTGATTCTACTCTATGCCCTAAGCGACTTGCAAGAGGAATTATATATAAGGGGGGAGAAGGTAAGGCTACCAAATAAATTTACTATAATGAATATTCTGAGAGGATCATTCTTTTATGGGGTTCTAATGTAGAGGGTAAGGGAACTTTAGGAAAACAACAAGGATTTCAAGGATTTCAAAGATGCACTCACAAACCTCTTCTAGACACCCCTGTGGAAACAATGCCTAAATGGCTCACTTATGACACAATTCCTTCTCCTATGGACGCAAACCCTGGGAATGCTCTTAAGGGGCACAATTACACTTTTCTTGAATGACTACAAAGCCCCAACCCTCTGTCTTAGACAAAACTTACTTTTGCACCTTGATTAGGCTTCTAGCCCAACTAGGCCTCTAGCGGTGAATTCTTGAACTTCCACTCAATGTTTCCAAAGGACCCTCCAAAATATTGATTGAAAAAGATGTGTTTTGTGATGATACATAACATAATATATTATTGATGGCACTTGTTTTGGATCACACCAATCAAAAATCTATTGTTTCCTCCAATTTAGGGCCTAATTAGCCCTTTTCTTCAAAGCAACCCCTCTCTAAACTCAACCCCTGACTATGAAACTTTCAACAGTCCCTTAAAATGTTCCCAAACCAGGGATTTTCAAGCTTTTAGTCTTCTATGACACCCTTAATACACTCAAACACAAAACCCTCCATAAATTGCCTTAAAACTAGGGCTTTTTAGTTACCCACCTTCCAAACACTTGCAGATCCCTCTCTTTGACTTTTCACCATTAGATTAACATAATAAATCAATCCAAACTCAAAAAATTTCCCCTTATTAAGGCGGATCTCCTGCTGCTATACCTTAGCCCCCATTTTCATGCACTTTTCCCTTTGACAACTCGGTGTACACCTTGATATTATTCCTTCCTACACATTCATTTGTTAGGTTTGTATTATAAATGTTAGAAGTGATCCATTTCAAAGGTTACAACATCATTCTACCTTGAAATGGATCAATCAGCCATAAAAACCCTAAAAATAAATGAAAATCTACACTTTCTTGAGGACAGTCAGTTATAAAATACAAAGAATTGATTGCTATTGCTTATCAGAGCATAAAAATGCCTTAAAACATGTAAATAAAGGTTACTAAAGCATCCAACCAGACATATCTTCAATGGAAATCAAGTTTTCATGAAATGAACATAAGAAAAATGCAAAAAACTGTAGTTTCTCTTGATTTTCTGAAAATAGTTCGTACAAAAAACATACCAGCAACCCAACCTCTGTACAAATGACTTCTATGGATTTGAATAACCTTTCCCTGACTTCTTGAACCGTTTTTTATTGATTATTTTACATTAATGTGATTAAAACATCAAAAAACTACTTTCCCACCCAATGTTGGAATTCAAAATTTTGAATTTCCAATTTACAATTTATGAAACTCTACTATCCAAAAACTATTGGATCCTTACTATCCAATCTTATTTGAAAAAATTAAATCATAATAAACATATCTAACCTCCTAGAACATTATTTTTCCATTTACAAAGCATTTTGGTCCTAGGGTCCTTATCAGGACCCTTAGGACTTTTGATCTTCCAATTAGTCTCATCTATGCCAAATGCCATTATAGGCTTCAAGACATCATAATTGATGCTTTGGAATGATGGAAAAACCTTCATGTCTCCTACACTCTCCTAACTCTTCAAGTGACTACTAATGATCTTGGGTGCTCCTGCACCATTCTCCCCAAGAAAGAAAAGTTTCTTGCCCCAAGAAGCATCCAACTTGCTGCCACCAAAAGACCCCTTGCTCTCATATGTTTTCATTTTCAAATGACAGGGCATGTAATCTCCCAAAGTCATTGTGTTCCTCTTTTTCCAATCTTCACTCATGTCACTCAACATGTTAGTGTCAAAAATCTGTTTTGTTTGTCCTTGTGAAGAAACACCACCCCTATTACCCTCAACAATAGGGCATTCAATACTTCCAATCTTAATACTGTCCAAGTCCCAAAGATTCTGATTTTTAGGACTGTATGCTTCATATCTCTGCTGCAACCTATCAATTCTCTTCCAACCAATATCTTCCCCTGTATTATCCTGCACTTTCACTTGCAAATTCTTCTCAAAACATATCACAAAAATATCATTAGACTGCTCCAAAGGCAAAGGAACCAACTTATATCTACTAGCATCTTTATGCACCGAATATGTGTTGTGAAAACCATCATGCACTGTCCTCCTAGCATACTGCCATGTTCTTCCCAAGATGATATGACCACAAGTCATTGGAATGACATCACGAAGCACACTATCATGATAAGATCCAATTGAAAAATCTACAAAAGATCTCTTACCAATCTGTACATGCTGCCTTTGAGTTACCCAAGTGGCCTTGTAGGGAGTAAGATGATCAAATGTTTCAATCCCTAACTTGGTTACCATATCAACTGAAACTAAATTGCTTTGTGACCCTGAATCTATGAGCAATCTGCATATTTTACCATGACTGAGACAATTAGTCTTAAAGATAGGTACCTTTGGCTCTTGATGAAGTCTTTCTCCTTGCTTGACCATAAGAAACTCACCATCAGTCACAGGGTCTGTCATGAATGTTTTTGATTCCTCCTTCTTGTCTTCTTCTTCTTGTACCAAGTTAGCTCTCCTATCTCTACCCTTATCAGCTTGTTCCCATTTAGGACACTTGAAGGAAGGATGCCCTAGTTCATTGCAATTGAAACACCTACCTATGAATGGTCCTCTACCTTGTCCAAATCTTCCTCCTCCTCTAGGAGTGTATCCTCCTCTTTGATTAGAAAACACCTCTTTGCCTTTGTCATTGTTGCTCTTGTCATTGTTGCCTTGTCCTTGTTCTCTATTACCTCTACCTCTATTTGAACTACCTCCTCTTCCACCATTGCTTGATCTTTCTTGCTTCCTCTTCACCTTTTCCTCAGCTCTAATGGCCAATTGAAAACATTCTCCTAATGTCCTTGGCAATTGCAAACCAATCTCATCTTGTAGATTGTACCTCAAGCCATTGATATACCTGGCTACTTTCTCATCTTCTTCTTCATAACCTCCTCTAATACTAAGCTTGTGAAATTGCTCAGTATAGGACATAACATCCAAGTCCTTTTGTCTAAAATTCTACCTCATCCTCTTCACATGAATTGTGTAATCAAATGGTAGGAATTGCTCTTTGACCAAACTCTTCATCCTAGCCCATGTAGAGACTTTTGACAATCCCCTAGCCATCCTATCATTCTGAAAACTAGTCCACCATGTCAATGTTGTACCTCTCAATTTGGTTTTGGTGAACTTAACCTTCCTCTCTTCATCCATCTCCTCAAACTCAAAATAGTTCTCTAAGGCATCAAGCCATCCTAACACCTCTTCACTATCCATATTCCCTTGATAGATAGGAAAATCTATGTGACTCTTTCCTCCATAACCTTGTACTACTTTCAACAATCTCAGTAACCTCCTTTCCTCAGGGTCTTCTATCTCATCTGCTACTTGTTCTTGATTTACCCTCACATGCTCTTCATCTTCATCATTGTCTTCTTGGTTTTCTTGCTCTTCTCTCCTTCTACTCCTCTCAAGGTTGTTTATCCTTTCTTGCATAGTCTCTCTCTCCCTTCTCCATTGCCTTTCTTCCCTTGCTTTGTCCTACTCTCTTGCTGCTTCTTGTTCTCTTCTTTCCCTTCTCTCCCTTTCCAAGATTTCCCTTAACTCCTCCAACTCCCTGGCCAATTGATTTTTAGGTGCCATTGCTGATTTTTCAATCCCTAAAGGACCTACTCACTACTCTGATACCACTCTGATGTAGAGGGTAAGGGAATTTTAGGAAAACAACAATGATTTCAAGGATTTCAAAGATGCACTCACAAACCTCTTCTAGACACCCCTGTGGAAACAATGCCTAAATGGCTCACTTATGACACAATTCCTTCTCCTATGGACCCAAACCATGGGAATGCTCTTAAGGGGCACAATTAAACTTTTCTTGAATGACTACAAAGCCCCAACCCTCTATCTTAGACAAAACTTACTTTTGCACCTTGACTAGGCTTCTAGCCCAACTAGGCCTCCAACAGTGAATTCTTGAACTTCCACTCAATGTTCCCAAAGGACCCTCCAAAATAATGATTGAACCAGATGTGGTTTGTGATGATACATAACATACTATATTCTTGATGGCACTTGTTTTGGAGCACACCAATCAAAAATCTGATGTTTCCTCCAATTTAGGGCCTAATTAGCCCTCTTTTTCAAAGCAACCCCTCTCTAAACTCAACCCCTCACTATGAAAATTTCAACAATCCCTTAAAATATTCCCAAACCAAGTATTTTTAAGCTTTTAGTCTTCTATGACACCCTTAATATACTCAAACACAAAACCATCCATAAATTGCCTCAAAACTAGGGCTTTTTAGTTACCCACCTTCCAAACACTTCCAAATCCCTCTCTTTGACTTTTCACCATTAGATCAACATAATAGATCAATCCAAACTCAAAAAATTTCCCCTTATTAAGGCAGATCTCCTGTTGCTATACCTTAGCCCCCATTTTCATGCACTTTTCCCTTTGACAACTCGGTGTACACCTTGATATTCTTCCTTCCTACAAATTCATTTGTTAGGTTTGTATTATACATGTTAGGAGTGATCCATTTCAAAGGTTACAACATCATTCTACCTTGAAATGGATCAATCATCCATAAAAACCCTAAAAATCAATGAAAATCTGCACTTTCTTGAGGACATCCAGTTATAAAATACAAATAATTGATTGTTGTTGCTTATCAGAGCATAAAAATGCCTTAAAAAATGTAAATAAAGGTTACTAAAGCATCCAACTAGACATATCTTCAATGGAAATCAATTTTTCATCAAATGAACATAAGAAAAATGCAAAAAACTGTAGTTTCTCTTGATTTTCTAAAAACAGTTCGTACAAAAAATGTACCAGCAACCCAACCTCCCTACAAATGACTTCTATGGCTTTGAATAAAATTTCCCCAACTTATCAAACCATTTTGTATTGATTAGTTTACATTAAAGTGATTAAAACATCAAAAAACTTCTTTCCCACCCAATGTTGGAATTCAAAATTTTGAATTTCCAATTTACAATTTATTAAACTCTACTATCCAAAAAATATTGGATACTTACTATCTAGTATTATTTGAAAAAAATAAATCATAATAAACCTATCTAACCTCCTAGAACATTATTTTTCCATTTACAAAGCATTTTGGTCCTAGACTTTTGATATTCCAATTAGTCTCATCCATGCCAAATGCCATTATAGGCTTCAAGACATCATAATTGATGCTTTGGAATGATGGAAAAACCTTCATGTCTCCTACACACTCCTGAATCTTCAACTGACTCCTAATGAGCTTGGGTGCTCCCGCACTAGGTTCCAATGACCATGGAATAGATAGTTTTGGAGAAAGAAAGGTCCAACGATATCAAATATTCATATCAAGGAAATAGGTATTTAGGACTGCATTAATAGGGAAAATAAGGATGGAAGAGGATAGTATTGGCTTTATGATAATATTAAATGTGGAAGGAGCACCATCCACTTGATGGAACCCCTAAAATTTTGGTTCGGTTTCTAAATTTTGTAAAATTTAGCCAATTTCAAGTATTTGGGCTTATGGTTTTGGTCCACTATCAATGCCTTGGAATTTTGTTATCAAAATCGTTCCTAAAAAAACCTTAAGTGTTTGTCCTTGTCAACGTTATAATCTATCATTGACCCCTTGCCACCGATTCCTAGTCAGTTAAGTTGCAACTTGAGTCATTGAAGCCCATGTAGTAACTGGCCCCTTGTGCTTAGGTTTATGCGATTATTTTATTTTATAAGGTTGATTGATTGACCTTTTTTGGCCTTTACATCCTTTGAATAAAATGGTTTCGAGTTTTTTAAGGCCTTATTTTACTTTATCCTAAGTAGTCCCCTTTCTCAAGAAAACTTATGTGCATATACAAAATTGTCCCACTTAAGTTCCGTCTGCCACTTTTTCTCATCGTTTATTGCTAGAAACTTTTTCTAAATGTGTGACTTACATTAGCGATGTGCAATAGGTGATGCTTCCTTTGTATTTCTCATCGTGGATAGATACTTGGCTTTATGTTTCACATTACTGATGCACGATACATGTGTTCCTTTCATTGTCATTGGTTGCTTCTCTATCACTAATTGGCTTTGGGTCCTTTGCTTTGAATTCACGATGTGACATGGCCTTCATAGTTCTTTGTGATTCTTGTCATCACTTATTACTCATAGCATTGCACTTACCTTTTTCAAATGGGCGATGAATGATATGGTCTTCTTTTCTATTATGTCATCAATATTTTGAGGCTTTGATATGGACGATACCTTTTGTGCCTTTGATTCTAAAACAAGTACACATGGCCCGATCTTGTTTCATCGCTACCTCTCCTCCATCGCTAATGTGATATATAATTTGAAGCATGAATTAATGATGCATGATGTAAGAAAAATATTTTTCCAAGGTGGACTATGATCCAGTGCTTGATATTTTAGCATGCCAATACTCACATCACAAATAGAACTCCAGAGAAGGAGGGAAAATGTGTGATGGGTGATGTAATGTTGAGGGAATATTGTCTTCACTATTGGCTCTTGGTGCCTCACTGATGCAATTGAAGAGGTATGGGAAAGAGTAATGATACATGATGGTTGTCAGATTAGAGATGACACATGAGATTAAGTGGCAACGTGGCTACTTTCTGAGGTGGTATCATCATTTTTGAATCAAAATTTGTAAAATATAAGAGTTATTCTTAAGGAATTCCATTGATTTTCTTTTAAATCTAAAGGGATCAATGGCCCAGATTCAAAGTTGAGGGGATAGTTGTTAGGTCACTCATGTGAGCCTTATTTGATAATTAATGGCTACAGGCTCCTAATGTTCTACTTAATGAAGATTTCCTGTAGTTTTATCTCACCATTTGTAAATATTGAGAGCCAAGGCATCACTTTGGATTCAGTGAAGAAACATGTGGGTCTAGAGCTAGTAATTATAGAGGCAGTGAGATAGTTTCTTGGGTAAGTGGATATTAATACATTCCCTTCTCCAATTATGCATTAGGTTGGCTTATGAGTTTCAAATTTTTGGGGTAGTGAGTGTTTTAATTGTTTGCAATTTTCACTTTGGGTTGGTAAAAAAAAAAAATTATGTGCATTTGAGGTTTCTTTTCTACAATTTTGAGTGCACAATCTAGTAATTTTTCTGCGTGAAAAGTTTCATTTGTCCTTGCTTTGTCTCCTATGAGAATGAGTAAGCCAAATGAGTTTGTCCAACCAGTCAGAAGGTCTAGGAGACTTAGTTTTCTTAAGTCCCAGGACAATATACATGAAACTAAATATGGCATGCTAGGAGCTCCTGCAACACGAAAGGGTAGGAGGAGTGCTTGCAATAAAAAGAAGGGTCGTTTCAAGAGAAATTACCACCTAAGAAGCAGAATTGTTTATCATGACTAGGAAGAGTCTGGTGGAAAAGTGGCTAAGTATATTGGGAAGAAAAAAAACAAGTACCACAAGGCTTATGATTCTTGTATCAAAAAGCATAATTCAACCATAGAGGTTTTCGCTAGTCCTTCAGGTGATGATGGCGATATTGACCTAGAGTACGACTATTACCTTCTTACTATGGCATTTCGAGAGGACTATAATGATGGAGGGGTAGTCATTTCTCCAATTTCAACAACAACATAGAGCAGGCATGCTAATTTTGACTCTGAAGAGTTAGAGTAGCACCCCATTTCTATTTTTATTTTTGATGGCACTATCACCACAATGGCAGACTTGTTTTCTTTAGTGAATGCATAAGTTTTTGTTTAAGGTGTTGACTTGGAGAATATTTTTTGATCGATGTGGACAAAGGGTTTTTGGTGCTACTACAATAGTGAATGATTCCTTTTGGAGGGATGGTTGGTCTTCTCCAACAAACTACATGGGGTTTTTGTCTTTTTACTTTTTCCCCCATTTTGTAATGAGAAAATATAACCATCTAGGGAAATCCTAAAGTGAAATCTATGAAAAATGCAAATTTAATTGAAATTTTAATTCGACCTGATGCTTGTTGCTCCCATATCTCTATAAATGGAATTTCAGGGCCAATTACTAAAGAGGTTGGTTGGTTGTTTTGGAATTGATTACATAGAGAATTATAAAGGATGCTGAAAATTTTAGTGTTAAGTCTTAGGTTTGAGTTTTCTAATATGCATATGTAGTTTTGATAGGAATATTGACAATATAGAATAGAATAGTGCAAGTTCTGAACCATTTTCTCTCCTATGTACTGGTTTTATAGCTATAAATAATATAATCAAGGGATATATTATTTTTCTCTATTGATTTCCAATGGGTGTATGCTTTTATTCTTTCTTATTTATTCAAAGAATTGATCTAAATGATGTGATGTTTATGAAAAATTAAGTGCTAGGATGCTAGTAGGAAGTGTTGGTTTGGGATATAATGTTGAAATACTAGAATTCAATATTCTCAAAGCTTTAACTAGTGTCATGTATGAAAATTATTATCAAATTATGTGGGTGTTATAATTGACTTTGTTGCAAGGATGAGGCACTGGTCTAAATGAGGTAAACATTTTGTAATCTATGGATCTATTCAACAACAAACCATTCATTAAATCAAAATCTATAAAATAGGTCACAATTATATTATCCTTTACCATTCTCATGCTTTGAAAATAATTTTTTATAAAGCAACAACCAAATTCTTTGATACGTTCTATTAGTTGATCCTTTTATATGAGAATTATTTGTGTTGCAATGTTTATGAAAAAAATACCCAAGACATCATGTAAACATTATTAGGATTACCCTCCTAGGTTTTACAGAGCCCGAACTATATATTAAGTTCCTAATAATCCTTGTTTGTTGGAAAATCCTTTCCTTTAATTATCATTGGATTCTATAAAATCCATAGGTAAATGGTGGGATCAAGTTTGGTTCTAAAAAAATAACCAACTAATTGGAAAATCTATTGGGGAATGACTTGAGAAAATTCTGATAGAAGATCATTTTTCCTCAAAGAGTCATTGAAATTTAAAAACAATTTGTAACCAAAAATTAAAAATTGTGAAATCATATTAGCCCATCCGAGTCACCAAAAGATTGGAAATATGATGGGGAATGCATTTCAAAATGGGGTTGTAGATTGTCCTATCAATGAGTCAAATATTTTTCTAGTAATTTTATGCTTAAAGTCTACCATTCATGTCAGTGAGTCAATTCTTATAAATATTGCTAGAATTAGCTATGTTTCTCTCGAAACTGGAAAATCCTATTGAGATCCACCATAATTCCAAAATATTTTCATAAATTCTCACTAACTTTGGGTGGTGACTCTTAGATCTCTACACCAGTATGCATTATTTGAGAGAATCCAAAAAGTTAGAATGAAGACTAGCTAAGAAAGGATGAATTGGACTGGATCTCACATGATGAAGCTACCTTTACAAGTTGTTGGAAAGAGAGCTTCAAAGGACTTCAAAACATAAAGGATTCCTATGTAATTTTGATATTGAAGAAGATTCAGAGTGAATTTAACTTTTGAAAGGAACTTCATTCCTCTGTAGAAGGAGGTGGCAACTCTATGCAAAGAACCTAATGAAATTGAGATGATAGCTTTAGATCTGCAAATTTTTCTAGTCATAAGCATAATTCTAAGCCGCTGCAGTATACCTAGGTATCTCCCCTATCCCAGTTTTTCAAGAAGCAATAAATTTGTGTGAAAACCATGCTGAGTGATTTGGAAAAAAAATGGTTCCCTATTAAGTGGCTGAAGCACTAATAAAGGGAATGGTAGTGGTGATTTTACATACTTCTAAGATATAATTTGAAGTTTTATATTATGATAAAGTATGCTTAGCTTTAAAATATTTCCATTATGAGATCCTAGGCATAGATGCATCGGGGTCATGCATTTTTAGAATCATAATTAAACCAAAGAATGAGGAATTGAGTGATCAATTGTGAAGTTTATACTTGGGGCTCATAAAGGGATATAAGTAATGTATCTCACTCTAGAATGTCAAATGAAAACATTCATGGCATGCAGTATTTGTCATGACATCAAAGAAATTTCTCTATTGGGAGATATTGGCCATTAAAACTTAGTGGTATTCATGGCTTCCCAAATGTTGTTCCAAATAATGTTAGGGAACATTTGCCAAAATTTACAGCTCAAGATTTTGAATTAGCTTATAGACATTTACATACATTTATGGATTTAATGGGAGATTGTGAGGTAAATCATGAAGATGTTGTCATGAAAATATTTGTTCAATATCTAAAGGAAGATGCTAGAGATTGGTTTTCATACTTGCCAATATGTTCCATTTCTTCATGGAATGAATTCATGGTAGCATTTATAGAGGAATTTGGTGAGAGGATTAATCTAAGTTCAGTAAGGAAAAGACTCATGGAAATTAAAAACGATGAAAAATAGCTAGTACGATCTTTTAATCTTAGATTTTCAAAGGCAATAAGGGATATTCTTGAAAATATGAGACCATGTGATGCAAAATGTTTGATTGTGTATTTGGGTGCATTTGATGAAGAAAATGAGTTATTTTTTGAGAGATAAGGAGCCCACAATGGTGCATCGTGCATATCAAATTTCCCTGGACATTGAAAAAAATTGAGGTACTCAATAATAAAAGGGTATATGGTTGCAAGTGTCAGCTACTTTAGTACATCTCATACAAGTCAAAGGGATAATATCAACAATTATCATGATGATGAGTCATCTATTGCTTTAATTTGTCGATAATTTCCTGATATAGTTAGTGGTGAGTTAAAAATTGAACATCAACAAATTTTGAGCAATATTGATCAAGTGCCTTTTTTTGAAGAATTGTCAAACATGAAAAGGTATGAAGGAGAGTCATGATATGATTTAGTTGCAAGGTTTTTGGATGGTTTATTGGACATTCCTAAAGGTATCATAATAGAATATGTGGTGTTCATCGACTTGTTCTATGAAACAGTTGAGCCACGAATGAGTACCTTGCCTAAGGAATTAAAGCCCCAGGGTTTTGATAAAATAATTGATTGGATCAGAATTGTTGAGGAGGCCAAATGTGAATATGTGTGAAGTATGAAATCCCAAGAAGTTAGAAGTGGTTTCCTTGTTGAATAAAATCATGAGACACTTTGAGTAAGTGAAGAGGGTGTATCAGAGAATAGACATGTGTCTTGTGGCATGGATGAGGACAATGATGATAACCAATTCATAAGCAGTCAAGGTGCAAATAAATACATTTGTGATAAGGGTGAAGATACATTTGAGAGTATTTTTGTAACCTCAACACAAGTCAATTTTCAAGACATTGAGAATGAGGGTTGAGTATTCATTTTGAACACTCTGAGCATAGCCTGAGTAATGAGGAATTCTCTCACAATAATAATCAAGGGGGAACTAAAGCTTCAAATTAATTTTCTAAAGCATATAAATCCTACTCTGATAATGATCTGGAAGAATTTTATTTGTATAAGGAATGTGATGATACCAATACTCATGAGGTTTTTCCCTTACCAGTGAATGAATAGATTCCATGTGGTGTATGCCTAGAATGCAATCTAGTTGTTTCAAAAACAAAACATACTAGTGTTGTGAATGATGATAAATTTGAAGAAAAGAATATATGTGTTCAACATGCTAAGACTGAGAATAGTGCTAAGAGTAATGAAAATTGTGGTACTAACCAACACGATCATGTACTAGTTGTTCTTGATTATTTATTTGAAGCTGAGGTGGAATGTGCAATTTTTTTGCAAAGATGGACATGATTATTTTTGACAGAACATGTATCGACAAAGAAAGGGATGAGGAAGCTTATTTAGTTTCCAATGAACAACTTTTAGATTATAATGAACCCTTCACATTTGATTCATCATACATATCAATATATGAGGCACATGGTTTCCTTGCTACTGGCTAGGTTAATTTTGAGTTATTTGAGCCATCCTTTGAAACACTCTACATTGATCTAGATGGTGATTCAAAAGATTGATCAAAATATATTACTAAGCCTAAAATGGAAATATTTTTTTATGCATGGGATATAATTAACAATGATGTTTTGTGGTGCTGATCTTGATCTCAATATGAGTAGAGGAATCATGGGTTTTGATGAATTGATTTCCCTAAGTAATGAAGCTAATGGTAGTATGGCAGGTTTGTAGTGCTCAAGTGAATGTGAACACTAGTTTGAGAACATGCCTATGTATGAATATTTTTCATTCATCACATAGCATAAATTTTGACTTGGCATGAGACAAATACCAAAGGATGACTCTAAGGTTTTATATGAACTTTCAATAATCCCGAGTTATCAGAAATGGAATTGAAATGCAATTTCAGGGAGTCAAGATATATGTTCTTGGGTGAGGTTTTTGAATAAAGTGTCTATGAAAGCTTCCACTTTGATGTAAAAATTAATTTTGATGTCAACCCTTATGGTGTCAACAATCAAATGAACTATGAGTAATTTCTATTTCTTGTCTAATTGAATGAGTTTCTGGTGAAGAGTAATTGTGAAATTATTAAGGTGAAATGGCACGTTGATCTTGGATGTCATTTGATGTCTGAGTATAGTTTTCATTTGGGTAGGGTTAGTGATGTCAGTGGTAGAATTGGGCATATGAAAATTGTGGGTAGTTGCAATGACTCAAGTAGGATTAGCTGATAGGTGATTCATGGTAGTGTTTCCATCCTTGGTCTAGTATAGACAATAGAGAATAATTTTTTTGATAGAGGTAAGGAATGGTTCTCAATTTTAGGAGCCTAGGGCCACCAATTGTAAATGAAGCCTATTGAATTTTAGAGTACAGGTTGAGATTTTTTACATCAAAGGGGAGCTTCTATGAAAATTTGAAGTTGGTGTATTGTACAATGTTGCAAATTTTCTATATGTTGGTTTTCTTTTGTTTGGTTCTCTTGCCTTGTCTAGGCAGGTCTTGGTTTTGCTCCTCTATGATTGGCCTGCTTCATCCTTAGATTCTAGAATCTCATGCTATTTTGGAGGAACAAACATTCAAAAATGGAGTGATTGATGGAACCCCTAAATTTTTTGTTCCATTTCTAAATTCTATAAAATTCATCTTGTTTCAAGTATCTAGGATTAGAGTTTTGGTCCACTATTAATGCCTTGGGGTTTTGGTTGTCAAAGTCCTTCTTAAAAATCCCTTAAGTCTTTGTCCTTGTCAGCATTCATTCTGTCATTGACCCCTTGCCACTTGTTCCTGGTCAGTTATGTTGCAACTTGAGTCATTGAATCCCATGAAGTAATTGGCTCCTCGTGCTTAGGTCTGTGTGATCATTTTATTTTATAAGGTTGATTAATCAAGCTTGTTTGGCCTTTACATAATTTGAATAAAATGGTTTTAAGTATTTTAAGGCCTTATTTTACATCATCCTAGGTAGTCCCCTTTCTCAAAAAAACTTATGTGCATGTGCAAAATTGTCCCACTTAAGTCTCGTCTGCTGCTTTTTCTCATCGCTTATCACTGATAGCTTTGTAAATGTGTTTCTTACATTAGCGATGTGAGATAAGCAGTGCTTACTTTGTATCACTCATCATGGATAAATTCATGGATTTATGTTTCACATTAGCAATGCAAAATACATGTGTTCCTTTCATTGTCGTTGGTTGCTTCTCTATCACTAATCACCTTTGGGTCTTGTGTTTTGAATTCGCGATGTGTGATGACCTTCATAGTTATTTGTGATTCTTGTCATTTCTTATCACTGACATCCTTGTGCTAAATTTTTTCAAATGGATGATGAGCGACATGGTCTTTTGTTCTAATATGTTGTTGCTACTTTGAGGATTTGATATGGGCAATACCTTTTGTTCCTTTCATTCTGAAATGGGTACACATGGCCCGATCTTGTTCCATCACTACCACTCCTCTATCACTAATGTGATATGAAGCATTAATCAGTGATGCACGATGTAAGAAAAGGGTTTGTCAAAGGTGGATTGTCATCCAGTGGTTGAGATATCATCGCACCAATAATTACATCGCTGATAGAACCATGGATAAGGAGGGAAAATTTCAAATGGGTGATGGAATGTTAAGGGAATATTCTCTTCACTATTGGCTCTTGATTCCTCACTAATGCAATTGAAGAGGTACGGGCCAAAGTGGCAATATAGGATGGCTATAATATTAGAGATGACTAATGAGATTAAATGGTGACATGGCCACTTTTTGAGGTGGTATGATTGTTTTTGAGGCACAAGTTGTAAGATCTAGAAACAATTCTTGAGGAACACCATTGATTTTTTTTAAATCTGAAGGGATCAACAACCTAGATTTAGAGTTGAGTGATTGGTTGCCACCTCGCTCATGTGAGTGTTCTTTAATCATTAATAGCTACATGCTCCTGATGTTCTACTTAATGAGGATTTATTGTAGTTTTATCTCACCATTTGTAGCCATCAAGATTTGAGAAATTGCTTTGGAGCTTGGGAAGAAACATGTGGGTCTTGAGCTAGTAATTGCAGAGGTAGTGAGATAGTTTCTTGGGTAAGTGGGCATTCATATATGCCATTTTTCCAATTATGCATTAAGTTGTCTTATTATTTTCAAATTCTTGGGGTAGTGAGAGTTTTAATTGTTTACAATTGTCACATGGGTTGGTAAAAAAAAACTATGTGGGTTTGAGGTTTCTTTTCTACAATTTTGAGAGCACGATCCAGTAAGTATTCTACAAGTAAAGGTTCTTTTGTCCTTGTCTTGTCTTCTATGAGAATGAGTAAGCCAAATGAGTCTATCCAACCATTCAGAAAGTCTATGAGACTTAGTTTTCTTGAGTCCTAGGATGATGTACTTGAAACTAAATATGGAACGCTAGGAGTTCCTGCAATACCAAAGGGAAGGAGGAGTTCCCTTAATAAAAGAAAGGGCGGTGTCAAGAGAAATTACCACCTGAGAACAAGATTGTTGGTCATGACTGGGAAGAGTCTAGTAGAAAAGTGTCTAGGTCTTGTGGGAAGAATAAAAACAAGTACCACAAGGTTTATGATTCTTATATGGGATATCACAATTCTCCCATAGAGGTTTTGGTTAGCCCTTCAGGCGATGATGGAGATATTGACCCAGAGTATGACTATTACCTTCTTACTTTGGAATTTCGAGAGGACTCTGATGACAGAGGGGTAGTCGCTTCTCTAGTTTCTGCAAGAACATGGAGTGGGCATGCTGATTTTGACTCTAAAGAGTTAGAGTAGAACCCTGATTCTATTTTTGTTTTTGATGACACCACCACCACAATGGTGGACTCACTTTCTTTAGTGAACGTGTATGTATGTGTTTCAGGTGTTGACTTGGAGAGTCTTCTTTGATCGACATGGACAATTTTTTTTTGGCTATATTGCAACAATGAATGATGCCTTTTGGAGGGCTGGTTGGTCTTATCCAATGAACTACATGGGGTTTTTTTCTTTTTTATTTTCCCCCCATTTTGCAATGAGAAAATATAACTGTCTAGGGAAATTTTGATTTAAAATGTATGAAAAATGCAAATGTAATTGAAATTGTAATTTGTCCTGATGTTTGTCACTCCCATATCTCTATAAATGGGATTTCAGAGCCAATTACTAAAAAGGTTGGTTGGTTGTTCTGGAATTGATTACACAAAGAATTATAAAGGATATTGAACATTTTAGTGTTAAGTCTTAGGTTTGAGTCTACTAATATGCATATGTAGTTCTAATAGTAATACTGATAATATAGAATAGAAGTGCAAGTTCTACACCATTTTCTCTCCTATGTACTAGTTTTATAAGATATAAATATTATAATCAAGGGTTATCTTATTTGTTTCTATTGATTTCCAGTGGGTGTATGGTTTTATTCTTGCTTATTAATTCAAATAATTGATCTAAATTCTTGAATGGAGTTGTAGGTTTATGATAAATCAAGTGTTAAGATGCTAGCAAGAAGTGATGGTTGGTATATAATGTTGAAATACTATATAATGCAGCATTATCAAAGCTTTAAATAGTGTCATGTATACAAATTATTAGGAAATTATGTGGTTGTTAGAATTGACTTTTTTCCAAGGATGAGGCACTCGTCTAAGTGAGGTAAACATGTTTTTTTTGCTGATTTATTTAGTAACAAACCATTCATTAAATAAAATTCTATAAAATAGCTCACAATTATATTATAAAATGCTTTACCATTCTCATGCTCTGAATATGAATTGTTATGAACAATCAACCAACTTCTTTGATACGTTATGTTAGTTGAGCCTTTTATACAAGAATTATATGTGTGTTGCAATGTTTATGACAAAATAAGTGCAAGAAAATCATGTCAACATTATTAGGATTACCCTCCTAGGTTTCACATAGCTCAAAGTGTAGAAGTAAGGGCCTTATAATCCTTACTTTTTTATTGTAAAATCCTTTCCTTACTTATTATATTGTCAAAAAAAGGATCCTTTGACATTTTTTGCACTCGTTTGGGTCCTCCTTGTGGATTTTGGCTTTTAAATGTTGCCTTGATTTAGTGTTGTAATGTGGATAACACATTCACATTATTTCTTGGGCCCTTGTGAACTAATGGAATTTAATGGTGCTTTGCAAAAGTGTTGTGAAGTGTTGTAACACACTTTCACACTTTTCTAGCATTTTATCAATTAACTAAGTATAATAAATATAATCTTAATCATAGTTAATCTTATCCTCGCCTTATTTGGAGTGTTGTAAAGTGTTGTGACCCACTTTCACATTTCTCTAGGCTTGTCATGAATAATTGGTTTTTCTTATGCTTGAATTGGCCCCATTTTGCATCCACAAGCCTCATTTATTACATCTTTTTGAGGATAATCCTGACACCAATCAGTAACCAATGATAATTCAGGTGTTCTTGGCTTGTGTGGCCCAGATTTAGTGTTTGGGAATCATTCAACACCTTCGGTGAATGAGTCCTACCTAGGTCCTTTTGGCCCTGATGCAGGTTTCACACATTTTTAAACACTTTTGTTTTTTGGTGCCATACATTATGTGTGATGGGACTCATTTTCCACCTTGGGTGAATGAGTCCTGTGTGACGAAAATTCAAATTTAAATCAAATTTTTGGTGGGATTTTATTCTCCTAGATCTGATGTCAGCTTTGTTGGAATCAAGGAACACTGAGAGTGGGGGTGAATCAATGTTCTATAAATTTTAACTTTATTAATGGGTATGTGCAGGATCATTATGGAAAAAAGGACCTTAAGTGGCAAAAAATTTAGAAAAATTAGAGTTAGGAAACTTGACATAAAAATTTGAATAAGTTATCTATATTATTTCAATAATATGTAAGTATAAAATATGTCGCAAATTGAATGTAGTTTCTAAAATACTAGGTTTTTTTATTTTTTTTAAATCCATTTGGTGAAAATTTGAAATTTCAATGCAGTAGTACTTAAATTTCAAGGAAAAAATAAGAAGTAGGTGTCTGTCTGACCACCCTAACCACAATAAAATGATGATATTTTTTTATAAGATTTTAGATATAAGTAGAGGAATCATGTCCCGATATGATGCATATTTTTTTATAAATTTTTTCTAAGTAAATAATTAATTATGATTTTTTTATTACAACTTTTGAAAAATATAAAAATTGTATGTTTGACCACCTTAACTTGGTCAAAACTTCATAATTTTTATTTATTTTTAAATCCTATAGCATGTGAAGCATAGAATGTGATCCATGTTTTGGATTCAAAAAATATGATACCAAAATTTGAAAGTTATAGATGTTTTTCAATCATCCTATCAATTAGGACGTAAGTTGTAATTCAAATAGAAAATGAATAATCATTATTTATTAAATTCAAAGTAAAGCATAATTTATATTGGTGGAAATATGAGAATCTCCTTTAAAAGCCCTTTTTGTTTCACCAATTTTGGGTAAAAAAAATGTCATTAGCCACATACCCTACACATACCCATCATATCGCCACTTTTTGGGTCATGATGATCCTGCACATACCCTAATCTAATCTTTAAACCACTTACAACATTGAAGAAAAGGAAAGATGTAAGAACAAAAATCAATCAACCACAATGTTCACCGTAACACAAAGATTTCTACATGGAAACCCTATTAGGGGAAAAACCATGATGGAAGGCCAATCCACAATATGAGTATACTCAAAATAAGTGTTTACAAAAGGAATGTGCATGAATTTAGGCACATTTCCTAGAGCTCACTACTCAGATACAAAAGGAAGACTCATTGTCTTACAAAAAATTTGGATTACATCTAGAATATTTGAACTTAGAAAATAGCATCTACTAATTCCTGATTATAGTTTCGATTAAGCACATCATTCACATTCTTCACCTTCTATCTAATTGTGCTCTTATGCTATGTTTGCTTTAATTTGAATCACAAATCATTTTATGCACAAGTGAAACTATGCATAATCACTTTACAATCCTTCTAACTTTTGCAACATGCATCGAAAAAATTTGTACATCCATGGAAATGATATAGATGATCACATATATATATCTGAAACTAAAGATTTAATCAACCACATGTCGACTTCAATAAAACATAAAATATTTACAAACTGTCAACTCAATCTATTGATAATTTTAAATGCACTCCAACCAAAATCAGCCACAACATAGTGAGGACCCAAAAAAACATGCCCAAACAAAAACACTTCAAAAAATTAGTCCTTGAAGATCCACAACATGCTATATTCACTTAGTCAGCCTTCTTGCACTGTTAGACAAAAAAAAAATCAACTGAATCTTCTAACTTTCACACGAATCGATACAAGGCTCTATGATTCAAGGATAACATAGACCATACATCAAAAGACCTTCCCTAAGATCCACAACTCAAAATGATAACAAATAATTGCATATGAATTGATATACACAACTCTGTTAGACACTTTGTTCTAGCTTGATAGTTAATCACAAAACTTCAATTTGACTTCTGGTATAAGCAACTACTGAAGTGTGGATTGAATCACTAAATAGGGTTGCCATCAATGACAACACCAGATGACATGTACAGTGTCTCTTGCCAACAATCTCCCCCTTTGGAATTGATGGAAAAACTTAGTGAAAAATTCAAAACCAACATGGATACACTGTCAACCTTCAAAAATTCAAAACACAACTTCCCTTGAGATGAATATGAAATTTTCAATGTCCTACACTCCCCCTTTGACATCAATGACAAAGATAGGAATCCACATACCAAAAATCAAACAAAATTGCTATGAAAAAATTGCATATGTACAAACATGCTTCTACAACTTACATAAACTTGAATATATCTACAAAATTACTCTTTAGTAGGCTCAAACTAGTGTCCCAACTCTTTTTTGAGACTCTCCAAAATAGTCATGTGACCACAAAATAAGTAAGATTGCATCTCTACCGACTCAAAATTTGTTGGATCACTAACAACCATAACATCCTATGCTTCCTTCAATGCACTAAGCATTGACTCCATCTTAGGACCAATCAATCCTCTGAGCTCACAAACTCTTTCAACAATTCTTCCTTCTTCATGCTTCAAATTTTTAATTTTTTCAAGTAGGGATATGACTTGACCTTCTTTCTCTCCAATAGAAATGGTTAGAGGATCAAATTCTTGAGATATATCTACTAACTATTTCTCATATTCCTTCATTTTCTTTTTAGTGTCCTCAGTGAAATTAGAAAATAATAAGCATGACTTATAAATGTTTCCACCTTCAGAAAAAGCACCTTGAATATTCTTTACATAGGTAGCTAATAAATATTTTTCATTAGATATCATACCTTCCAATCTACTGAACCTTATCCTTAGCTGACTTTTTAGGAGACTCAAAGTGAGTACTTAAAGTTTTGATAAGTTTCTTCAGCTGAATGGATGGAGAACCAAATGAATCCTTGCCATATGTAGGAATGATTTTATCCATAATACCAGATGCAAGATTCAACAACTCACTATATTCAATGTGAGATTTCAGTATCTCCTCCCTTGCCTTAGCCTGAGAAAATGATGCTACCTTCAGCTTCTGAATAAGAGATAAAGTGGCCAAGTTGATAGGACCTTTAACCAGTTCAAGGTAAAACTCCTCTTGTTGTTCTTCTAAGAACTCTTTTACTACCTTGGCAATGTATCTTGTTTCCACAACAATCTCTTTTACCTCAACCTTCTTCTCTTCAACCATAGATTCTTTCTTAGCTTCAAGAATCTCTTTTTCTTGAACCAACAACACTTTAGGAGCTTCAGTCTCTATAGGAATTTCAATATCTTGCATGTCTAGAGGATTCAAACTATCCTCAAATTATCTTCTTTTCCTTCTTCATTTACTGAACTAGATGGAGCATTTTCACTAAGAGCTTCTTCAGAAACAACATTATATCTATTTTTCAAAAGATCTTCCTTAAGGATTTTCTTAGTGTCTCTTGCAACTTCTTCAATTTTACCAATCATCAACTTATTCACCCTTGTCTTGCTCTTAAGATCCATTTTTGCATTATTTAGAATTTTCTTCATCTCTTACATAGACATCACCAGACATAGATCAACAAGTATTCGTTCTCTCATTTTCCATTCTTCAGTTCTTGCATTCACTCTCCTCATTTCTAGGACTTCATAGAGACCTTTAGGTAACTCATACATTATTTCAATGAGAGTCATATTGAAATTATTCAAATACTTTATTGTGGCTTCCTCAATAATTCTTTGACCGACACTATCAAAGGTGTCATACTATTCACAAATTGGCCTAAGATTACCATCCTTAATCAGGACTTTTTCCACTTCCTCTACAAACATATCTGGTCTATCAATTTTCACCTTCTTATTTTCTTTCTCTTCACTAGAGGGCTTGTCCTTAGAGACTTTAGATTCTTTTGAACCCTTTTTCTTAATTTCTTTTACCTCTTCATTAGATTCAGTTTCATCCTCATAACCCATAGGTATTATCCAAACTGTTCTAGGTTTTGTAGCTTCCATCAAACACTGATCAATGTCAACCATGAAGCAAATTGTATCCTTCTACTTTTGCACAATAGATGTGGGAATCCTTTCTCTAGCTTACATTTCATTCTATTTTTTTTTTAAATAACCCCAGATAGCGGTTTTCCTTGCTTTGTTGTCACCAATTATGTACAATATGTCTCTAATTTGAACAAATACTAGTTTATCACCTTGCCATTGCACTTTACCAACTCCCGAAACTTCATTCATGAAGTAGAAGAATAGACATAACAAAAAATTTCCATACTTGAAAGAATTATTCTTATCCTTTTTTATTTTTTCCAAGATTATCAATTAACTGGCCTCAGAGTAACTCCCATAGGTGATATTCTGCATTTTCTTTGACCATTTGATATGCTGCATAGATTGTTGTACCAGATATAGAGTTATCTTGGATGGAGTGATAGATTTTATAACTAACAACCATAGAGGAAAATATCACATCCTCTTCAATGATGTCATTTATTGGCATGGCTCTTATGTAAAAAACTAAACCGATTGCATAAGTAATTGTTTGATTCTTCACAACTTTCAATGTGGGCAACCCACTAGATGAATTCAAACTAGTAATAATCCTTATAGATTCCTTTTTGATCTTGAAAGGCTGACTTAACCACATAAACTCGACATGCACTCGACTCAATATGTACCAAACCCATTCATTTTCTTCGAACATGATAAAACTCACAATTTGAGTGAACTTCTCCTCTAGAGTTTTGAATTGAGGTTTTACACAGAAATATTCTCCCACAATGTGATTAGTATACAAATTTAACAACTTGGAGCTTCCTAATTCTTCAACATTTGCATGAATGTATGCCCTAATATCTTCAATATGCAAAATGCCATATAGAACGGAAGAAAATGCACCTAATGGTTTTGTCTCAATGGATTTGAATAGGTGCCATTTGAATTTTAGACATGGTCTATCTTTAATATCAACAACCAATAGAGCAACCATTTCTAGAATTTTCAAGTTCATGAGTTTATAGATAAATACCTTTCGCCTGATTAGTGTTTGATCGTTGAATTGCCTTCAGACTTCAATCATGCTAGAATTCACTTATAAAGCTCTCCAAACTTCTTCTCAAAATGCAATGTGACAAATGAAGAAAATAAATAACCTTTTATCATTCACACACCTAACTTTTTGTCACAATAAATTATTTTTCCCTAGGTCTTTCAGTTACCCTATTTTCATAGAATGTGAAAGAGAATTCTTTTGCGGACCTTGAATTTTGCACAAATCTCCTCCACAGTAGATCCAAAAACATTTGTACATCACTGGTGCAATCAATGCTAGCTACCACATTCTTGTACCAACTACTGACAAGGGGGTTAAAATATTTTCTTGAGAACTCCCCCTAGGTTAGAGGCCTTAAACTAATTCCTAGAGGAATTACCAGAACTAGATTTTGGCACTGAACCATTTCCTACATTAGAAGGACTCTTCTTCACCCATGTCTTCTTCATTTTCTTCCTGATCTGATCCATAGTAACTTTTCCTTTTCCCTTTTCATCCTTCTACATGTTTTTCCCTTGATTTACCAGACCCTTCCTACTTCTATAGAATTGAGCAATGTGACCAAATTTTTTACAATTGTGGCACATCACATTTCTTTGTCTAGACCAGTTATTCCATTCATTTTCTCTTGATCTGCACTAGTTAGCAATATGGCCAAATTTATTGCATGCATAACAACTGACATCTCTATTGAAAAAGTTGTTGGACATATTTCTGCATTCAAAACCATACTTATTGCAATTGAAACACTAACCTAAGAATGATGGACCACTTGGATTCATTCTGCTTCTACATTGAGTAGCCATATGCCTAAATTTATTGTAAATGAAATAGTAACCATTGAACTTTTGAGCATTAGGTTGTCTTACCAGATACCTTCCAGCTTTGTTCATCTAATTTCCTTTCCTAAATTTCCTTTGACCAGATCCAAATATTTCTCCTTTCTCATATCCAAGACCTTGCTTCTCACTTCCAGTGCTCTCACTTTTAATCAGTTCATCAAGCTTAGTTGAGATAATCTTGAACTTCTCCTTGTATTCATTTGTAGTAGCAAGTTCATCCCTCAGAGTGACAATCTGTCTTTCAATATATTCTTCATTGTTTTTGGATTATTCAAATTCAAGTTCCAACTGATTGAATCCATCAGTAATTCAACTACATTATTTATATTTTTCTTTCAAGGACTAAGCAAGATTCTCTTCATTCTTCTTTTTTCCTTCAATCTCCTTGGTCATCCTAATCACAATAGATTTCATCTCATACTTCAAGCCAACATTATCTTTGGTAAGCTTTTCACATTCTTATATCTTTTCCTTCAAGGCTTAACTCAGGTGTCCATCTTCCATGCTTTTATTTTCTTTCTACTTGATCTGATCATAGAGTTCCTTTCTGTTTTCCATAGACTCATTGATTTTATCTTTCAATGATTGAATTAATTTATCATCATTCATGAGGCTTGCTTGCAATTCCTAGAGTTCAGATTTGGAATAATCAAGATCATCTAGTGCCACAAAAATTTGTTGTTGAAGATTGCTTGAATCCATTGAATCACTTTCCTAGATCTTCCCCAAGATATTAAACTTCTTCTAAGGAATTAAGCTCTGATACCAATTTTTGGAATCAAGGAACACTGAGAGGGGGGGTGAATCAGTGTTCTGCAAATTTTAACTTTGTTAATCTGATCTTTAAACCACTTACAACATTCAAGCAAAAGAAAGATGCAAGAACACAAAAAAATCAACGAAAACACCATAACACAATGATTTTTACATGGAAACCCTATTAGGGCAAAAACCACAGTGGAATGCCAATCCACAATGTATGATTATACGAAAAATAAGTGTTTACAAAAGGAATGCACATGCATTTAGGCACACTACCTAGAGCTCACTACTGAGATACAAAAGGAAGACTCACTGTCTTACAAAACATTTGGATTACATCCAGAAGATTTGAACTGAGAGAATAGCATCTACTAGTTCCTGATTATAGTTCCAATTAAGCACATCAATCACACTCTTGACCTTTTGTCTGATTCTGCTCTTCCACTATTTCTACTTTAATTCAAATCATAAATCTTTTTATGCACAAGTGAAACTCTACATAATCTCTTTACAATCCTTTTGAATTTCACAACATGAACCAACACAGTTCGTGCATCCATCCAAATGATATAAATGATGGCTTATATATATCTGTAACTAAAGATTTAATCAACCACATGTTGACTTCAATAAAACATAAAATATTTACAAACCGTCGACTCAATCTATAGATAATTTTCAATGTACTCCAACTAAAGTCGGCCACAACATAGTGAGGACCCAAAACAACATCCTCAAACACGAAAAACTTCATGCAATTACTCCTCGAAGATCCACAACACACTATATTCACTTAGTCAGTCTTGTTGTACTATTAGACATAAAATCAATCAACCAGATCTTCTAACTTTCACATGAATTGATACAAGGCTCTATGATTCAAGGATAGCATAGATCATACATAAAAAAAAATTCCCTGAGATCCACAACTCAAAATGATAACATATAATTGTATATGAATCAATATACACAACTCTGTCAGATGCTCTATTCTAGCTTGACAGTTAATCACAAAAGTTCAATTTGACTTCTAGTAGAAGAAACTACTGAAGTGCGGATCAAATAACTAACTAGGGTTTCCATCAATGACAACACCATATGACACATGTAGTGTCTCTCCCTAATGGGCTTGTAGTGTTGTAATTTCAGGAATTATTGCATAATTAAGTATAAATAAAAGGTTATTTCTCTCAATTCATCCTATCAATCAATCAAGTGATCCTAGCATTCAAGAGTTCACAAGAGAATTTGAGCATTCACAAGATAATTCAAGGCATTTGAAGGAAAAATAATCAAGAATTCAAGAGAATTCTTCAATTTTCAATCATCATGTCAAAGATTTCTTGCATCATGTTATGTTAGAGGTAACAATTGTGATGTAGGATTTGTGCTTCAAGCAAGTGCTTCATTTAAAATCCATCAACATCAAGCAAGAGTCCAAGTCTACATGCATTGGATCCATTACCTACATGTTTGAAGAACTTTATTGCTAGAGTTTGGTGAGTTGCAACATTTCTATTTGTTCATTCATCATTCTTTTTCCATATTCCATTCTATTTCAATGTTTAATTACCAACAAGGTGTTTGACCAAGGAAAACCCCTATTCACTAACCCCCACAACATTTTTCCCTCTTATTTTGTGTGATTTGTAGGGATAGGCTACATATTTTCCAAGAAGAAAAGTTAGAGAAAAAAATTCGAGTCCCTAAAAGGTGTCAAATTTTTTATCAAGCCTTGGAGAAGCTTGGAGAAGATCTGTAGGTGGTATTTTCTAGTTTTAGATCTGGAAACCAGTCAAGAAGAACAATGTAGACTGAGAGGTAGAAAATACACTTCAAAATTTCTAGAAAAGAAGAAGTAGACTAATTCACCACTATTGGTGAATGAGTCCCACTGTATAGACCTGCACAAGATTTTTGTAGATCTAGGTACCCTTTTGGCTAAAACTTGCTCTTGTGCATTTTCTAGAAAACTAGATTGATTCACCTAGTTTGGTGTATGAGTCCTAGTAAACTTCAACAACAAAATTTCTAGTGATCCAGACCTCCATTCTTCCTTCTTTAGTTTTCCAACTCATTGTCTTTTCCACGCTTACACTTTGTTTTCCAACTCATTGTCTTTTCCAAGCTTACACTTTCTGGTGAACCCCTCATTAGACATTATTCAATCCCTAGAACCTTCCCTTTGTCAAATTTCAATCTAGGGTGATCCCACAATAGTGGTTTACAATTTTTGGCCAAATTAGACACTGATATTTTTTTTTTAACAAAATCTCCACATTCGGGCACCTATAGCAATTAAACCATGAGGAATTTGAAGATGATGCAAAATAGAGTCTTGTCACATTTTGTCTATAGATTCTAAAAATATTTTTTTCAGTTTTTTTGGAATTAGATTGCACTTCTTTTTCCATCTCCCACGAAAATTGGTTTTTTTCAAAAAATAGCATTTTTAAAAAGTGATGCACACCGTATAATGCATAACTTTTATTCCTTGAAAGATAAAATTCCAATTCTTTCAAATTTAGATTTCCAACTCCCATATCTAGTGCTTCCACTTGGTTAGATAGTTTTTTATTGAATATTTTTTCTTTAATCAAGTTTCAAAGTCAAATAAATTACAATTCAGACATAACACAACCGTATAATGCATAACTTTTACTGTATGTATCAAAATTCTTTCCTTTTTTTTTGTTAGATCAAGGACTCCAATATCTAGTGCACTCATATTTTTAATTTTTTTTTGATAATCTTCTATTTTTCCACTTCTGCAGAGCAAAGAGTTTTGTTTTCAGTGAAAAACCTATATTTAATAAAACTTTAAAAATAGATAGATAATATAATCAAAACATATTAAAATTATATTTGTTGGATAGCTCATTTTGAGGGGAACCCGATACTAGTTGGTTTTTTGAGATATCCTCCATTTTCATTCTCAAATTGAGCTTCAAAGTGAAAAATTCTCAGCAATTTTGGTGCCTTAGGGAGCAAGGGTGAAAAAACATGGGTTCGGCCGAACAGATGTTCAGTTGAAGAAAATAAAAATGTTCGGTCGAACAGGGGTTCGACCGAACCCACTATCCATAGAATAAAAAAATGATTTTAAATGGGTTTGACTGAACATTCTAAAGATGTTTGGTCGAACACCTTGTTTTTAATATTAATATAAATATTAATTATATTCTTTTTAAATGATAACTTAAGAGAAAGATATGGAGGGAGTGGGGGTAGGCCGCAAGGCTTAAATTTGATGGCCATATGACTGTATTTAAATATTTTTTCCGTAGAATACAATCAAAATTTTAAGAAGATTGTAAAAGGAGATATTTTGAATAAACTGTCAAAATTTATATAGAATTATAATGATATATATGTTTTATTTATATATAATTTTACATACACTAAGGTATATCATAATGTTTTAAGGGCACCCCTGAATAGATAACTGTAATTAAAAAATTTGTTGACAGGGAAATTCGACCATCAAAATTAATCCTTGGTAGGAGGGAGTGGAAAAGAGATAAACGGTAGGGGGTCCTAGGGTTTAAGGGTTAAGGGTAGAGGAGCTCGAGAGGGAGAGTGGGTAGGAGGGAGAGACTTTTTAGAGAGAGAGGGAGGGAATGGGAGAGAGATAAAGGGTAGGGGGTGTACAAGGTTTAAGG
>VDFB02358134.1:41539239-41592870 GCA_007258455.2 Sequoia sempervirens
GGGAGAGATGGAGAGGGGGTAGGAGGGAGAGACTTGAGAGAGAGAGGGAGAGAGATCTTTTGTTGCATTCATTTATGTTTTATTAATGTGTTCAATAATTTTATAATTATATAATACTTAATTTTAAAATTTACATAGTTTCCCATGGAACAATTCGATGGAACAAATTATATAAGTTGTATATAAGTGTATATAATTCTTGAACTTAAGAATTCCATGAAACAAATATAAGTTGTATATAATTGTAATTTAGGACAAAATGATTTTTAAAAAAATCACTACGTTTCAAATAAGGATTGAAAGCATATAATATGGGTTTAAATGCAACCAAAAAAAGTGAGAGATGATGCTATCAAAGATTCTTGAACTTAAGAATTTTCCATGGAACAAATATGTACATATAATTGTAATTTACACAAAATGATTTACAACTATGTACAAGTTACTATAATTTCTCATTTGAACATGTATAGGGTTACAAGTGAACTTGAAAACCATGGATATAATCTAAGTCAAAGATTCTGGTTCAGTCCACTCTTCAATAACATGTAGAATTTTTGATGATCATCACTATCTAGTCTCCATTTTCTTCAGCCACGTGCATGTGGAACTGCATGGAGATGTAGAGTGGCAGCTATTATTAAGTGACTATATTGATATACCTTGTTATTAGGTTGATAGTCAACAAAATGAATCCCATGCTGAACAAATTTTACTTGTTTTAGATAGGTCCCTTGTACTACAACATAACCTGCATGGTAAACATGAACCTAAGGTAATACATGAACGTGTGTGCAATATTTTCACGCACAAGGTTTGTAAAATATATATTTAATGTTTATAATGTAATGTGCACATGTGAATACAATGCATATAAAATTTTAAGTTCAAACTCACCTATGGGAAATAACATTCCATCACTTGTTTTATGTTCTGTTAGCTTATTCCTCTCTTCTGTGCAACACAATAAATAATAGCTAACACCTTTGATGTTTTCAGGCTCTTCTATGATTGCAAAACATCTCCTATACACCAAATTTACACAAAAAAAATCTAAAAAAATTAGAAATTTCTCTAAAGATCATTAACTAGATATATATAATAAAATTTAAATTATTGAAAACTTACACGTGTACCTTTTCTAACAAATCCTGAAATATGGTCATAATCAATTGAAATCAAAGGAATGTCTTCAAATCTTTCTTCCTCATCTTCATCATATGTTTTTGAAACAACTAGTGGCAATGTATCCCATTTACCAACATATCCAAGTTCTTGATTGTTGCATGCATAATCAGAGTTTCCCTCAATGCACTCAGTGCAAAAACAAGAGTAATCCCTTGTGTCTAATATCCATCCATGGCGACTATCTGAACTCCTAACACAATGCAAAGATCTTGTTTTTTCTACCCTCTTGCATCCATGCATCGATCTTCTATCCATGCCTAGATACATATGTACAACAAAAAAATTATGTGAACAAATATGTATATATATTTTAAATTTAAATAAATTAAAATTTTTGATTTAATGTAATTTATACATACCCTATATCTCCCAAAACACTCTATGTGGAATGTGCTAGTTTGTTCTTGAAGATGTGCCGACCACATTTGATGCAAAGTGTTTCTTGCACCATTCAGCAACATCATGTGCATTGTCTAGATGATCTTCTGGATAACTCATTTGATGCTTTCTTAAAGCTCATTTGATGCAAGCTCCTGCTCCATCATGCTCACCCTTTCCATGCCCACTCTCAAAAAAACTACAAACATGTGGTATTTTGTAGATTTTATGATATCTACAAAGTGCATAGAATGGCCTTGAAGATTTGAATTGTACTGCACATCCATCTGACCATACAAAATGATTTTCAAATTTGACACCCCTACTTCTCAAATTCTCAAAAAATATTGTAAAGCAATGTTGGACAAAAAGTGTGTCATGATCTTTATCATCACTAATATAAAAGTGATATTCTTTTTTAATGACTCGTTCTTCATCAGTATTCTCAACACCATCCAATTTTGATTGTGCATGTTGATAACACACATGAACCATAATAGTGATCTGCTTTGAAAAGTAATACTCTGATTGAATCTCCTTTTGATGTACAAAGGAGTAATTTTCTGCAAAGTCAACTACTGATAGAACTATTCCATGTGGGAAAGTATCTCTCAATTTTTGGAATTGTTGTGCTTGTGACTTAGCAAAAAATGAATGATGTATGTATGGTCGTATCAATTTTGAAAATCTTCCATAAATTTTCCAATGGGAATCTCCTCTTCTACATAGATCAACCTTGTGGATTCTTTCCCAATTTTTTTGCAAATTTACATACTTGTACCTATGTCAGTAAAATATGTGAATAACTAATAAACCACACTTGATCAATGAAACATTACATCAAAGAGAATCCAAATAACTTGATCTATGAGAAATTGAAACAAATAAACTCTCTAAAAAAAGTACTTACCTCTTGCAATTTACTGTCTTTGTTAGGTCAGTATCCTCAATTCTTGAAGGAAATTTAGCCAAATTTCCACATGCCTCACAAATTCCTTTTATGCAGTTTATTTGAGGTCCATTTTCATGATCACATAATATAGAATTTATGTAAACTTGCCTATTTAGGAGGTGCATTTTGAAACCCACATCTTTCTTCTCTCATCTTTTGAAACACCTGATAGTAGAGATCAAATTCAATATGATAACGACAACAACAAGTTTCAAAAAACTTGTTTATCTTCACATAATATGGCTTTAACCTTTGAAAAATTGTTTGCCCAATCTTTATATGAGGATATGCATTACAAAAGTTCATATACATCTCAAATTGTGTTATGTCTAGCCAATGTTTGATATGATTTTCATAAATACAAGGTCCAATCCTGTATCTCATAACATCTCTAGTATTTGATGATGGACGAGTCTGATCATGCCAAAAACCTGAGACCAAGTTCCTAAGAACATCTTCAATCCTGTCAGAACAGGGAGATCTACACATAATTGCCCAATTGCCTTCTAAACTCTCATAAAAAAACATTCTCTTTTTCTCATATTTTATCAATGTGGTTCTACTATAACCAATTTTAGTTGAAAGTGTTGACATTTTTCTTTTTCTTGCTATATCTTGATGTACAATAGATGTCAACATCACCCTTCTTGTATTGGCCTTATCCATAGTTTGAGATCCTTTCCCAATGGAATCTAAACCCTTTTTAACATTTTGAACAATATCCTTTTGTAATCCCATGTGTTTCTTCTTATTTGATGATGAATGGACACCCAACAATTGTAATGACTCTTTGAGCTCATCACAGAGAAGTAAACATGATAACAATTGGGTTTTTTTCAAGTGTATCAAGATGATTGAAATGATGATTGATCATTCCATTTACAGATTTAGCCATTGACCTCTTTCTCTTATTATAAGGTTGGTTGGCATAATATTTGAGTTTATCCATATCCATTTCAAGTAAATGATCTAAATTTCTATGACAAATTTGTTTCCCCACCTTCTCAATTAGTTTTATATGCTCATCCATACCACTAGGAGGAAGTGAACCCGACCCCTCTCCAACATGCATTGTTTGAACTTGTGCCTCCTCCCTATCTTCAAGGACCATGCATTCTTGACTGGATTCATTTGATCCAATGTCTAGATTTGGCTCGACTTGAGCATGAAAACTTCCTGCTTGTTGAGCCCTTTCTACACATGTGTCACAAAATATTTTGCAAACAAAAGTGAGAGATGATGTTAAATATATAAGTGAAGTTTATGTATGCAAGCAAACAAATTGATAAAACATGATGAGCTATAAGTGAGAGAAGTTTGTGCTATTTTTATATGCTCATCCATACTAGTAGAAGGAAGTGATCTTGACCCCTCTCCAACAAGCATTGTTTGAACTTGGGTCTCCTCCCTAACTTCAAGGTCCATGTGTTCTTCAACGGATTTGTTTTGATCCAATATCTAGATTTGGCTCAACTCCAACTTGAGGAATCCTTAGAGCATAAAACATAAAAATATTTTGAGAACATTGAAGTGATGAAAATAAAATATGAAAGACACAAAACACAAATATTGAAACAAGCATGTACCTTGTTTCTTTCTATGATAATTTTTCAAGTTTTGATCACGCCTCTTTTGTTCTTCTTCTTTTGACAATTTTTGTTGAGATGCATTTTTTATTTTTCTTTGTTGTCCCATTTTCTTCTTCAACTTAAAGATGACTCTAAACAAGTCCTCTACCAACTTAGTTAAATTATCCTCCAAATTTTTCCTTGATTGATAAAAATGAAAAGTTGTCGAGCTCCAATATTTGCCTCCTTGATAAATGTGCAAAAACTTCTCCAAAATTTGCACTCCAAGTGAATCAAAATTATTCAAGTGTACATGGAATAACTAGATCCTAGTTTAAATGAATCAAGTAGTAAACAAACAAGTTATTTCATTGTGGAGTTTGTTGTTATTTAACTCATAGGTATGCACAACATATCTAGTAATTTTAGAATTTTGGTAAAGTGTCAAAAATGTATAAATATTAGAGGTATAATTTGAATTGAATTTTCTTAATTATATTTGAATTGAATTTCAAGTTAGTTGTCGAAAATGTATAATAGAGGTATAATTTGAATTAAATTTTCTTAATTAAATATTTGAATTGAATTTCAAGTTACTTGTAAAAACATATAATAGATATAATTTGAATTGAATTTTCTTAAAATTATATTTGAATTGAATTTCAAGTTACTTGTCAAAAAGATTATATTTTGTTCTCAACTCAATGGTTCATGTTGCTTAAGTCATTTTTTAAAATATTTATTGTGATCAACATGAATGAACTTAATTATAAAATGGCATTGATTTCCTAAAATTCTACTAGAGATCAAATGTATATTGAATATAAGGAAATGTAAGTTGTAAGAGATCATAAAATAAGAAAACATGTATGTATATTGAATATTTAAAGAAAATGCATACATATATTACGTGTAAACATGTTTAAACCATAAGCAAACACATGTACATATATGTAAAGGGATTCCATACATATAAACATAACACATATTATAAGCAAGGAGGCAAATGTATGTATATATCATATAAGAAAATATATGTACATATATCATAAAAGCAAAATGTAAATTAAAGATCATCAAATGTCGAATACTAAAGATCAAAAAATAAGCAATTGTATGTATATCATATAAGCAAGTGTAAGTTAGAGATCATCAAATATCAAATACTATTTTAAAGATCATCATATAATCAAATACACATGTGGTAAATATCATAAATCTAGAATGGATGGCCTAATATGAATTTCTACTCCTAGACGAATGGCCATCTGAATGAGAACGGTCCTGCTCTGATGGATGTGTCGAACCCTGCAAATAAAATTGTGTACAAGATGTGTTAAATACATATAATTTTTATTAAATAAATTTTATGAAAGTTATTTTTAAATGAACTTGTATTTTTAAATATCAATCTAGAACTTGTATTTATCTATGCATACATAAATATATATTTTATGAAAAATCACATGTCCACTGATAGCAGATTCATCCACAGAGTCACATCGATCTTGCACATGATTTGGACCAAGGCTAGGAGTGATATGAGGTATGTCCACCTATAACAATATATATACACATATATATCAACTTACATGAATATCTAGTTAAAAAGAAATTTAAAAAATAATGAATTAAGAATTGAAACATGCACATGCACACATACATGCACATCATATGATATTGGATGACCTAAATCCTCTGAAACATTCACCTCCACCATATCCACCAAACGATCAAGCGACGAATCAACATTTGCATCCATCCGATCTATCCCATGTCATGCCATAAATGATGAATGTAGAGGACTATGAAGGTGAGATGGCATCAGTGATGATGAACCAGAACCAATCAACATATCAGTAAAACCCATAGTCTGTGCAGCTACCATATGAAATGTAAGTGGATCCTGATGCACACTAGTGCTCGCCTGAGAGTGATGGGATCCTGGAACTAAACGACCTCTATGTCTCAAATGATCTTTAACATGTTCTATACCGATCCCATTGTCTAATGCAATGTGGGCATATGCCTCCAACAGGTCCTCGGCCAAACAATGCAGAGTCATGCATGACATATCTCCTTTAAGTGCATCAAGCTGTGTAGGAGTAGGGATGCCAGCCACTATAAAAGGATCCACGGTGGTCCACTGTGCTAAAAATGGTGTGGATCGGGAATGTCTAGATATAAAATACTGACCTACACGATCATCAGATATCCTAGTGGTGGCAGCCGCAATGTCACCTATAGTGTCAATTGCTTCCTTTTGGGAAGCGACGACAACCTCATCTAGTATGGGGGCTAGAGCTAGGGTGAGAGCATGAGACCTATCACCAACCAATACCCTAAACATTGGGGGTGGTCTATCTGCTCGATGATAGGTGGGCCTATCAACAATCCTACCATGCCCTTGACCAACATATGGTGGAATGTCCAGGTAGTTAACTTTGAGGCCCAAATGGACCTCAACATACAACTGCTGAACAAAATACAATGGAATCTGGTCATTGTTTGGGTATAGACCATGTGCTGCGAGAAATCATGGGTAGATTAATGAGGCCATAGCATGATCGACACATCTAGTGACCTGGTATCCCCTAACCTTATGCACATTTTGATAAAATGGAAAACAAGTGGCTTTTATCATTTCTTTGGTGACACTATCTTGTATTTGTTTAAGGGGAACGTCACCATGTACTTCTTCCCACATGCGGGAAAGAATAGCAGTCACTCAGTTTGGGGAATATGCACTAGTCCTCTAAAGTTTATCTTTTAGTTTTTCTAGACTATGCAATATTAACATGCATGGTTCACTATATATCCTCGGGTTTGCACCTTGTGCTAATGAATCTCTCAATTTTTTTATCTGATTACTAGTATTTGCAAACAAAGAATCTGGCACAGGTGGAACATGATCTAAATTTTCCATGTTATATATATATATACAGTACACCTAAAAAAACAATGAGACTTTGGTAAATAATATATCTAGATAAAGAGAACACAAATCTAAAATAGAACTTGTAATAATTCATCTACTCATCAATAATATTTTCATACTATTAAGTTGATTTAAAAAGAATTGGAAGACAACTATAATCTATAACATAGCATCCTTAAATGGTTCAAATTTTAAATGAAATGATGAAAGAAAGAATAAGAATACAAATATTAAAGTATAAAATCATTTGAAAATAATTGGGGATAAAAATATTTGATCTAATAGTTGTTAACATAAATGAACTTGTGAGGCCCACCCCTATGCTACAACTAACATACTTGGATTATTTTGAGTTTGGTTATTGTCTATGCCTATTGATACCATTGATGATAGAATATTTAAACATTTAATTCCATATGATGATTTGATTCTGATTATGCCACATGTTTAGTAGTCTAACTATGATGATTGATCTAATTTTATGTTGATTATTGATTTTGTTTAATTTGAATCTAAAAAACTTAATGATGAATGAATGAAACAAGTGGCATGAACCAATCATGTTGCAATTAGATGAGTATGAAAATTAAGGTTAATGAAAATGAGATAAGATAGGTGTCTAATGATTTTTAAATTATGTTATAGGATCTTTATGCTATACAAATTATCAAACTTGTGTGAATGCAATTGTGTTTCAAATGGTTTGATTATTATATGAATATGAGTTACTTGGATGGATTAACATGTGTATTGAGTGTGCAGGTACATTTTCCATGGCCAATGGAAATTGGAGGCAACCCTTGGGAACCCTGAGTAATTTAACCAGTGAGACTGAGCTAAAGTCCATATGGAGGGACTATAGTTCCATTTTGTAATGTATTTTATTTGTGTTGTTATTTCTAAATTTTTGTAAATTGATTTTGATTGTCATGTTAATCCATCTAGGAGATGAGATGTCCATCCAAGTGGAAAAACTCGGATTTGAACTTTTGCGCACTTTTCGGGGATTGAAAAGTGATATTTTTTTAAGTGTTTTTATGGGTTTGAGGTCCCTAGGGAAGGTACCTATGGGTTAGGTGCCTTTTTAGCTCAAAATCTTGGGTCAGTCTCAAGATTGGACACTCTTTTTGAGGCCTTTAAGAGCTTTGACGAAATTAAGGTCTTGGGGAGTGGGACGGGGACTAGTCTTTTTCATTTCCACTTCTCCAAATTGCCTTGGAAGGCTCCAAAGATCTCACACATGTGTGAGCACACATGGGTGAGTGTGCCTAAGAGAGTGAATGGGAGGTTGACAAATGTCAACTCCCTATTCAAAGGAGTTCATACTTGAGTTCTTATAAAACAAACTCAAAACAAGGATTAGGGAATTCCTTTTTGCATTCTTGATTTTGGTTGAATTTTTTTGGGGAGTGAGGAATTTGAAGAAAAAGCTTGGAAGAAGAGGAGTTGTGCGGATCCTCAACCCATATTTCCTTGAGCTTGGTTTTAAGGTAGATTCACCACTTTTGTTTTATACTTCTTCATGTTTGTATTTGAAAGATTATATGTGTAGGTGAAAAGATGTGCTTGAAACTTTATCTATTGTGTTTGATTTGTATGTTTATTTAAAATTTCTCTTGGAGCATATATTATTTTGTTTTTGATGTATTATGTGTTATGGGAAAAGGGTTGTGTAGGGATAGGCTCACCCGAGTTGGGAAGAGCATCCCTTGTTGGGGATGGTATGGAGTAGGAACCTCCATGGGGAAGTTTAATCCCTCCTTGAGAGGAGAGGCTCAAAAAGGGGTATGAGTACCCATATGTAATTGTGAAATGGTAGAAATGGTTTTGGTGGTATGGATTTTGGAGAAAGAGGAGATATTAAAGAAGGATTGCATGTGAAATGATGGGAGTATGATATGAATTATTCTTATTGTTATTACTATGAGTCCCCATATGGAGTGCGTAGTCCACTCTCTATCCCCCACATTGGATTCTTGATGGAATCCTAAAGTTATGTGAAAATCCCTTGGGTGGGTGTGAAAATAATCTTGTGTGTATCATATGTGTGTAAATATTGTTTTTCTTGGTTTTGTTTGTACCTGGTTCCCTCGGTTGCCTCCTAGCTCAGGGGTGGTTGGATTTCCAACCAAAGGTTGGGAGGTGAGCACTACCTTGGCCATGGAGAAAATATTTGTGTTTTGTGTAGGTTGGAGAAAGTTATGAGGATCCTTCAAGTTTTGGAAAGGATTACCTATTTTGTCATATCATTATGCCTATGAGGTAAAGATAACCTCACTAAAATGTAACTACCTCTAATGGTAGAGGTGGGGAAAAAAGTGTATATATGTGTGAAGTGGTGTAGGTTTTGTATACTATTGTAACTCTCTATATCTAGAGGTCAAAAAGAAGAGTCATTATATTAATTGCATTCCCATTTCTATTTAAAAGAATATGCATTTCATTTTTGATAGAATGAATATTAGTTTGAAAATGAAGTTCTTACACTTGAATCATTTGCTTAAGGGAGTATGTTACATTTTGTTGAGAAACATTAATGGGTATTTGTAGACTTAATGCTGCTGATTTGTAAATGTCACCTTCCTCATTCTATGAATATATATATACACCTTGCAAGAAAAATTAAAATAGAATATTCTGAAAGTTAAAGGTTACATCTTTTAGAATATGGATGTGCATTTTTCTATAAAAAAAAATCAATAACAAACCGGACAATGATGCAGTAGCCAATAACAAATATGATTTCTAATTTCGATAATGTAAAAAAAATGAATGAATAGAAAAATAGAAGTTATGATATTGTTGTTGTAGAATAAAGAAATGGAATTCAATTCAAAGTACCAATATGAAGTATAAAAGTTCGCATCTTCATTTGTTTCAATTTATTTTGGCTGCAAAAAAAAAAAAGTCTATATATAAAAAGAATGGTAAATAAGTTATTACTGGATTTATATAACTGTGAGTGTTATTTTATACCAAGAAGTGAAAAAGGGTGTAAGGAATTATACACAGTTGAATGTGGATATCTTGGCATAGATATTAATTTGTTGCGTAAATGCCATTCTACATTATTATATAATAACCATGGGAAGATAAATCCTTACATTGGCCAACGGAAGTAATATCCTTAAGGGTATAGACCTCAATGGATGCATTTCTTTTGTATATCTGGCCGTAGTATACTGAGTTACAAATATTACTTCAGTCGTCATTTAAAATAGATCACCTGATTACCAATAAATAACATGGAGCTCCATGAGTCACAGCTAAGCCTTAAAATGGAACTCAGATGTTTCTTAAGAGAAGGGTAAATATTTATACAAAGATCATATTTAATCTCAAAGAGATTTATGCTTAAGACTGAGACTAAATTTGAAAATAGTGGGCTAAATAATTAGATATTACAGGAGCTCATTGACAGATTGCACCTTTCGTTGTCGAGACTGCACTTCAGACGCCTCTCTCACAACCTCAGTTGTCTAAAATTATCTGCAACTACTTATGTATAAATGCCCAGGTCGTGGCATGCCAGAGTAATAGGCAATAGCGGTGACTGAAGACCATTCCATTCCAATCGCCATGTAACCTTATTTCTTTCTCCCTAAAACCATGAAACATCAGGTGAAAATATGTTGGGCGCTGTTAGTTTAGGGATGAATAACACACAAAAGAGTATAAAGAAATAAATAAATAAAATAAAGCCTAGGCGTAGGTTGCAACATACTCCCGCAACTGACGCCCCCATCCTCCCTTTTCATCAAATGCCTCATTTCACTTGTTTCATGCTACTTCTATAGAACTTTTTGCACGCCTTTAGCTAGTTACAAACTCCTTGTTGTGGGAGACGTCTAGATTCAGACTCGTTCCATGGGATAGATTGGTAGCTGGTAGGTTGTGATAGTATATTCACACATATCTTATAGTGTATTAAATATTAGTTTGTCACTTGTCTTTTTCCCTACCTCTCGTACTGGTTGTGGAAATCAAATATGGTTGGACCAAGCGCCAGTTGGTGGAGTAACTGATTGGTCACACAATGTGGTTGGCTTTGAAAGATAGCCTCTCAACGGTTAAATGGAGCGGTTCCTGTGCACTGCCATCCAGCTCATTGGGTTGCACTCAAGCGCAATGAAATGAACCTGCAACTTACTACATTTAGAATTCACGCCATACAATAAAATAAAAAATAAATCTTCATTGGGTTTAAATCTATGACTATGTAGTTGGCTATATCAGCTACACGTGACTCTTTACGAAGATGTGAAGGAGACTATCCAGGGGCCTGCATGTGAGTGATTTCCAAAAGAAGCTAGTTAGAGAGCTCATTAATTGTTCAACCATTACTACATGTCCTGATGAGTAACCATCGATTGCATGTGCATGTTACATTACGAAATCTGGCACTAAGCATATTCAAGTTGGATACAGTGGCAAATATCACAATCCAACGGTTCATTCATCAAACTCATGGATAAATAAGCTTGGGCAGTCTATACTAATCACCAAATTATCGATAGAAATTTGTTCAGAGACCAGTCTCCATCTTGTAGCTGCTCATGCCAAGCTGTCACCCCTCTCCTAGTCTGCCACGAGATCAATTTAGATCAATAGGCATTGTCAAAAATATTGGACATATCATTATTGTTGCTAGTTTCTTGAAGAATGGAGTGGCAGCCGAAATAATAAGAGTCTAGTTAAAAAGAGAAGCAACACTCTTCAATAGTGAGGCAACCGTGGCATCACGTGCAAGCTTAGTGGAAATTGTTAAAAATCAAAGTGAATAAGGGTAGGTTAGTGTTTTGCGCTTATCTTCTTTCTATTTTTTTTTACCTTCATTCTCGAGACATAGTATTAAATAAGAGCAAATAAAAATATCCAGATAAGGACAAAAGAAACATTCAAGTAAATTTTAAAAGGACATAAAATTAAAGGTTAAAATGAGGGCTACGTGGCTTATGAGCTTAAGAGGGGGAACTCACATATGTTAATTTAAATGGAAAGAAACCAAAATTAAAGAGTTTTAATAGCACCTTTTCTTTTAATAAGAAAGAGAGGGAGATTTCTTTAATATTTATTTTGTTCTCTATGATTTTTTTGTTAGAATTTAAATATGCATAAATAAATAAATATATATATATATATTTATATTTAGCATTGAATAAAAACATCTCACATAAATATTCATAAATGGAAATAAAAAGATAATAGGTAACTAAATAAACCAATATCTTACATACATAGGTAAGAGACATTTTTTTTTTTTTGGTAATATTAATATATTAAAAAATTAGATTATTTTGGCTTTAAAGTGTTAATATCATTAATTGATAACAACATATTATTGTTGGTAATAATGTATCATTATAGACAATGGAATATTTGGTAATGGCATTAATGATTGTTATAATGGTAATAATATTTTTGAGGTAAATTTAAGATTAAATAATAATATTAGTTATAATGAAAGTAATATTATACTACAAATTGAGATTTGGGTATATTGATACCATCGTTTGATTTAATGGGGTTATCTTCAATCATGATAGGATGTTTATATATAACCATACTACTAATATTGGATGATAATAATATTATTAATGTGATTCACATTGATAGCAATATTAATTTGTAAGAATATTGATATTATCATAATTCACCCTACTAGTCTTACTTTGTGCTAGGATTAATGCTAATGTCTTTAATCTATATGACTTGGACTTGTAAACACGATTTAATAATAATGGTTCATACCCTAGTTTGGAAGATAAAAATTTAAACATCAAATGATGATATAATGACCTAATCCTAATTGAATGTCCCATGCAAGTTTAGTGTCATTACTTAACCTTGTCATCAACTTGAGTAATAGGCATAGTCATTCAACCTAATTAAGGGGGTAGTTATAGAAACCCTTCATAACCCTTACCTTGAGCCAATTGTTTTCTAAACAAGGGTGCTTGTGAGGGGTTCCACACACCTGATTTCGTTCTTTCCCACTCCCTATCCTCGGATGACATGCCGATGGTGAAGTTGCATGAGAAACTCCACTTGATGTGTATAAGGTGTTACCATGTACATGCACAATTAATAATTGTTATCATTTTATAGCATTGTTCAAAAAAAAAAAAGGTTAGTTATAGTTTTGTTCGAGTGTAAATTTTTGGGCATTACAGAACTTCAATTATATAGCCAAGAACACCAAAAAATTATAGATTGGAAAGCAAAATAAATATGTCATATTACTTGAATCAAATCTAATAAAGTTTGAATTCATTGCATACTTGTTATAACTATCTCACATGAACCAATGAAACGCAATGTGTCTCCAAATTACATAAGAAGAGATAACCTAAATGTGAAAAAGAAAAATAAATTTAGAATCCATCCTTTTGTAATGAGTTTGTTAAAATTTAAAAACATTCAAGAACCCCAAAATGGTTTGAAATTGATGAGCATAATAGAAATTCTTGAAGGCAAGAGGTCATCACAAACAATTTGGTTGTGGGCTTCAAAAATTTTCAATGAATGGTTTTCCAATAAGATGTATTAACCAAAATATTCCAAATTTTTATACAGTTACTAAAGATGTACAAAATGAGACCTTTACTAAATAAATTTCAAAATGCATCATTAAATGTATATTAACATCATCTGCACTCTAATTAAGAACATTAAAAACAACACCAACACAAAGAGATAAAATTAAAAAGTTCCAACTAATGATGTTATAATAATCCTCCCCAAGTTGATCCTCTCATCCCAATCATCATACTTAATGTTTTGGTACTTGAATCATGTTTATTATATTATGTGCTTCTCAACACTATGTAAATTAGAACTCTTAATAAACATGTTTTTTAAGAGGAAGCATTTTCTCTTTCTATTACCATAATGATTATTCTTGTTTTTATAACTTGCTATTTTACTTGTAGATTTTCAACTTTTTATTATGTAAATCATTCTTTGATACCCAAGTAGTTTGAAGACACTTTTAAGATGAAGAAAATATAGATTTATCATTTGTAATCCTCATCCTTCCTTGCTACATGAGTAATTTTTTTTATGAAAACCATGTTTAGGAATGAAAATATCCAATCCCTTATGCTTTTGAACTAAAGTTTGCAATGCTTATGGTTCTTTTGGCCTTATAGATTCTTGAATCATTTTATAATATAAAACCTACATCTAACCTACTTTGGCTCTAATAATTGTAAACCCTTTAGGAATTCTAAATTGTTGGATCTTGTCTTGATTTTCCCACCATTGTTATTCCTTTTGAAATTTTTACAAATTAGGCAAAGAATCCTTGCACTTATATAGAGGATCCTTAGGTATGTTCTTAAAATTATTTAAGGTTAAATGACTTAATCTAAAATAAAGGCATATACGGATCTCTTGCAATTGTAACCTCTTTACTAGTGTGAACATATTTGATACCTTGATGGCATGACATAGATGATGTTGCTTGATATTGCTTTATCCATGGATACCCAAGTAAAATATGAGATACATCTAAAGAAGAAATAATATGACATAGAATAAGAACTTCCCTCATCTTTTAGACCAAAAAATTAAGGTAAAATAATGTATCCTATAGTTTCAATCAACATATCATTAGTCAATTTTAAAGAAACCCTCAAATATGCATATGCTTGTTTATAAAATGATGATAAAACAAAAATTATTCAATGCATGTACATTTTATTGGTGAGTAAGATCAATAAACACACCCTTACATGGTTCATGATCCACACAAAACCAAAGGACCATTATAATTATTTGGTAATATCTCACAATGTGAAAAAGGTGTCAAAAAAATTAGCATACCTAAACCGTAAATTGACTTGTCATAAAGTGGGTGGGTAGCTTAGTGGTGGAGATTTACATCCTAACTAGTTCATGTAAATTTCAACATGGTATTAGAGGCAAGCTAGGTGCATTTGACACCTATGTTGTGGCTAAAGGGAGTGTGTTGGAGAAATGATACACACCTAAGCCATAAAAGGACTCATCACAATGTGAGCCATTAGCTCAATAGTAGAGGATCCTAACACCAAATGGGAGGTCCTAAGTTTGAATAATGGTTAGTCCATAGAAATTTCTATACAATTCAATCACTAGTACGTAAGAAGAAGAATAAGTACCCTTATAATTTTTATTAATACCAAAAAATCATTCCTCACATGTAGGTGAATCAATGATTTCAAGCTCGTCAACATGTATATGTACCTCAATCTCATGACCCTTATATCAAACCATTTTATTAGATTTATTTAGTGTAAAATATTTAAATTTTCATTAGGAGGAACAATTGAAGGATTGACCCCAATATTAACCCTCTCAACCTAATTTTTTTTTATCAATCAAATCCTTAATCAATTATTCCTTAATCCCATAAAATGTTGAGTATAATTACAATTAACTCTACAATTTAATAACAAAATTCTTTCTCATTATATCTTTTGGGAATAACCTTAGATTTATCTAATGGCCTAATAGGAGGAAGTGTAATCATGTTTGCACTAAGTAAATTTTGAAGCACATTTTACAAAGGAAAAAGTTGGAGGCTTTAGAGTCATAATATTAGAAACACTTATAATGTATAGTTTGTACAATGGTCATTTCCATTATTTTTTACTATCCTTTTGGAAATAATTTTTCTTTTCAAATTTACAAGGGTAGGATGATGTAGATGAAGCATTAGAAGATCCATAATTAAGTGTGGTAGCCTCAAACAACTTTAGTTCTTAACATTCATCTCACTTGCACATGCAAATGTTAAGAATGTATATACTTTGTAGATCCTTGTTTACAGTCAAAAAATCTAAAATAATAAACTTCAATCCAACATTCCCAATATTTGCATTGACCAATTTCAATATTAAAAAATAGACCCAAATGGAAGATAATACAATCATTTAATAGCATAATATTTTAAATTTCATGGGAAGAACTTAGCCAATAACTTATCATCATACACAAAATCCAAATATGTAGCACTAAAGAACCTTGAATGTGTCATGGGATCTCCTTTAACATTGTGCATCTCAAATCTAGGATCCAAAAATCCAACAAAAAATGGATATGTAAAATTTTCAATAGAAATTGAATTGTGTTTGATTTTTATATGTATGTCTTTTTTTGTTTCCATTAGGTAAGGAATCAACATTACTTTTTATCTCAACAAGCCTTTAAACATCAATGTCAAGGGTAGATAGAGGCACACTAGGATTAAGGACATGAATGAAAGTGGCAAGATGAGAAATGGAAGGTGGTGTACAAAATTTGTCATGACATAATAAATGAGTGTGGAGTGACAAAGACTTGCGTAGGAATATCACAGTGAGGGGAACATGGGAAGTGTAAACAAAACTAATGAGAACTAATGTGGAGACAAGAGGACTATGTGCATCATAATAAGTAAGCATGAGATGAGATCTAGGAAAAAGGAAAGGATAAATTTGGGGAGATTTGGTGGAAGGAGAAATAAATTGCATAAGATAGATAGGAGTAAAACAATAAGGAGGAATACATGAAGAAGAAGCTTGGGATGGAGGGAAAATGGCACATCACTCAAAGGGATTGTTGAGCTTATCCTTTTACCTATTTAACTTTAAGTACTTTCTTTCCACATGGCTTATTAATCAACATAGTATATGAAGGAGATCAATCATTGTACTAGGATTAATATTACTAGCCAAATTTGCAAGATCCAAAGAAAGGTTGTGTGCATCAAAGCTATATCTTGATTACCATTTTCTCAACAAGGGCCTCATGGTCAAATGATTCTTCTCCATTATGATAAATTTAGTATCATGCATATTCCCAATCATACCAATTTTATCTTGATTCACAACCATGGTGGGATTGAACTATGACTTCTTACTAGGAAAAGAGGATGATTTTGGTATTAGAAGGAAATAAGGATTGAACAATGTTTAGATTTGATTAAGAAATTAGACAATGAGAAAGCACTTAAATCTAAAAACTAAATAAGATTCAAGAAAACCTTTATGGCCAAATCATAGGACATACCAAATTAAATGGCTTTGCCAAAATGAAAAGAAAATAATTTCTTTAGAGTTTTCTTTTCTAATTAGCTAGGATAAATAAATACAATAAGTAAACACACAAATTACCTTCGAACATACAATTGAATTTAAAAATACTAGACAAGCACACTATAGAATTGACAAAGAGGGTTAGGGTTTTTAGCTTCATTTGTTATATGGAGATATTTTATTGTAATGTACATAATCAATGATATGATTCTTGATTTTTTATAAGATTTAATATTATGACACCTTAACAAACCAAGATATGACTTTCATGGTTCACTCCTACATGTATGGAATTTACATTTTCATCTACAAGTTTGACCCTAAATTTGTAGTTTTAAAATTATTTTGTGACCTTGACCCCTACACTTCTAGTCTTTAGGAATTTATTTATCTCCATTTCTTAGACTATGTTGAGAGCCATTATAATGTTTTTTTGCACTAACTTTGGGAGGAAACTCATTTTTCCTTACTCAAACCCTTGGATTGATTTAAAAAAATTGAACAAGTTAAAATACATGCCAAATATAAATGCAAGTGCCTAGGTATTTTATCCTTGTAATCTTAAAAGTTGATGTAATACTCTAATGATCAAATCATATGTTGATCTATGATACATATGGATCGATATCTAAATGAATTAGAAAATTTTCTTTTATATAACACTGTAGCTCTAAAATTTTAATATTTCATGAGCTCAAATTGTTGAGAAATAACTAATTGGAAGTATTAAACTTGGGACCATATTTAAATTTGGATATATAAATGTGTGTGCCAAAGAAAAAAAATGAAAAGAATAACTTTTGGATCTATATCCTTGATATGTTTGAAGCTAAGTCTAGTCTAGGCTCAAGTTAATGGCTAAAATTTTGCAAATAAAAATGCAACTTGGTTTGTCTAGTACATATGTGTTTAGTTTATTTGTTGTGTTATTAGTTGGATGATAGTTAAGGTGTCCACTATGAAATGGTAGATGATGGGGAGGTGATGTTGGAGCATAATGACACTTGAAATAATGTTGTGGATGCATTGAAAAATCCAATCAACATAAAGAAGTTCAAGGGGTGTAGTTTTGAACTATAGACCTCTCATCCCCTATCAAATAGTTGATAGTTTTGATATTCATTTTTCTCTTGAAAGGTGTTTAACAAGAAAAAAATATATGCAAAACGGGGAAGCAAAATACTATATTGAAAATGATTTAAAAACTTTCAAACAGATGCAATTTGAATTCAAAAAATTTTAAAAAAATTGAATTTAGGGTTTTCAAATTAAACAAATAGATGCATTTTTAACTCTAAAAAAATTGAATTTTAAATACTTAGTGCTCAATAGTGCTCGATATGCAAACTGGAATGATGAACTTTGAAGAGACGAACGAAAATTTTCTTTCGCTGGAAAGAAAAACCTTGTTTGGTCGCTGTCACGGTCTTTGTTCACCGCACGCACCAGGGACAGTGACTGGTAAAAGAACAAAGTAAAAGTGACAGGTTAAAATGAAACAATTTTTTGTTTTTGGTCATATTAAGGGGGTTCGGTTGAACCCATGTTCGACCAAACCTATTTAAATATGTTTTTTTATTTAGGTTTTATTTCGTTCGGTTGAACCATGGGTTTGGCCAAACCCAATGGTTCAACTGAACCCATTCAATATGGTGAAAGGGAAAATTTGAAATTTCCTTCCTCTTATAAAGTGTAAACCACTATTCTAAAGCCACCCATGATCTCTTTTGCATTGAGATCTCAAAGGTTTTTTTGTTGAGTGAAAGGTGCAAAATTGGTCTTTCTCCTTTTAGGTCCAAAAAACCTAAAAGCAAAAGAAAGGCCCTTGCACCAATTTTTCTTCATTTCACTTATCATTGGATTTTGGAAAATTCATAGGTAAATGGTGAGAGCAAGTCTGGTTCTAAAAAATAACCAACACCACCCTAATAGATTAAACCCCTAATTTGAATATCCTTTGCATTGAAATCTCAAGGGTTTGTTCTTGAGTGAAAGGTTGGAAAATTAGTCTTTCTCCTTTTAGGTCCAAAACCTTAGAAGCAAAAGAAAGCCCGCCCCATTTTTCTTCATTTTGTTTTGGTGAACCTGCATATAGAGCATAATATTTCTTATTTGGAGTGCATTTACATCCTAGATTTAGCTTGCATTAACATTTCATTATGTTTTGCATTGTTCAATTTGGATTCTAGGGTTTCAAAATTTGTATTAGTGTAAATCTCATTTAGCTTGCATTTACGCACTTAATTTCATTGAAAAACACAAAAATTGTGCATTTGCATCATAAAATATAAAAATCATAAAAATAAATTCTAAAATTCTAAATATTTTCAAAAAAAATAGTGCTTGGACTCATTTTCCACCTTGGGCTAACCAATCCCATTGCATAATTTTCACTGCACTTTTTAGCATTTATAGATCAATTTCTGAGTTTCTACTTGTCATTTCTGCAGTTCAGTTTTACTTTCTAGAATTTTAGTTATAAGCATTTCATTATTGTTATCTTATATTGCATTTACATTCACCCTACATTTAGTGGCCTTTCCATGAGTGTTTTGTGTCCTATTTCTAATACATTAGTGAGAATAAGTTCAAGACTCATGTCATGCCACGATAGAACAATTGTTGTGGATCTTGGGTTATCTAGAGCTTTCACTCCTAGTATTGACACTAGTACACTAGGCATGGATAACACCCCTAGAAACTCTTTACCTTCAGATTTCATGCAAGTTGAAACAAGGAATGAAAAAATCTTGCAAGGAAATATAATTCATATTCATGAGGATCTAGTAAACTTACAACATCAAATAATCATTAAAAACATAAATCCACAACTACAATTCCTACAATATAAAACATTCATTGCATGCTGGAAAGTGAAGATGACCTTGACCTTGTGAAAAACATAATGCAAATCTTTGGAAAGCATCTTCCTGCAACCACTATCTGTCCTTTACCCACAAGAAATGTTACAAGCCAAGGAGGAACTCAAATTCCTCCTCCCACAACCATAGTCTCAATACCCACATATACCAATCCTCAAGTCTTTACAACACCACAAGTTAGTAATGTGATTCCTTCTCTAGGTATTCCTACTAGCATCTATAGTTCCTATGTGGCATCACAAGTTATATCTCCTACCTTACCATCTATGAGCATTCCATTCACTTGTCGTATAAACACATACACTCCATCACCACTTTCACTTCCATCCAAGAACACAAGCAATGACCCTTTCATAACACAACTATTCCAAATTGTTTCATCCCTTCAAAAGAAAATTTCTACCATCAACCAAAACCAAAAAATACCCACCTACATATTATGTCAAAATTAGCCCATTATCCTTGGAGATATTGTGAACATCGATGCCACAAGGTGTAGAGGTGCCTATGTTTGAGAAGTATGGAGGTAAGGGAGATTCCTCTAACCATGTTAATGCCTACACTTCCTTATGTAGTGACTTTGTCCTTGATGAAAAACTCTTGGCAAAACTTTTTCCTAGATCATTGAAATATATTGCCTTGGAATGGTTCTCTTCCTGATCGAACAACTCAATCCGTTCCTTCAATGAACTTGTTGAGGCATTTTTAAACCATTTCCAGGTGAATATGAATCCCAAGATGACCTTGGCCGATTTTAAGGGATGCAAGCAAAAAGAGGACAAAAAGATAACTAATTTTATCTCATGCTATCAATTGCTTTATTCCAAAATCGATGTCAAGGTTCCCAACCCACACCTTCAAAATATGTTCATAGACAACTTACAAAGTAAAATTCAAGACAAGTTTACCATGATGAAATTCGTATCCTTTATGCTCCTATGCACTACCCTCTGTGATTATTAAAATTCACTTAGTAGTCGATGTACAAGGTCCACTTCTAGCCGAATCAAGAAATTTGAACCCACAAACAAAAATAATTCCCAACCTTTTATAAAATAAAATAAAGGGTTCCTTCAATTCAACCCCCCTCAACAAGCAACTCAAAAATTCAAAAACCAAGTAGTTGTTGTCAAAACCACGGTGCCCTTTAGTTATGGCGATCCAAAAAGATAATTCACTCCCTTACCCAATATCCTTCATAATACAATGTCCCAATTTCTAGAGAAACAAATGATTACCTTTCCACCTATCAAAATCCTCAACCCTAATAATCCTTTACCCTAAAGCTTCAAATCCAATTATTATTTCCACTATCGCCGAAAAAATGGACATGACATGGAGCATTGAAAGGATCTTTAAACATCTTGTCCAAGACCTCATTGATTCTAGTTGTCTATCCATTGGAGGTGTTAGGGATCAAGGAAATAAGTCTATTGCCACTCCTAACCAAAATTTGTAATTTTTTACCAACCTAATTCCCAAACACAATATTTCATTTGTGAAAGCCAGTGAACCTACAAAGAATGATGTGATGAATGATGATATAGATGATGAAAATGATGCTTCTATTGTAAATAATGTTGACAATATCAATCCTATGGATGAAATGATAGAGGCGATAGACGCCATCCCTCAAAAGGGCTGACCTAAGAGTCCTCTTGAGATTGATTTCTCCTCTAAGGATATACTTAAATATTCTCCCGATGGTCCTATCTACATAGCCGACCAAATCTATGACAAGCACACTAATGGGATACTAATAGATCCTACCTATGGAAAGAATGTGATCACCGAGGAATTCCTACTTTTGAATGAACTCTATCAAGATGAATATGATAGAAAGAAAGCATGGATCAAGAAAAATATCAGCTTTGTGTGCCCTAAGATAGGATTGATCACCCTACCATTGCAAATAGGACCAAAAATATTAGATGTCACATTCTCCATCATCCAACAGTCAGCACAATTTCGTGTGAAGCTAGGCCACCCATGGATTCACTCCATGAAAGTGGTCCCTTTGGCTGTGCATAAATGCTTAAAGTTTCCCTTTAACAATGAAATATTCATTGTTCATCATAGTGGCTTTACCCCTTGTCATCTAAAGTAAACTTTTTCCTAGATGCCTTTGGCCTGAGCCCATGGAACCTCTCAAGCCAAGGGAAAAATTCTTTTTCTTTTCCTATCAAAAGTTCAAGGAAAATAAGATCATAGAATTATCTCTCTGAACCATGTCCCCGTCCACCTCTGAACCTCCCATCCTAGACAAAAATGTGCTTCAACCTAAACAACAACCAAACAACCAACACAACCAAAAATTTAAACTTCACCTACATCCTATAAAGGACCAAGAGACAATGAAAACAACCTAGTCACACCTCCTAGAATAAAACAAGTGTTCAAGGAAAAGAGAAAGTGGTTGAACAACCTCCTATGGCTCCTTATGTTCCTCCCTCTAGGGAAGAAAAGAAACCTATGGTTGATCATCCCACTCCTACACAAAAGTAAATTGGAAAAAAGACCAAAATAAATAGAGGTGCTAGAGAGTGTAGGAAAAGACGTTGTTCCCTTGCTCATAGGTTACATGAAACTAAACAAACAAAATTAAAATCCAAACTTGACTAAAGCAATGCATGATGAGTCCCCTCCCCAACCAAAAAAAAAATGATCCAATACAAAAACCACAACAAGAGTTGAACTCTTCAATGGACATTATCATTCGACTTCTTATTGTGGTTAACTTGGATGATGATGACAAGATAATTAAAATCGATGAAGAGGTGCATAACAAATTGAACACATTGTTTTCCTCTTCCATTACCTTAAATGAAAAATATCCTATAAAGAGTGTTGAACCTGGTGCTTCTCCTAGTTTGGCACTTTCCCTTGTCCCTTTGGCTAGTTTCCCACCCTTGGAATACATAGAACATGATTGGGAGGTGGATTACTTTCTCATAGGTTTACTTGCATTTGCATTACTAGTCGTTTGCATTTTATTTTTCCTTTTCTTTTTATTTTTTGTGATTTCATGTGCGTAATGTGATCCCCCGTGATGTTTTGTTTGATGTTCTCTCTCTTCATGACATTCTCCTATTTTCACCTTCATTCCTCTCTATTTCATGCATCACTTTCACTTTTTATCTTTATCTTTTTCTTGTGTTTTCCCTTTGGGGATCACACACGGCATCGACACATTCATGTCTCCTTCATGTTGACCCAAAAGGATTTTTCTTTCCTTTAACCTTTTCATTTATCTCTTTCATTTATCGTGTGTCCTCCTTTTGTGGATGACACAAGGCGTTGATACATTCGTGTTTCTTCCATGTTGACCCAAAAGGTTTTTCTTTTTTTTCTCTCTCTTTGTGTCATTCTTCCAGTTCTGTGTATTTGGGATATGATGAGAGTTCTAAGCTCTCTAAAAAAAATGTAGCAAATAACATACTGACCCCAAATCCATAGATCCCTTATTTTTTTGGTGTTTTCATTTTGGGGGAAAACCCTCCCTTTTATTTTTCTCTTGCATAGTGCAGCTTTACTCAGAAACATATGACCTAACATAGGGCTTCCCAAGTTGGCTCTTATGTCTTATTTCTTGTTTTCATTTTTCATTTGCTACTTTAAAGTAATTTCTCACACTATGGTATTTAGCAATTCATTTAAAGTGCGAGAATACATTGGCATTATTCTTTTGCATTTTTCTTTTTTTTGGTTCTTAGTGCAACCTTGTTACTTCATACGATGTGTGTGTTTCTTTATAGATGACATTGGGTATAATTTACTTCAAGAGCATGCTCTCTCTTAGAAAATTCCATTCATGTTAGTGGCTTGATGTGACACATTGTAGCCCCCAAGTTGTGAATTTTCTATTCTTTGATTGGTCATCTCTTGGAGACATTAGGCACAATGTTCCCTAAGTTAAAGATGCGGCATGAACTAAGTAAGACTCCTTTGAAAATTTCCTACTTTTGCATTTTTCATTTTTTATTATATGGCCACACTACATAATACAACTTGCATGCCTATGGAGCCATCTTGTTTGTTCATGAGCTCCAAACATATGAAGTTTTTCTTGTCTCGTGAAGCTCAAAAAATTATTTTTTTGTGGCGCCTTATTAAAGTTATTAGGAGGTATAACTTTGGTATGGTTGAGCAGGAAGCCCAATCCAATGCATGAATTTACCCATAGCCACTTGTGTGTGTGTGTGAGTGCATACTAGCAATGAGTGTATGTTTCCCATCTTTTAGGACTTCTCACCTAGTGGACAACCAGGACTTCCATCACCTTAGAGTGAGTATGCATTTTTCTAGACAAAAATCCTAGATCCAATGTGCATTGGGATGGAAAAACAGTAAAAGCTTGATCCAATTCCTTCATTTCTTTTCTTTTCTCTTTTTCATCTTTGGCAGTGTATCATTTTCATGTGTGTTCCTTTGTGCTTATGTTTGGTTTTCCATGGGATCTTGATCCCGGGGGCTTGATCACCCCTCTTGATTGTTGCTATCTCATCTTGCTAGCATTGGTTAATTGGAACCACTCCTGGTGTGTGTCTATGTACTTTAGTGTGAGTTTGAAGTAGGTTCATCCTCTCACTAAAGTGGGGGCTAAATGTAGTGTCAAAAAAAGGATCCTTTGACATTTTTTGCACTTTTTTGTGTCCTCCTTGTGGATTTTGGCTTAATGTTGATAGCACATTCACTTTAAGTCTTGGGACCTTGTTTACTAATGGAATTTAATGGTGCCTTGAAAAAGTGTTGTGAAGTGTTGTAACACACTTTCACACTTTTCTAGGGTTTTATCAATTAACTAAGTATAATAAACATAATTTTAATCATAATTAATTTTATTCTTTCCTTATTTGTAGTGTTGTGAAGTTTTCTAACCCACTTTCACATTCCTCTAGTCTTGTCATTAATAATTGGGTTTTCGTATGCTTTAATTGGCCCCATTTTGCATCCCCAAGTCTCATTTCTTGCATTTTTTTTAGGATAATCCTGACACCAATCAGTAACCAATCATAATTTAGGTGTTCCTGGCTTGTGTGGGTAAAATTTAGTGTCTAGGACTCATTTTCCACATTGGGTGAATGAGTCCCACCTATGTCTTTTTGGCCCTAATGCAAGTTTCACACATTTCTAGACACTTTTGATTTTTGGTCCCATACATTATGTGTGATGGGACTCATTCGACACCTTGGGCGAATGAGTCGCGTGTGACCAAAATTCAAATTTAAATAAAATTTTTGGTGGGATTTTAGTTTGCTAAATTTGAAGTCAGAATTTAGCATTGTAATATCAAGAATTCTTGCATAATTAAGTATAAATACAAGGTTCTTTCCCCCATTTCATCCTATCAAGAAATCAAGTGATCCTAGAATTGAAGAGTTCACAAGAGCATTTGAGCATTCACAAGACCATTCAAGGAATTTCAGGGGAAGATTATTAAGCATTTAAGAGAATTCTTCAATTTTTAATCATCATGTCAAAGATTTCTTTCATTATGTTGTTTTAAAGCTAACAATTGTGATGTAGGATTTGTGTTTCAAGTGAGTGCTTCATTTAAGATCCATCAACATCAAGCAAGATTCCAAGTCTACATCCATTGGAGCCATTACCTACATGTTTGAAGCACTTTATTGCTAGGGTTTGGTGAGTTGCAACATTGCTATTTGTTTATTCATCATTCTCTTTCCATATTCCTTTCAATTTCAAGGTTTAATTACAAACAAGGTGTTTGAACAAGGAAAACCCCTATTCACTAACCCCCACAACAGTTTCCCATCTTCTTGTGTGTGATTTGTAGGGCTAGGTTACATATTTTCCAAGAAGAAAAGTTAGAGAAAAGTTTTCAAGTCACTAAAAGTTGTCAAATTTGTCATCAAGCCTTGGAGAAGCTTGGAGAAGACCTACATGTGGTATTTACAGTTTCGGATCGGGAAACTAGTCAAGAAGAACAAAGTAGACTGAGAGGCACATAATCCACTTCAGAATTTTCAAAAAAGAAGAAGTGGGCTAGTTCACCACGATTGGTGAATGAGTCCCATTGTATAGGCCTGAATAAGATTTTTGTAGATCTGGATACCCTTTTGGCTAAAACTTGCTCTTGTGCATTTTCTAGAAAACTAGATTGATTCACCTAGTCTGGTGTATGAGTCCTAGTAAACTTCAACAATAGAATTTCTAGTGATCTAGACTGCCATTTTGTCTTCTTTAGCTCTACAAGTGCACATTTCTAGTTTCATAGTTTTCTATTGCATTTTGTTTATCTGTCTAGGCCATTTAGAATTTGTTTGCATATCACATTGTGTTTTTGAACTCATTGTCTTTTCCAAGTTTATACTTTGTGGTGAACCCCTCATTAGACATTATTCAATCCCCAAAATCTTCCCTTTGTTAGAATTGAATCTCTTTTGCATTGAAATCTCAAGGGTTTGTGCTTGAGTGAAAGATTGGAAAATTGGTCTTTCTCCTTTTAGGTCCAAAAACCTAGAAGTGAAAGAAATCGCCCCCCCCCCCCCAAATTTTTCTTCATTTCAATTATCATTGGATTTTGGAAAATTCATAAGTAAATGGTGAGATCAAGTTTGGTTTTAAAAAAATAACCAACACTACACTAATAGATTAAACCCCCAATTTGTGGATGAAACACACTCTAAATTGGGTTCCTATCCTTTCCAATCTCTATTATGCTATTGGTTGGGAATTATATCTTCACAGTGCTAGGGTGCGAGAATGAAATTTTTAAATAATACAAAGTATATTATTGCAAAAATAATTATATTGCAACATATTTTTTAATATTTTGACTGTTTTAAATTTTGAGTTGTATCTTTCAATATAGCCAACCATATACGTGGTGCCTGGAAAACATGATCAAATCTAACATAGTACTACATATGTAATTTCAAGTTTGGAATTCAAAATTATAAGCCACTAACCACATATAATTATCTCTAGTCCACCACCCACCATGCAAATCCCACATTCTATATCTCTACCACTTCAATAATAGTTAAACTAGAAGGGGGTAAAAGCACAAAGCTGTGTCACACTTTATAAAGGAAACGACCAACGCTGAACCAATTTTTAAACTTGAATCACTAAAAAGTGGCATATATGTTTTGAATTTTGAAATGATCTAAACTAGTAAAATATGTATTTTTTAGTATATTTTATGTTTGTATTTTTAAAAAAAATATAAAAAATTATTTAAAACTAGTTTTTAATAAATTAAAACTATAATTTAGTTGCTGATAAAATGCTAAAAAATGAAGTTGCATGGGACGTCAAACTTTTTATAGTAATTTTTTTTTTCTTTCAATTTTTTTGTGTGTATTTATAACTTGAAATTTTTGTGCATAGATATATTTTTTTCCAATTTTGATAAATATATATTTTTAAATAAATATTAAAATGTGGGCGAATAAAAAAACAACAGTTTTCATCAGACATCAACTTTCATATTAAATATTTATCTAAAATGGAAAAAAAATTATGCCATCTTAAAATACATTCTTTTATCTAGTGCATCATATTTTTTTCTATTTTTTTTAATAAGTTTTAGTATTTTTCCTTGGCATAGTAATCAACCTCATATTTTGTGCTGAAAACCTACTTTTAGTACAATTAAAAAATAAAATATAAAAAAATTAAAGTATTAAAATAAATATATTTTTGAAAACTACACTTATGGATCTACAAATGGGTATTTTTATATTTTTTAAAAAATGTTGTTTACATTAGCAGGAGTTATTAAAACTTCAAGTTTTTCAAATAATTTAATTTTTTTGGTAAATTGGACTCAAAGTGATGCTCCATACATTTTTAGCCAACATTTTTTGTTGAAAAAGTTGTTGAAGCATATAACTTAGCTATAATGAATCTTACTAGATCATATGTTTGACCAAAATTGATTTTTAGTTAGAAATACTTAAATTCAGTTATGCTGATAAGTTGGCTGAAAGTGTGACACAGCTTTGTGCTTTTACCCAAGGGTCTTGAATTTATAACGTTAGTAGAAGTTATGGTAATTGAAGAAATTAAAATAGGAATGAAACTCTTGCTTCATGGATGAGAGAAGTATGCTTCCAACAATTCACATAGTTGACTAAAAGTATATGCCTATTCTTAAACTGTACATTTCTAGCATGATTGGGGTAGGAGAGATTATTACTGGGGTAAGTCCTAGATGATAACACCTTATGTATAGGGATTAGTAGGTTTTCTGGAGAGTGGTGAGAGGGGGTACCAAGTGACCACATTTTTGTTCTATTTATACTATGTATTCTTTCATCCGAAGCCCTTCTTTTACAAATTTCATTGGTAAATTATGCTTGAATACATATACATATGCTCATGGACTGCTACCATCCTCCATCCACACAGTTCTATGCATGAAGGTCGCATCTATCAACTCAAGCTATTTTGTGATGAGGATTACCTTAAGAAGCCACCAATCATGAGATTTTATTGAAGGCATGTGTGAATCAAGATATTAATCTAGAAGAAGGTGTGACTACCTTCTCAGTTATCTCCATGCCATACCCAAAGCAGATGATAATGGAAGCATGGGATATTATTTAAGATAGTTGTAATAAAAGACTAAGTTATGCATCTTTAAGTGCTTTATGTACATTTACTATTTAAAATGTGATTATTTAAATTTATGAACTTTCTCACAAAATAAGAGTAAAATGTCATCTTTTTGCATTATTGATTTAATATTAGCATGCTTCTATCATCCAAAAAAATTCCAATTTGCATTTTTCTTTTTGAATTTTCTTTATGGAAATCAAGCAGGTTAGGCATCAAGTGATTTCCTAATATCATTAATAGTATAGAACAATGAGTTATTAAATCTTCGTGCAACATAGATGTTTTAAAATCAAACCAACCATATTAAGGTAAACATATGGAAACAATAAATTACATCATATAGAAGTTTGATAAATTGGAAGTAAATTAATTCCTAACCTATATCACTCCTTAGCTAGTGCACAAATCCTCTGAATCTATAATAATGATTTTTTGGAGACCAAAAAAGTAACCCTTCTACTTTTTTTGTCTTGTTTGGGTCCTCCTTGTGATTTTGTCTTAATTGTGCCTTGATTTAGTGTTGTAATGTGGATAACACATTCACATTAGGTCTTGGACCCTTGTGAATTAAAATAACTCAAGTGGTACCATACTTAAGTGTTGTGAAGTGTTGTAACACACTTTCACACTTTTCTAGAGTCTTGTAAATGTATTTCACCTAAATAACCTCTTTTTATCATTTACCAAGCCTTATTTCGAAGTGTTGTAAATTGTTGTAACAAACTTTCACACTTTTCTAGGCTTGTCATTGATAATTGGACCCATTTTACACTTACAGGCCTTACTTAAGTGTATTTTTGAAAATAATCTTGATAAACATCATTTAAGATATCTAAATTTTGAAACCCACTTTAAATTCCTTAGGTGGGATCCATTCGCCATTAGGGAAAATGAGTCCCCTTTGGCACAAAACTCAAATTAATTTCAAATTTATGGCAAGTTTTTATTTTCTAAGACCTAAGGTCAACCTATGATGTATTTTCGAAAATTATTGCATAATTGTGTATAAATATGAGGTTTTTCTACTCATTTCCTCCTCCCTAACTTTGTAATCAATCCAACAAGCAATCAAGTGATTTTGCATTCAAGCATTTTGTTTACAAGAGTATTCAAGCACATTGGAGCCATTAGTTGCATGTTTGCAACATTCTACTTCAAGGGTTTGGTGAGTTCTAGCATTTTCTTTCTTCATTGATCATTCTCTTTTCATATTTTGTTTCACTTTCAATGGTTTAATTACCAACCCAGGCTTTGACCAAGGCAAACCCCTATTCACCAACCCTACAACAATTTTTCACTCTCTTTGCATGTACTTTCAAGGTTCAGGTTACAGATTTGTCAAAGAGAAAGATTGGAAAAGTTTTCAACAAATTATCAAAGCTATTCAAAGTTTTCAAAACCCTAAAAGAAGCTTGGATAACACCTATAGGTCAAATTTGACAGTTTCAGACCCAGATCTGAACTAGAAGCAAAAGTGCAGACTGAGGGCTATAGATTCCATGTTTGGATTTCTAGAAATTTGGAAGTGGACTGATTCTCCATTAGTGGTGAATTATTTCCACTGTCCAGGCCTAAAAAAAGGTTCTATGGATCTAATTACCCTTTTGTTTGAAACCTATTCCTACAAAGTTTTCCAGAAGCAAGACTAAGTCACCCAGCTTGGTGTATGAGTCCCAGGCAACATAAAATGTGAATTATTCAAGATTCCAGAGCTCCTTTACATCTCTTTCTAGTCTCCATGTGCACACTTTGAATTTCATAAGTTTCTGCTACAATTTACTTGCATTTCTAGGCCATTTTCATATCACACCGTGTTTTCAAACATGTAGCATTTTCTTAGTTTTGCATTATTGGTGAACTTATTTATCAATTTTCACCCTTAAATACAATACCCTTTGACATATTTCAATCTCCTTTGCATTGGAATCTCAAGGCTTTGTTCTTCAGTGTGAACATTGTGAAATCGGATCGCCTTTTGGTGTAAGGAAGTTGTGCATTCCATTTACATTGTCCACAAATTTGTGTTTCAAGAAATAAAATTTATTATGGATCTTTATACCCATATTATACCATACACCAATTGTAAGACCTATACCTATATTTTGTTTGAGGAAGCAGGTTGTGAAATTCCGACAAGTCCTAATTGTGGAGCTTGCATGGGTGGCCCTAGAGATAAATATGTCCACATAAATGAACCTTAGAGACATTAAATGTTTTGATGGTGCATCATCATGATAAATTTTAATCTAGAAGATAAAACTTACATATTCTATAAACCTTGAGCATGAAATATTTTTCTTAGCCTTTGTCACTGCTATTAATTCCTTCTCAAATCTTTTTCTTAGGTTCAAAAATCTGAATTGGAGATTTTAAGATTTTCAATCAATTTTTTTTTTCTTCTGAAAATGACACTCATGAATACTAAGCTTCTTTAGGTTTCACTTTGTCATCCTCCTTATCAATTCTAAATTTTATAGTACCTTCTTCTTAAATTATATTTAGTTCTATGCTAGCTTTTCTATTAGTATTTACTATAGTGTTTTTCCATCCATATGAGTGTTAAAATATGTGCTTTCCTTTTATTCTTGGAGGGTTTTTCTCTTGATTTTTGAAAAGTACATACTTGCTAAAATATGTATTCCTTGTTCCCAATGGTTGTGTCAATGAAAGGCTTCCATAATGGAAAAAAAAATCTTTTATGGTTGTCTTGATGAACCATTCAATTTATGTCTATTATCTATTAAAATTATTATTACATATAGTACTTGCTATTATTCTTTTATTTAGTATTTCTTTATATTGTAGTAATAGTTAATGTTCTGTTTATTTTTTTAGAATAATATAATTGGAGGGTGAACCCACACCCGTAGTTGCATTAAAACACAAAGAACATAAACCTAAATTTACTCTCGAGAATGTAAGGGAATTATTATTTTATAGTACATACCATTTGTTTTTATTAAAAACATACTCATTTTAATTTATCAAACCTAGTCCTGAGTTTTATCATATTTATTTTGCATTCAAATTTTAAAGAATTATTGAATCATGTTTTACTTCATAAAAGTCATATATCCAATATGCCTATTTAGTTATGGATTTTCTGTGGCAACATCAAATGATAAATAAGTAAATATGAATATATTTTGTCTTATATTTTTATCTATTCTTCATACATGTAAACTTGTTTTAAATATCCATACCAATTTTTATTGGATTGGTGATTCCCAATGCCATGCTAGTATTGCTTATATTCTAATATTATTTTCCAAGATGAAGCACTTTTTTTATTTTAATAGAAGGTGTTAATAATAGGATAAATTCCTATGTAGGTATTTTATATCTTTTCACTATATATAAATAGGAGTCCTCATAGATTAATCATTTTTGTCTATTTTATATATTTATTATGCCATTGTGAAATTAGTCATGAGTTAAACCTGGGTGATAAATATGGTTGATTGACCAACCCAGTTTGTGTTGCAGTTATAGTTGTCAAACTACAAAGCCTGTAGGGGTCACATAGGCAAGGCCATCAAAGATGAGCCATTGAGGAATAGATCTTTCCCTTAGGTCTTGTTCTCCCATAACTACTTTGAAAATAAAATTTTGCCAACTAGTCATGTGTCTAAGGTATAAATTTTTTTGTTTGTGTTATGTCCTTAGTTGAGTTTGTGGTAGAATTTTTGGGCATTACACATTATCAAAAAAATTGGACCCTCATGTAAGATAGGGTTCATAGGGATCTTTCTATGTTCTTTAATCCCATTCTCCTGAGAAAATAGTACATAGTAAGGAAAATAGATTAACTTTTTATGTCTAAAGTGATTCAAGAGGATGAAATGATAACAAAACAGAGCTGAAAATTGACCATCTAGAGAGAAGTACCTCATCAAGGGGATGATTGTGTCAGCCCAAATATGCTTTATCAACTTCTTGTCATAGCCACCACAAGCCAATTTGAGGAGTCTATCCCTCTCATTTTCTTTCAAAAAGAGTTTTATGGTGACATTTGAGGAATTCTTGACTCTAAAAGTTCTTCTACCATTCGTGGGAAGGGTTGTTATCCTATAATCAGCTCCACAGTGATGTCAAATTCCATCCAATAAACTTTGAATAACTTTGTCCTTCCAACTAGAGAAAAGAGAATTAGAAATCTACGAGTCAAAGCCATGCAGGTTCTCCATGTAACGGGTAACACCACCTTTCATCAAGATTATCCAAACCTTATCATTACTCGTTGTAACTTCACAAGACACTAATTCAATCTCTCTTCTATCACCCCCATGGCATCCAAAAACTAGAACAAAATAACACAATGAAAAACCCAACAAAAGATGAAAAGCAAAGTACTATACTAGAAGCAAGAAAATAGTCTTCTTAGTGACCCCAATATCCGTGTAGGACTGACTTCAAAAACAAAATTAAGCATAATAATCTATAGATGCATGTACTTCCCATAATCACCATAATTCTTAAGGAGAGTTAAGCTGAACTCAATGAGAAGATCTTTAACTATAATCATGTAATTATATTTCACCTTGTGACACCATCTAGACCATGAATTTAGCGCCATCTTGTATTGACTGAATTTCATGATTAAGAATACTTTTAGCTTCAAGGGGTAGGGGATCGTTCGAATCCCATTTACTAGGTTCAGAAGTAACTCCTAAATTAGCAAAATCATCAAGTAGCCTATTTCCTTCATGAAAGATATGTGAGATATAACACATCTTAAAGGAGTTTTTTATGGAAATAACATCTCTAATGATGTTCTCAATGGACCAACTTCGGGGTTGATCTTTGTTAAGACAATCAACAATATTTAAAGAGTCTCCTTCTAGCAAAACCTTCTTGAAGCCTTTAAACTGAGCAAGCTTCAAACCATGATAGGCTGCAACCGCTTCCACAAAGATCTTCTTTCATATGTTGACTCAAAAAATTTGTTTAATAAGTCAATATATTTAAAATTTTAATTGAACACGTGAATTTATGAAATAATAATAAACAATCTTAGTTTTAACTTTTAAAGACTAAAATTACATGAATATAGGCATAAAATTAAAAGAAACTTAATATAAATATACTAATTTCAATAGATTTCTTCATATAATCCTTCTTGTTATTTTAAACAAGAATTAAAAAAATTTGTATGTGCTTTTAACATTAGCCATTTAGAACCATCCTTAAATATGTAACTACAGCAAGCTGAATATGACTGATGCGACATAATAGAATTACCCAGCTGATAATTGTGAGAAAAAATTTCAAGATTAGCTGACATAATCCATTGCGCACTAAGATTTAACCTCAGCGGAGGTTTCCGAGCGCTTCAAACCACTTAAATCTATTTAAATTTGGTCATGTCAGCTCTGGAATCCAACACAGTGAGTCGTCTATCATGTATCTCAATCCTTTCATGAAGGAATCGAATACGACATTCATAACAAATTAAACGAGGCAGCAAGCCAGCCTCACAGTTTCCCTTCCATATCTACAGCAATTTTGAGAGAAATTAATTTGTTAAGATTTGTCTCTGTTGCGTCCAAGCCTAGATCGTATTGCTCCATCAAATGACGTTTATAAAAAGTTAAAACTACTAGGAACTATGGTGTGAATTAGAAATAGAATCTATTGCACCCTTTTGTGAGAAGGTTAATTTATATGTAGGAATTTAAATATCTTAAGTATTATATAATATAGAAAAGAAAAGTAATGGAAGATTGTTTAATTTTTTCAATTGTCTTACATCATCTAACAATTATTTTTATTTAATAGTTGTATAAATGAGACATCTATTATTTATCAAATATCAAATAGTAAGTACCATCAATGATATTTTTTTATTAGTCAATTTAATTTATTTTCAAAATATCAAACATCTCAATAATATTATAAACATCAATATGTTGTTCTTAATTACATAAGCACCCCTAAATTGAGAGGTTGTCAACACCAAGTCACTATAATTTTTGAGACACTTAGATGGCATTTGTGTGAGTAGTGGCCAAACATAATAGCATGTCCTCATATTCTATATTATTATTTGTGTATCAAAAAGTCAATGTGAAGTGTATTTTAAATTTCTTAATATCAAGTGAGAGAAGTACAATTCTAACATTTGATCTATTTTTGGAATCATGCACCATGAATGATTAAGGTTTACAAGTCATCAATCACACAACCTTAAGGTTGATGACTAGTAAGGGTCAAGTGACTATTACCTTTTGCCTCACAATAACCTATACAATAATTAGGCTTATAGGACTTCATTACTAGCTCTCTCTAGGACTTAAATTATGTGTATTAATTTATTCTATCTATTTTTCTATTTTTAAATTCGTGTAGAGGAGTAGTTGTGTAGGACCAATAAATTTGAGCATGACATTCAATTAATGTAATATTATAGACAACATCATAGCCTATTTTCAAGCCAATAAATTATAATAATAATAGTTAGCAATGTCTTCCTTCGATATGCATCTAATTGAATTTCTAGCCCACTAAAAATCCCAATTGCATGAACCTTTGTATAGTCAATTCCATTTTTCTCCATATATGATTTAGAAAATTTTAACCACAACTAGTTCATGACTTGTAAAGGTATAATGTTTCCTAATAAAGCTATTTACAATATACAATCTTGTACATGCCATTCATTTCCTAGTAAAGAAGAATAAAATAGATCTATGAATTGCTTTAGGGTAATAATTTTTTATTCTCGAAGAATCCTCAAAAGCTACTGTAGCATAAAAAATGTAACTTTGGATATTTTCACACTCATTTGGGTCTTTCTTATGGATGTTGGCCTAGTTTTGCCTAGATTTAATGTTGTAATGTGGTCAACACATTCACATTAGGTCTTGGACCCTTGTGAATCAATAAGAACTTTATGATGCCTTGCAAAAGTGTTGTGAAGTCCTATAACTCACTTTCAAACTTTTCTAGGACCTTTTTAATATAATTCACTTAAATAACCTCTTTTTATCACTTACCAAGCCTTAGTTCAAAGTGTTGTAACAAACTTTCACACTTTTATAGGCTTGTAATGAATAATTTGACCCTTTCTTATGATTAAATGGTCCCTTTATACACTTATAGGCCCTACTTAAGTGTATTTTTAAGAGTAATATCATTAAACATCATTTAATACACTTTAATTACTGACAACCACTTAAAATGCCCTAGTGGGATCAAGTCGCCTCTAGGGGTGACTTAGTCCCAGTTGGCTCAAAAATAAAAATTATTTCAAAATTCTTGCGAGATATTATTTTATAAACCTTGAAGTTGGCCTGTGATGTGGTATTTTTTGGATTTTGTATAATCATGTATAAATATAAGGTTTTTCTTCTTATTTCATCCCCATTCATTCATAACTCAATCATCATTCATTCATCATTCATCATCTCTCTCAAGTCAAATAAGCTAGTGTTTTAGCATTCTAAGTCATCAAGATAGCTTTTTCAAACATTCAAAGGGAGATTCTTCATCCATTGTTGCAGAAATTCAAGATCTATCATCATGGAAAGTTTCTAGTCCCTTTATTTTATGTTCATGCTTCATCTTATTTCTTCATTTGGTTTAATTACTTCAACAGGGTTTGACCAAGGAAAATCCCCATTGCCTAACATTCAACATTTCTCTTTCTTTCTTTGTGTGTTTGCCTACTTGTCCTTTCAACATTTCAACATTGATCTGCCCACTTTTCCTTTCAACATTTCATTGTTTCATACTTTATGTATATGACATTCAAAAAAATACACTCTTTTGTATATTGCACCTATCCATGTTTTTCCAAGTGTCTTTAAATTCCATGATGTTAATTCTTTATCAAGATACCTATTTTCATAAAATTACAAGAACAAAGAATACAATACAATATGGGAAATCATATATGAAAACACTAGATTTTCCCCAACTTTGAGCAAAAAACACACTACAATATGAAATATCATATATGAAAACACTACATTTTTCCCAACTTTGTGATTTTCTGATATATGATGAGACTCCATGAAATTACTCATGGGTGTTTCATACTTTTCTCACTCAGGGGTTTGGCTAGAGTCCACAAGGCTTCATGATGCCAATATGGTGGGGAGGAGAACAAGCGTGGGTTTTGTGCTTTTTCATTTTACATCAAATATTTCTTGTTAGATAGATAGATATGTACACAAGTCCTTCCATACACTTGGCTTCCAAAACCATACTCTAATCTACCCATGAGTCTTCATGATTTTCACATAGGGTTCACATTGCATACAATTTTCTTTCAAGTGATTATAACATGCAATATTCTAAACATATAGTTATAGATGTTACAAATAAATACATATGCACATATAAACAACATTAAGTGTGAAAGATGCACAGAGATACCGACCAACAATAAGTAGAGGCTGAAATTTCTATAAGTTAGTAACATGTTTTGAACATTCTAGTATATTAAACTATACATGCACATACTCTAGAAACATTTTCAAAAAAAAATTGTTGCATTTGACTAATAAGTTTAAAATTATGCAACTATGTTTTGTTTTCTATTTTTTGTGCCTATATACCTTGATTTTTTTCTTTTTCCTTCATTCTTTGTTAGCTTTTCAATTAGTTTTATTTGATTCAAATAGCTGGCAAATGTTGATCTTTAAAATTTTCTTTTGGGCATTTCACTATTTTTCTCTTCCTGTATATTACATTCAGAAATATATAGTCTTATCTACATTGCATTTTTTTCTAATATATGATAACACTCCATGCAATTTGTGATGGGTTGCTTGGGTTATTCACAATGATGGCATAGTTTATTGACCACCTGGGTTGGCGGTGGTGGAGTTGGTTGTCTCAATGAATAGAAACAAAATGGTAAAATGCTACCATCCACGTTTATTAGATAGCAGATTGGAAGGTTTTACAAGTGTTGTGCTCTGCAATATACATTGTTTTGCCTCCTATTGTTGTTGTAAGTTGTTTTGCAATGTATTTTTGTTGAACTCCATACACATCTAAACAGAGACATATATTTTGATAAATTCAAATAAAATGATGCTTTGTAGTAATATCATGTTGGGCTCAATGCCAGCATAGATGGACAAGGAGATATGAATCCCATTTGTGGGACAATTGGTACCTAAAATATGGCCATAGTTGTAAGCATAGACAAGGTTTGTTTTAAAAATTTTAATTTTACTAAGTTATACATTAAACCCTTTTCTTCCTACATGGCTAGATAGGCTCCAGTACATATCAAAATAAGGTATTTTTATAAAGTTATTTGTATGCATTCTATGCTTTGAAGCAAAAACTTTGATATTTCTTTGATGTATTCCTTTTAATGATATCTGGGTATTTCATCCACATAATTGGTTTTGTTTTGAAACCACATTAACCCACATTAAATATAACTTGTAAAGTCAATGGGTAGCAATAATCTGTGAAAAATGGGTATAATGCCATAAACTTAATTGAAAATTCAAGATACATTACCTGGCACTACATAATATAGAGAAATAGAGAAATTGTAAAAGAGCTATTACAATAACACTTAACAACCGCTAAAGTAATTTTATCTTGAATATCTTTATGATTTCAAACTAACCTGTTGCATATATATAGTAAGAGGTATTACAATCACATTTAAGAATCACACGCAAATGAAAAATGAATGGAAACCTTTGGCCTACTTTCATTTTTTTTGGTCTATGTACATGTTTTTCTACCTCTCCTAAAGTTCTTTTTATTGTGGGTTTTCGATCATCTTTCATTTACCTTTTTATTCTTAAGTTTTTTTCTAATAGCCCTTTTATAATTTTTCAAATGAAAGATGCTCAAAAACTAATTTTAAATAGAACTTTAACATATGTAGAATAAAAGGTGCAAACTACGACTATGAAAAAAACTTTGTTATAAAGATATTTTGTTGTATAAAATGCGTATAGCACCAAAGATGTACAAAGATAACAAGGAACAATAAACAGAGGCCGAGAAAGATACACAGACAAAAAGAAATTGAATGCAGTCCAAAGGTATAGGTCAATGTTATGTTTGTAGTTTATACCAATCTACAAAATTTTAGAATTTTGAAAGTTAAAAAAAATTCTTGTCACAAGGACAATAGAATATGAAACTCCTAAACTGTCATGTGAAGAAAAAAAATACACGAGGAAACAATCTTTAATTAAATGCACAAAATCATTTACCTGGGTTAAGATATGAAGAATACAAGAGCTAAACTACGACAATGAACAACTTGTTACAAGGAGCTTCAAACAAATGAAAAAAAAAGAATATCATGAAACATATTGATACAAGACAAGCAATCTATGTAATAGTTGGCATTTACCTATTGGCTATTTGTTTCAAATTTCTTCCAGGATTTTCGCCAGCCCAGTCATGAATTGAATTTCCCGGCACTAAAAATTAATAATCACCAATGGTCGACGATGAGTTTCCCAAGGCTTTTTATGACAACATGGAGTTTTCTAATTATGTGGGTTGGTAGTGGTGGAGTGGTTACCTTGATACGTGGAAGTAGAATGGTAAGTGTTTGATCATGTGAGTGTAAATGCATCATGGCATTGTACAATGGTGCAGGAGTAATAAATTCAATATTCAATGTTGTAGTGTGGGAAAGTATACTTCAAAATGTGCACAAAAATATATTGATTAAATTGCATTATCAAAAGAGCCATTGTGGCGTTATACCCATTTTGCACAAATTATTTCTACACATTGGCTTTACGCATTCTATTTAATGTGGGTTTACTACCAAAGAACGTAGCTCAAATTTTGAATTGACAAGCCAACTCTTACATAGACTGGTTGTCTTGTATCGATATGTTTAATGTGGGTTTTCGGTCATCTGGCATTTACCTATAATTCTTAAGTGTTTTTCTAATACTTCTTTTAGAATTTCTCTATTTTGTCTATAATATTAGTGCCAAATAATGTAGCTTGAATTTTGAATTGAAAAGCAACTTGTTACATAGATTTATTGTGTTGTATCAATAATGTTTTATGATATTCTTTTTTCTAGTTCCTCAAAGAAAACTGTTCATTATCTAAAAGTTGGCAGTCTATGTAACAGTTGGCTTGTGAATTCGATGACCATTTTTACTATATGCTTCCTTAGATTGCAATTGTATTTTTTCTATAAATACATTTAGACCTACATAATATAAATGTTGTTATAACTTTAGAGAAAATTTCCCTCTTGATAAAAAACTGTATGTAAATTAATAATCTTTTAGACAAGTTGAAAAGACAACCGTACACACATGCAAAAATATAATGGATAGACTAGAATATTTTTTTTGCAGTCAAATGTATGACTATTTTCCCACAAAAAAAATCACATTTAAGATTTCCCCTTTTACAACCATTGTCGATTGTGGTTTTTGTGATTATGGAAGGAAACCACACACCATTGTTAGCTGTGATGTCCCGCCGTGCAAACCCCAAAGAACAATAGAAACAACAAATTACCACATTTAAAAAAAAAAGTAAAACAACACATTAGATGAACATGAACATATATTACATATAGGGCAATTATACAATTATAAAGACCATTACGTCCTCTGGGGTGAATGAGATGACATCACAAAATCCTAAAACTAAAACCATGATGATCACAAAAAATAAAAGATTACATAAAGGTAACATATAACCATCCATGATCAAAGGAAATATAAAGGATACATACATCATTCTATTACATTTCAATTCATAGTTCAAAATTACAGTGGTGGAGCATATTTCCACAAATACAATACATCATGGACACAATAATACTTTACAATTGTTTCAAGAGTACATTGCATATTACTTCCATTATATCAATGGGAAAAGTACATCGAGTACAAGAATAATACATTAATGAAGAGTAGTCTTCAACCAAGTGAGGCTCTGGTAACTCTATATCTACTTCCGCAACATGAACACAACCTGGGAACCCAATGCACTGCATAGCACATTCCACCCAATCACATGGGTTTGAAGACCCACCCCCTATGCTAGGAGATGAAAAGAAAGAACCACACCGAAATCAGTTAGGTGAACAATGGAAAAAAGGACTCCACGACAAGAGAAACAACACAAAACTACATCTCACATCATCAACAAATAACTATGATAAAATAATGGAAAGTCTAACAAAACCAAATGCCAATATTATAGATCAACAATAAATAACCATAAGAGGTGCCAACAAAAATAGGATCAAAAGCTTTCAAATAAAATCACAATATCAACCAACAATAAATATCAAGGGCACCTTTCATTAACATCAATCAAGTTGCCATGAGGCATGTGTGCAACACTAAAATATAGAACTTGGAGGCTTCAACAACAAACACCAAGAACCAATTGCCTCAACAACATCAACAATTCAAGCAACACTTCCAGAGGCAACCAAACAAGGGAAAATAAATAGGTACTATAGGAGAGTGTCATTGCATGGCCTTACATGGATTAGCCAAGCAACCTATCTCAAGGTATTGCCTCCACCTATGGTTATCCAGGTTGCCTATCTCAAGGCAACTGCTCCATAGGGTGACTCATGCGAGACCACTTACCTTTCATGAGGACAAGGTAGTGATCTTACCAACCAGGTCTTCTCATCCCATCCTTAGCCTGTGAAAGCACTAATGGTATGGCTGAGGCTCATAATTAATCTTGTTTCATGTTTATCTACCTAACCCTACTAGTTCATTAATTACATTATTACTTGTTTAGGAAACTCTTCCATGGGTTACCCTAATAGCCCGTTTGTGTGTTGGCCCCCATGAAGAGCCACTCTCCCTATGGGTACCCTAAACCAAAAAAAACATGCAAGGGGTGTATCTCATTACACATAAAAATCAAGGTGTACATAACACACAACATGTGAGGAAAGAACCACCTCATAAACACATTCCATATCACTGAAACAAGAAAAAAGGAGGTACCACCAACCACATGAAGCACATAAGTCAATTGATGCACTAAAACAACAAAATATCCAAACAAACAAGTTTTCCCCTAGCCTCTAAAAGTTACTAAACTCCATCTACCCATAAAATCCTAACGGAGGGTATCTCAAAACATTTTGGGTTCAAACCATCTCAAAATATGACTACAAGAAAGTCAATTCATACAGTCTCCTCAATTAGAATAAACACAAAAGAAAGACTCGCATCATGAAGTCACAAAATGCTTATATAACGTCCAAAATCACAAAATGACAAGTGTAGAATAATAGTGGAAATAACATAACAAGATCTTTAAAATCGGTTAAGCTAACATAAATGATTCAATACAAACCAATCCTCAATTACCAACAGTAAATTAGCCGATAGGGTATCCATGGGAAACCTCAATTTTCTCCACACACGATACACTATCAACTAACAATTTGGCTCAAAATCAACTTTAACCAGCTCAACAACACAATGAAAAATACAAGCCAACACTTTCAAAAGATTATCAGCATTATACAAGACCAATCACAACAACCAAAACCAAGGCTAATCGATAGTGCATCCAAAAGAAACATGACTGGACATCCAATCAAGCAATTAACATTTAAGCCATGAATTTAAACTCAAGATTGCAAATGACATCAACATTACTTGATCAAATTAAAAGATTATAGATATATTGATATTTCAGGAAAACTCTATCATCTATGAAGCAATTATCTAAAAACCCTAGTATAAAAGTTTTTACTTTACCATATTCTATAGGGGTTATACTGAGGTAAAGTTCATGAAGAAGTAATTGTGCACATCGTCAAGCAATGAAGAGAAGGATCCTAAAATTAATATTACATAAGAATGTCAGATATTTACTACTAGGGATCAATGTGATTGATGTTAACTTTGTAGACACAAGGTTACCTCAACCTATAATAAATAGTTTTATTTATTTTTAATTCACGATTAAATTATTATTTCCATTTATTACTAATTTTATATTATTTCTCCATGTCAAGCTAAGATTGTCCTTGAGACCAAAGCTACTTCTAATGCAAATGTCAACGTCACTTTTTGAAACCCAGTTAATGCTAACACTAATATCGTCCTCAACGTTATTGTTTCATCTATTTATTTAATTATCCATTATTTGAATTCACTTATTTCATCTATTTATTTAATTATCCATTATTTGAATTCACTTATCTATATATATATATCTATATAGATATTCTTTATACTCAAATATTCTATTTACTTTTAAAAGTAATTTAAAATTAGAATAATAATGATTTTTTTTTTTTCTTTTTTTAGACTGCAGGAATCGGGTAGCACAACCCCCTATAAACTGCAATGCACCTGGTAAACTTTTTAACGTGACCAACAGCGTTGGCGCGACACGCCCTCCGGTACCACGGGGGTGGGGGAGACTAGACCTCATGACCAACCTCCTACACAACAAGAAAGATTTAGCCAACCGAGCTAGGGCCCCAACCCCAATAATGATTATCTTTTATAATGAAATAAATTTTTAATTATATATATTATGTTACTATAAAAGAAACCTAAGAGAATATTTTATTTTTCAAGAAATGGTATAAATACTTAATATTAAATCTTTACTTTTTAACATACTCTTACATTAAATTAATATGCCCTTTATCTAGGGAGGGATATATTCTCTTTGCCTTTATTAAGGGAATCTTAAGACTTAAGGGAATTACGTGAAAGCTCTTAAAAGCTAAGGTTAGGATTTTTTATTTTTTTTGATAATGTTAATACAACAAATCTTTTCTTTTTAACTTTATTACAATCGTCCAAACTCAACCATATTATTAGAGGTGCTAACATTCACTCTGACTCAAAAAAATAATATTATCTCTTTTTTAAAATTAATATAACTCCTTCAAAGGGAATGGGAATATGTATTCCCCCACTTTTCTAAGTAAGGAATATTTTTCTTCAACATGAGAAATATAACACGATGAACTTAAATGTTAAGGGAACTCATTATAAAGGTTTGGCACGCAGCGTAAAAGGGAATTTTCAATGATGTCCCACATGGCACATTTTGTGATGTTTTCAAGTCAAATTTAAAATTTAGAATAGCATACAGGAATGCAAAGCTAGGCTGTGGTAAAGTCTTAGGCCAGGATTTTGCAATGCACAATGAATACTGAATTTTTTTCTATTCACCTATTACCAACAGTAGAAGAAACCAAGCTCCCAAATTGACTACCATTTTGGCTCCATACCCACAAACTTAGCATCAAGGTAGAATATTCTCCTTGTTTTTTTCTGCAAATTCTTTTTTTGTTTTTGGTGAAGCAAGGCTGCAAATTTTTTATGACCTTCACATCATCTGGTTCTAACCCCAAAGCATGTTAACTTCTATTTCTTCTTATCAAATCTCTTGTGCATTTTTCCAATTTTATTAATCCCAATTGCATTCTCAGAAGCACGTCTCATATAAGGACTATACAATCTAGCATGTCCAACCTAAGTACTATGGTTGTGGGAGAAATTTCATAAATAATGACATGAAAATGACCATGCTGTTTTACAGTATGCTGATATAAAATATACATCATATATTAGTTTTACGGATATATACTTAACTAAGTAGGGTGAAGGATGCCATAATGTTAAAACCTAAATGTGCTCATTATTAGGATCTCGATAGTAATTTTCATTTTAATAAACATACCCTAAAACCGGAGTAGAAACCTTATTATTTTTTTATTTTTTTGTAAGGCTGCAGCTGGCCAAATTGGAGAAGTGAAATGTCAGCCTGTGCAACACAGAAAAGGCATGTGAACTATTGACAGGATGCCACAAGGAGATGAGATATGATTGCAGGATATGCAAAAAATGGATCTACTGAAAACTACTTTAGAAACCTTCAAGAAAATGCAATCGACAGGTGTAAACTGAACACCACACTTTTGCCAACATTCTGTCTGCCGATGCTGAAATAGGCATGTTAAAATAGGGTCAAGACTTCAATCAAAGTGTAAATGGATAGAGTGGGGGGAAAATTTTATCAGACACTACCGTTCCATAGTCATCTAGGACTTGCTTACATTATGTGGGAGAATAGACAAGACAAAAGAAAGAAATCCTATGTGAGTATAGACAAGATAAAAGAAAGAAATCCTATGACCCAGATATTCAACCGAATCGACTAGCTTGTACAACCAAATTCACAAAATCACCAGCATTTCACATGTATAGGAGGGTAGCCATACGACAACAAAAGTGATCAACCTATATATCATTAATTCCATTTTCCAGCATAAAGGTAACGTGATAATATTTATAAGCAATGTTAATCTGTAGGAAACAGTTTCTATTCACATCACAATAACCAAGAGATTAGGGCTATCTTCACTTACTGCAGCTCGCTAAATTGGAGAAGTGAAAGGTCAATACCGAGGAGGAAGAATTTGGAGGAATGAATACCATCTTCCCATTGTTACAGCTGCAATAATGTCCCCCTCTGCCTAGAAATCTCAAAGGTTTATTTTTAATTTGGATAATTGAATTTGTTTGATACCTTTTTGCCCACCATCAAGGACCACCCAATGTAGAAAAACCTTGCCCGGGTGCATATGAATTCAAAATGAGCATAGACCAGGCACGTGAACTGGTTGAAAAATCATACAAAGAGGTGCAGCCTCCTGAAATCTTGCCAGTGCCACGCCTGTAGGTACCAAAATGGGCATTTTGGTACCAGGTATGAAGTTCTTTGAGGGAATAATAAAAAGGGGTTTTTGCAGATGATTTAGTTGCAATTCCTCTGGTAGAAATCTGGTAGAAATGTATGCAAATTGTGGAAGCATGGACAAGGCAGAATGTGTGTGCATCCAATGGGTGAGAGAGCTATTTTTTTTTTTTGCCAAAACTGCCTAACGTGATCCCCCTCTACCTGTGGATGTAGCCCCTTAGAAGAAAATGCATGCAGAATATGGATGCAAAGACAAGGAATGTTGTACGCTGGAGGGAATGCCTTGAAGAAACATGGTGAGAAATGCAGGATATTCCTCCCTAGCTGTCATGATGTGTGCCTTTGTTTTACTCAAAATTATAACTTTGGGGCATAATATATGATTAAATATATGAATTTCCATTTTACTATTTTCCTTAAAAAGTAGTGAGGAGGAAACAAGTAATTTCCTTTTCTTTTAGTTTGAATCTATTCCTAATAGAACTAGCTTTTATTAAATGAAGACTAAATTTTAGTTTATAAGAATCTCTTATCTTAAGGAGAATGGGAATCTAATTCCCCTCTTCTTCTTCTAAGGCTTTATTTAAATTTCCTTTTTCTTTTAAAACACTATTTTTAAGAGCATGGGGAATTGATTCCCCACTCCTTTTAAGGTTTCCATTCATGTGACAAGGATGACACTATAATACTTATTAAGGTAAATGTTTATTAATCTCTAATTACTCTACATTGAAATTTTTACTGCGAGCCTTTAATTCTTCACTCATTAATATTTTTAAAATGTTACTATAGGTGACTTAATAATGTTATCATCTCCATTGCATTATGAGAGTAAGTCATGTACTCCCTTCTATTATCTTTCTTTTATCAAGTGAGCATAATAAGGAAACAATTTAAATAAATAAATTGAAATATTCTTATAAGCATACTATGCACATATTTTTACTTGATAAGAACTATATGACAAATAAAAATATAAAATTTTCTTAATAATTTAGTTTATTAATAACCATATAATTTATATTATATTAATTTCCAAATTTATTTTAATTATTAATTTAATTTTTTGAATTCTTTTGAATTACCATAGCAAAACAATTCTCAATTTAAATATCTGTTTTAAGCAAAAGTATTGAGTACACCATTAAACAAACTTACTCGAAATCCAAAGGAAACCGAAATGAAGGGACACTACATCATGTGCTTCTGAGAGGACAAACAATTTGTTAATTGCATCACATTGTTTATCCAAGGAAGAAAATGACAATGGTGTATGTCACTCCATTCAACTAGACCATTTACTATGTCATGGTTGGCCTAGTTTTCATTTTGTACATGACTACATTTTTTGTCTTTCTCGTTATTGGTTGTTATATGTTCCCATTTTTCACAAACACAATTCTGCATATACATCTTAGCCATGCAATGGAAATATAATCACTTGCAAAACAAAATCTATACCGATATATATGTTTGTGAAGTTAGATGCACCTTTTTAGTTATAATGAACTCTTCTATATATTCCATCTATCCATGTTTCTCCAGCCATATTCAAATCCCATGATGCCATTTCTTTATCGAGATGCCTATTTTTTTCAACTTGTCACAGCAAAAAAAGGACTACAATAATAGAGATCTCATTTGAAAACACCCGTTTTCCCCCAGCTTTGTTATTGTGTGATATATGATAAGAGTCCATGAGATTTTCCATAGACCTTACCTGCCTTTCTTGCTTGGGGGTTTGGCTAGAGCCCATGATGCTCCATGATGCCAATATGGTAGGGAGCAGAACGAGCATGGGTTTAGTATTTTTCCTTCCATCGTTATATATTTGTTGCTACTTATATGCATGGACACACAAATTGTCACATGCAATTGTCTACCAAAAATATACTCTATTTTGTCCATTACATTTGTCATTTTTTCCATAACTATCTTTTCAACTTCTCTAATAGATTACTTATAGACAATTCTTTACTAAGATGCCATGTATTCAAAATGTTCCATTTTATCTCTTTCTATTTACAATAGATAATGTTAACCTCTTTTTTTCTATATCTATATTATTTCCTTTATAATGTTGCACAGATACAATAGACATTCAAGAAAATGAATGTATTGTAAATTATCTATTTCAAATTATTTCATGGTCCAACAACTCGATCCATTGTTGCTCTCCCTAGTTAAACACCATCAATAGTGCATGTAAGTATGAAACTTTTCCATTATCAATAAATAGATTCGGTGAACCAATTGTAAATATTATTAATTATTTTTAGTTACACATTGTCTATATTGATTTTACACATATACTTACTCACCTTTTATGCTTCCTTTTTTATTTTTCTTTCCTGTCAACTAACATACCCATGTCTTGTATTTGCAGGAACTAGGCTAAAGCATGCAAAAGCATTCAAAAATTAGGATACCTATTTTCTTAAATTTATCACAACAAAGAAAACACTAGAATATGAGAGATCATATATGAAAACACCAAATTTTCCCCAATTTTGTTATTGTGTGATGTATGAAGGAACTCCATGAAATTTTTCGTGGTTATTTCATACTTTTCGTGCTCGAAGGTTTGGCTAGAGTCCATCAGGCTCCATTATGCCAATATGGTAGGGAGGATAATGAGCGTGACTTTTGTGTTTTTTGTTTTAACACCATATATTTGTTGTTATGTAGATACATATGTACACAAATCCTTGTATACACTTGGCTTCTAGAAACATACTATATAATAACATGTTTCTCAAATCACAGCAAGTGGTGGGGAAGGACTTGAGACTTTGGTAACGTCACCTCAAAACGAGGCATACATTTTAATTCAATTATTCTAACAATGCAAAATATGTGTATTACGTCATCACATTCTTCTTTTGGTGATGTCTATTTATTTGTTTGGATCAAATATGGTATGAGTGAGTCTTTCATTGGAATATGGACATCTCTACTCTCTAAGTGATATTTTCCCCTATATAATCCTTTTTGTGTTGATCAAATGGCATAAAATTTATCAATATAATATTTTTGCTTTTTTCCTCAATAAATGCAATTACATATTTTCTTTTATTTGGACAACAATTCAAGTTTTTATTCTATTTGGTCATACATTTATTATATCAATTTGTGGTAGACCCCTATTAGATGATTTTTGCATGTCTGTGCATGCGACTACTTGTTATTGAAAATAGAAAACTATAGAAATTGAGAAATTAAGTAATTATTGAACAAATTTAATAAAATTGAAATATATATAGAGTGATAAAGTATTTTCTAAAAAAAATTATATATAAAAATTGCAAAGATAATATGATTAAATTTAGATACTTTTAAATTACAATATTTAATATTTTTTAAAAAAAATTAATAAAAAACGATAAAAAAAAACTAGAGACAGGTTATATAAAACATGTGAATCTTTTAAAAGAATTAAAACTTTTTAAAAACCTTTTAGGATTTTCTTTATTTTTAAATCATTTCCATTCCTTTAAAATAAAATTATATAAAAAAAGGTTTAAAAGCATATGAAAAGATCTTTAAAAAAAATTGAATAGAAAAATGGCAGGTGAAATAAGGATTAAACATTATTAAAATCTAAGTTGAAAAAAGAGCTGAAAAAAAATCACATAAATTGAAACTTGATGAATTTTTTTTTTCATCTTTCTAGATGTTCATAATTTTTTTTCTTACTAACAATGCATCAATCCTCTCACCAAATTGTTCAATAAATCCTGCCATAAACTCATTGCATGAAAAAATACAACACACAGGAAAATATGAAAACCAATCTCTAGCATCCTCCTTCAGAGTTTGCAAAAATAATTTCATGACAAAATATTCTTGGTTTATATAATAATCTCCCATCAAATCAGAGAACAATTGTAGATGCTTATATGCTAATTCAGATCTTTTCCGTCTAAATTTTGGAAAAATGTTCATTGACATTATTAGGAATAGGGTTTGGGAAACCTTGAATACCATTAAAATTTTACAATCTATACCTTCCAATAGAAAATTTTCTTTGACCACATGGTGGGGAATGCACATTCTCCATGTTCTCACTTGTCACCTCACAGGGACATTCATGGGAAATATACATTTTCTTGCACCCCTTTACAAACCTCAAACATCAACTTCACAATTGATCATTCATTACCCTATTCCATGATTTAACCATGACCATCAAATGCATAACTTAAATACATTCATGCCTTAAATCCTTGTAATGAGTAGATTTCAAAATAAATCATACTTCTTCAACATAATATAGAAACTTCAAATGATAGATAAGGAGTATTCAAAATTACTGCTACCATTCCCTTTATTAGTACTTAATTCACTTAGTAGGGAGCCAAAATTTCTCCAAATCATTGAATATGGTTTACACACAAATTTATGCTTCTTGAAAACCAAAATAGGGGACATACTTGGATATGTTGTAGCTGTCATAAATTATCCCTCTAACTAGAAAAATTTATAGATCTGAAGCTATTATCACATTTTCATCAGGTTCTTTGCATAGATTTTCCATCTCTTTTCATAAAGGAATGAACTTTAACAATATCAAGTTTCTTTCCAAGGTTAATTTCAATTTAGACTTTATTACACTATAGAGTCACACATAAATTTCTTTGTATTCATTGCAACATAACCTTTCCCAGGTCTAAAACACCCAATATCTGAACCAAATGTTCTGATTTAGCAAATTCCTTAACTCTCTTAAAATAGTACAGGATTCTTTTGAAATTTTATTTCTAGCTTCCCATCAAGGAGCTTCATCATGTGAGCTCAAGGTCACTTCATCTTTTCTTAGCAATTTTTTCATTCTAAATTTTCTATATTTTCATAAATAATGCACATTGGTGTAGAGATCTTAGAGCCGCCACCCACATTTAGTGAGAAATTATGAAAATATTCATGGAATTATGGTAGATCATGACATAATTTGCAAGTTTCAGATGAAAAATAGAAAACCCTAAGCAACATTTTTGAGAATTGACCCACTAAAACTAAGGCTAGGTTGAAATATGAGTTTTTACTAGCAAAGTATTCAACTCTAATACTTATGATCTAGAACTAGAGACTTATTATGGATTTCCCCCAGAAGAGTCACCAATCTATTGAATATTTTTTTAGAACCAAAATTGAACTCACCATATACCTATGAATTTTCCACAATTCAATAATTAACATAGGTAAGGATTGACCAATAAACAAGTAAAGGATTACTAGGCCCTTACTTCTACTCTTCAGGCTCTGTGAAATGCATGAGGGTGATCCTAACAATGTTTAGATAATATTCTTGTTTCATTTTATCATGAACATTGTAACAACTATATTATCCTCATATAATTTCTCAACAAAGAGAATGTATCAAAGAAGTTGGTTGTTTCTTAACATGTCACATTCAGAGCATGAGAATGCTAAAAATCAACACAATTGTAACCCATTTTAAGAATTTGATTTAATAAATGATTTGATGTTGAATTTACTAGCTAAATGTAACATGAATACTTTACTTAGATTAGTGTCTCATGTCCTTGGAATAGAGTTAGTTCTAACATCTACACAACTTGAGAACAATTTCATACATGACACATCCATTTAGCTTTGAAGATACAAAATTATAGTATTTCAACATTATATATGGACCACCACATCTTACCAATATCCTAGCACTCTATTTAGCATAAAATAGTAGCTTCACTCAAACATTTACATTAATTATTTGAATTAACAAGCAAGAAAAAAACCACGCATCCATTGACAAAAAATGGAGACAAATAAAATAACCTTTGATTATATTATTTATAGCTGATGAAAAAAATACATAGGAGAGAAAATGAATTTGAACTTGCATAATTTTGTACTATATTACCATTATTGCTATCAAAGTTTCATGTACATTAGTAGAATTAAACCTAACAACTAACTCTAAAATGCTTAGTTTACCCTTTACAATTCCCTTTGTGATCAATTGCAAAAGAGCCAACCCTCATAACTTTCCATGAATTCTCATTTATGAAAACATGGGAGCAACAAGCTTCAGGCCAAATTATAATTTCAGTCACATTTATATTTTATATTCAATTTAAAAGATCCTCAGATGGTTATATTTGTACCTTATAAAGTGGAGGAAAGAAAAAGACAAAAAATATTTTCCAGCATTGAAGATATATTTTCCTTCCAAAAGGCACGTTTGTCATTGTAGTAGCACCAAAACTCCTTGTCTATGTTAGCCAAAAAGCTTTCCTTGTCAGTACAAGAGACAAAAAAACATATTTTCACTAAAGAAATCATACCCATTTTCATGGAAAAAATGTCCAACACCTATCCTTCACGTTGGTCATCAAAAACAAAAACACTGAACCAAGACACTGCCTCTGCAATGGTTCATCGTCTTCATAATCAGAGTAGGAATGTCCCCTTCATGATTTTCCTAAAATTGGAGAAGCTACTTCTCCATCATCATAATCCTCTTGACCTGCAAGTGTGAGAAGGTACTAGGCATATTTTCGATCAGTATCTTCCTTATCGCTTCAAGGACAAGCTCCACCTTCCGTGGCTATATCATGCTTCCACATATAATAATTATAAGCCTTGTGGTACTTATTCTTCTTCTTCCCATTAGACTCAGTGAATTTCCTTGACTTAGTCATCTATCCTTTTAAGGACACAACACCAAGCTTACTCTAGTTATGAACAACAACCGTAATTCTCAAGTTATAAATGTTATTGACACCACTGTCCATAGAATCTCCTCTTTTCTTTTGGATTTGCAAAAATCCTAGTCTACCTTGTTTAGTTTTAGGTGTATCGTCCTAGGGTTCAAGTATATTGATCCTCCTAGACCTCCTTACTTATTGGGAAGACTCACTAGGCTTAAACTCACTCATTCTTACAAAAGAACAAGCCTAATAATTATAAATTTCCAATCACAAAGAAACTTCACTAGAGTCTAGAGACTTTCAATTTGCAAGAAAGCTACATAGGCCTATACCTTTAGAAGTAAACTCGCAACACAAAAAACCACCAAGAAAATGCACAATCCCCACCAATTCAAAAGGAAATTAAGCAGAGCCAAAGTTTGCAAACCCAAGGTACTCAAAGCATACAAATTTTTCATGAATTTCCCAATCTGGCCAATTAAACATACTTGAAACAGAGCAGGTATAAAATACTACTTAGAAAGGAAAAATTATATTTAATATCTCTGCAATTTATTTCCTAAGACCCACACGCTTCTCCCCTTGCTCTAAACCAATTCCTTAGCTCTCGATGGTAGAAAATTGGGAAATAGCATAACTGACGATCCTCACTAAGTAGACTGACTAAAGCATGTATCTATTAATGTTCAAAAGAAGGCTCGCATGAGTGAACTGACAACCAACCATCCAACTTTGAATCTTGACCATCGATCTCTTTGGTTTTAAAGTAAAATCAATGATGCTCCTCAAGCATTACCACTTTCCTTTACATCTATACTTGGAAACAACGATGACATCTTAAAATAGCTACATAGTCAGCTACGTATTTACCATATCTTCTAAACTCCGTCAATCATTGCAGTAATTCCCTAAATCCATTTCCAAACTTTAGCAATGAGAGATAACACCCCACTAGAGGGAATATTCCTCAGCATATCTTTCATCGCTTGTTGCAAAAATGTGTGAAGGTTGCATTTGTGTTTCGACAAGAAAGACTTTCCAACAATGCCACAAAATAATCACGATCCATCCACATTGTCATAACCAACTGGGATTCGAGAGTGCTTTCAGTGATGGGGAAAAACCAATGATAGCACCAAACTCTGACAACTGGCAAGATCGTATTATTCCATTTAATACATTTTCATTGCTCATCGCATAAACCAAAAAAGGTAATGGAATATTTTTGTGATGACGTAACCCAGAGGAAAGATAATAGTTCATCGCACATCACTGAAGTGGAGCTGAGGAGCCAAATAACTTCAGCAATAAACGACATGGAAAGGAACCAAGAGTTCCTCGCTCATCATAGTAGTGACCCCAGTGATAAAAATGACTTCAGTGATTAAATGATTGAAGGACAAACATGCACTAAGTTATTTTTAAGAAAGGGACTACCTAGGACAATGTATAATAATGTCTTAATAGATTTAACAACATTTTCATCAAAGGTTGTAAAGGCCAAACAAGGCCAATTGACCAACCTTATAAAATAAAAATATTTCTTAGACCTAGGCACGAGGGGCTAGTTAGTTCATGGACTCCAATAGATCAAGTGGTTTCTGACATAATCGGAAATCAAGCATACTAGGTCAATTACAAATTATAATTTTTGAAAAGAGGATCAAACTTAAGGGTTTTCAAGAAGGTTTTTAGGAATACAAGCCCTAAGACATGCCAATGGA
>VDFB02358134.1:41600232-41656856 GCA_007258455.2 Sequoia sempervirens
CTATATGATCATTCCTCCTCCCTTATGTATTCTGATTTTTGAAAAATTGGGGAGAATGCAAAATGTTAGGGGAATTTAGGCTTCCCTTCCATGTTGACCCATTTTTAAAATTTTTTACATTGTTTTCTCATGCTTTCTTCACATGGTTTGATATAGTAGGGGGTTGATGACAATTCATTTATATACTATTATTATACTTATTTATATATATATTTATGAGCGGCTATAACCCAAAAATATCACATCATGCCTATGTCTCTTGTTCATGTTATTTCTCTTCTGTTATTATATCCTTTTCTCTTCTTTGCTTGAGTTGTCCCTCATATGTGTGACAATTTTGACTTCACAATGTTTCAATTTTTGGAAAATGCATTCATTGCCAACAAATATTTTGTCCAAAATCCTCTCAAACTTTTCAAAAATAGCATTCTCGACTTGGACCCCTAGTAGAATTTGTTTCCTTCATCATGGGTTCACAAAGAAAGAACTTGTGATCTCTCCTATGAGGTGAGAGTCATGTTTTCATATGGGAGAAGCCTTGACCTTCCCCTCACGAGAGGGAATTTCCTTCCTTTCGAATTCCTTGATGAAGTGAACATATTTCAAAAGGATTCCTTGATGATGAATTGATTTGAGAAAAAAATGTCACTTTCAAGCATTGTGTCCTTTGTGTGAACCCCTCTTCTTTTGAAGGGTTCCTGAGGAACCCCTTTGAAAGCCTTTCAATTTGTTGACTATCTGCTTGTTTTCCTACATGACTACTTTTTGTTTCTTGGCATGTTTTATCTATGGATTAACATGTTGCTTTGCAGGTGTGCTTGTGAAGCCACTTTCCAATTTGACTCTACTGAGTCCCCTTTCGTTGGGGTTACATCACGAAAGAGAACTTGGGGATTTCCTTCTTGCAAGTTTGTGGGCTTGTAAGGTGCTTAGTTCAGTGGGATTCCTTCATGAGAGAGAACTTGGGTGTTTCCTTCTTCCAAGTCTATGGGCATGTAAGATGCTTTCATCCTACAAAATTTTTCCATCATTCGTCCAAGGGAACTTGGTGTACTATGTGAAGCTTCATAGTTCTACGAGGTTATTGAGTCCTTTAGTTTGAAACTCCCCAAGGAAAGTACCTATGGATTCCTTTTACTTCCCTACACTTTCAAGTTTGCTAGATCGTGGTAGCAACTTCTTCCTCGATAGTTTAGATATACATTTCTAACCCTACTAACTCTTCGATCTACTTTACCAAACAATCATTGATAATCATGCTTGCTAAAGTAGGGGAAAAATGTATAGGAGTGAATTTTCACCCCTTAAGAAAATTCCCCTTTCACATACCTTCACCTTAGAAAATCAAATCTAAAGGAAAAATTCCACATCACCCATTTTCCTTCTATCCACTTGGCATTTGTCCTATGTGTCGGTGAGAGGATATTTCTCAGGGATGAATGCCTAGCATGCAGATTTCTATGCATTGTGTTACCATCCTTCACAGATTCCCATGTCTGAAGTTGGTAGAGGCATTACACACTCGATTAGGGCTGAATTGTAACATCCCTCTTTTACCAATTGACTCAAAAATTCCTTATTCCTTCCCATACAACCTTCAAAAACATTCAATCTTACTCCATTTCATCCTCTAGAAATCCTCTAGAAATTTAATCACTCTCTCTTAGCATTATGTACTTCACTTCTTCACTCTGAAACAATATTTCCAACATTCCACTATGAGCATTGCAGTAGCTTTGAAGCTCCATCAACTCCACATTGCAAGTGTGAAGGATATCATAGGAGTGTGAGCTTGGAGTCTTGTGAGACCTCCCTTCATCATCATTGTGGCTATGGTGACTTTTCCAAGTCCATTCCTTGCATTCTCCTCCATTGGTTAGTGAGATTTTGTGTGGAGGTGGTAATGCTTCACTCCTCTCTTTTGTCATTTGATAGAGTAGCATAGTATTGTTTTGTAGTATTCATTGCAATCTTTATTCCTTTCTACTTTCTTTATTGTATATTCTAATTTGTTTCTTTTTGGTTGTTCATGGAGGTGGAAACACCAAAATGGGGGTCTGACTGAGGTAGGCCCCTATACAACCCCAATTTTTTTCCCTCTTTCTTATGTGTAGGTGAACATGTGATTGAAACTAGTTGGTGAATCAATGCTTTTGTGAGATCATCTTCATCACTTTGGATTTTATCTACTTTCTTTATCATCCTCATCTATATTTCTCATACTTTCTTACTCTTTTTTTCCAATCAAAATTGACTAGCAAGGATGTCAGTTAGTTTTTAGGCAGATTGTACTTTTCTTTGTTCTTTCTAGTCCTATGGATGCTAGTACACATGAGAGACATCAACACATTGTGCTATTGTCCTAGAGCTGCATTGCTATCCTCGGATAAAGAGTTGTCTGAGGTGCAATACTAACTCTAAACACCAGTTTACCTAGCCTAAACCTAAAATCTAGGTCTATAGAGTGACAAAAGTACTACATAGTAATCTTCATTCTTAATCCTTACCCCAAGACATCCTTTAGAGTGAGGTAAGTTATTGCAGCCCTCTGCTCTCAACTCTCCATGACCTAGAGAATTGACGTGGTTGGTCCCCCTCTCTTACACTTATTTTCTGTCATTTTTATTCATAATTTTTTCAAACATGAGTGATAGTTCCTTATGCTCTTTTTCTTCCATATTATCTTCTAATTCACTATCTAAATACATTACAATAGGCTACATATTCATGATATAGGCATGATTATTAGCACTATCATTCATATGAGCACCTCTTTGATCCCCTTTTTTTACTAGGATAGATAAGGTTCAACTTCATGTTTTGGAGAAGGAGCTAGGGTGGAGCTAGGAATGGATGAAGATGGATGAGTGGGAGTTTTCTCATTGGAATTTGGTTGTATGGATGGAGGATCATTAGGTAATAATTTGCAATCTTCAACAATTTAATGAACCATAGCTTAACATCTTCTTTTATGATCTTTTTCACTTTGATTTCATCTTGCATCAGCTTCAAATTATGAATGGGGAATTGAGGTACTTCCCAACATTGGTCACTTTTCTTTATTTGTAGGAGGAATCAAAGGAACTATGAAAGATTTAGAAACCATAGATATTTGAGGTTTCTACATAAAAAAAAAAATCCTTAGGAGGAAAAAATTTAATCCCCAAATGTTTCATCAAATAGTTTGTATCATGTTCCTCTAGAGGATGGTGAAGGGGAATTAAAAATTGATGCTAGATGGTCAAGGGATGATACTTGGTTTAGGCTAAGGTTCATTTGTTACCCATGAAGTAAGAGGAACAACTATCAAAGCCACTAATAATTGAGGAACCTTAGGAGAAATGATAATTGGGCTATATGTTGAGCATTTAAATTTTCATATGAAAGAATAAATAACCTTAACAAGGCTTACTAGGTTGGGATAGGTAGGGCCAAAAGTAATTCAGTGAAATATTTCCATGAGAGGGAAAAGGCTTAATTCTACTATGGTATATGGTATGTATTTGTTCTTCAAATGATAATTTAAGATATTTATGAATAAATAATGGGATCACATTCTTGAAGCTTAGCCATGGATGACCTAAATTCATACAAAGTTAATTTTACATGGGGATTATAGTAATTATAATATCTACTTATTTAGGTCCAACTTTCATCGGGAATGTTATAGAACTTTTCATAAGGTGAATAGAACCATCACGAGCCTTTAATAATACTTCTAATATTTAATATTTATCTTTATAAAGTTCAGGCACATACAAAATTCCTTTAGTGATCACATTGACTACACAAAAGATTAATTAGTATTCCCTTATGGGTTGATTGTTGATTTTACCAGTAATGCAAAGAGAACCATCAAGTACAATTATAGAATCATTAATATGTGTGGACATGGAAAAAGTAACTCTTCTACTTTTTCTATCTAGTTTAGGACCTTCATGTGAATTTGGCCTAGTTGTGCCTTGATTTAATGTTGTAATGTCGATAACACATTCACATTAGGTCTTGGGCCCTAGAAAATTAAAACAATTCAAGTGGTACCTTACTTAAGTGTTGTAAAGCATTATAACACATTTTCACACTTTTCTAGGACCTTATTAATATATTTCACCTAAATAACATCTTTTTATCACTTACCAAGCCTTATTTCAAAGTGTTGTAAAGTGTTGTAACAAACTTTCATGTTTCTCTAGGCTTTTCGTCAATAATTTTACCCTTTCTTATGCTTAAATGAACACATTATACACTTACAAGCCCTACTTAAGTGTATTAGTGAGAATATTATTGTTAAACATCATTAAATACACATTAATTTTTGACACCCACTTAAAATTCCTTAGAGGGACCAATTTGCCACTAGCGGCAAATTAGTCCCATTTGGCTGAAAACTCAAAATTATTTCAAAATTCTAGCGGGATATTATTTTCTAAGCCTTGAGGTCAGCCTGTGATGTGGTATTTTTGGGAAATATTGCATAATCATGTATAAATATCAAAAAAATCCTTTCATTTTTATCCTCTTTGAACTCCTTAACTCTCCTAATTTTCTAGATAAGCAATCAAGTGATTTTGCATTCAATCATTTTGTCTACAAGATTATTCAAGCACTTTGAAACCATTACATGCATATCTTCATATTTCTACTTCAAGGGTTTGGTGAGTTGTAGCATTGGATGTTCATTCATCATTCTCTTTTCTTTTCATTTCATTTTCAAGGGTTTAATTACCAAACCAGGGTTTGACCAAGGAAAACCCCCATTTACTAACCCTTAACACTTTCTCCCTCTTTGGATATGTTTTGCAAGTCTTGAGTGCATATTTGTCAAAGAGAAAGGTGTAAAAAGTTTTCAAAAAATAATCAAAGTAATTCAAAGTTGTCAAAACCCTAAAATAAGCTTGGAGAACACCTACAGGTTAAATTCTACAATTTTGGATATGAAAACCTATCAAGAGTTGAAGTGCAGACTAGGAGCTACATATTGCACTTTTGAATTTCTCAAAATATAGAAGTGGAATAAACCACCATTAGTGGCTTATTAGTCCCATTGCTAGGCCTGAAAAGTGATTTTTGCAGTTCTGGGTACCCTTTTGTTTGAAACTTGTTCAGATAGAATTTCCTCAAAATAGGACTAACTCGTCCAACTTGGAGTAAGTGTCCCAGTAGGCTTCAACAGTGATTTCTATAGGATTCCATTTATTATCTCCATAACATTCTAGTTTCCAGGTGCACCTCTTCAATCTCATTAATTTTTTTTACAGTTTGTTTCCATTTTTAAGTAATTTTGCATATCACATTGTGTTTTGAAATATTTTGCATTTTCTTAGTGTACACATGAAAATTATCCTGATCAACTAACTTCAATTCTTCTTTAAATCACCCCTCTATTAACCATTTAATTAATCCATCTTAATTCCTTTGTTAATCAAATAAATCAAATTTATTTGATTAAATCATTATCCTCTTTTGATTAAATAAATTATTTTATTTATTTAATCCTAAAGTCCCCCTTTAATTAAATAAATCAATCTTATTTAATTACTTCTAAAGTTCTTCATTTAATTAAATAAATTAAACTTATTTAATTAAACCACTAACATCATCCCCTTTAGCTAAATAAATTAAAATATTTATTTAACTAAGTCAATCATTTTTCATCTCCTTTTCATTTATTTTAATCCATAAATCTAAATCAAATGGGTCAAAATAACCTAACCTCCTCTTATTTAATCAAATCATGATTAAATATAATCTTAATTTATGTCCCATCCTCTAGATTTTTCCACTTGCACATAAAAATAGATTTAATTCATTTATTAAATCCCTATTTTCTCTCAACAAGGCATAAAGGTGGAATATTCCTCAATTTCAAATCTCCCTCCAAATGAGATGTGTCCTTCCAAAAAGGCATTTATTTCATCTTACAAGTCCTTTTGCATTGAGCCAAGTGGCCATAACTCCATTTCACTCTCCCTCCACCTTGTCATTTCACTCATTTCAAATTTCAACTAATTGCATTTGTGGGAACATTCATCAAAACATGCACATCCTTGGCCCATTCACATAGTGAGAAGTGGATTCTTCCTATTGGTTAGGTTTTTATCCCACATTCATCCCTTTTTCCTCTTCTCTCATCAAATTCCTCTATAAATAGAAAGGTTATCCTTCATTTTTATCATCCACAATTTAGAGCAAAGTTACTCTCTTCACATTCGAAGCTAATTTTGTCCACTTCATAGCATAGCATCTTCAAGGAATTTTGATCATTGAGCTTGTTAAGGGTTGAGAAAGGGCCAATTTTCATATCAAAGTGGCACCAATCCACTATGGAATAGTTATACATTGTGCTTCTTTTATACTTTCAATTAGTTTATTTTGTTATTTTGTTTATGAGGCATGATGTATTATTTCATAGGAGCATTAGTAGGTTTGCATAGTTTGAACTAACCAATGCTAATGAGTGTTGGAGTTTAGGTTGTTTGCAGATTTATGGTGCTCACATGTGGCACTAGAGGGAGGGGAATTGGCTTACTTGGACTGATTATGTGTGGCTTTTGATATCTTATTATATGTGTTTTTATTGAGTTGGATTGATTGTGTGTTGTGTTTGATATCTGTGCTCCCATTTTACACATTGGTTTTTTACATTTATACATCACATTATTTTAATAGTTTCACTTTATGCATATTCTACAATCATTTGTAGTTCAAAAACTTCCTAAGCCTACGAATGGTTATTTGCACAAGGAAATATGGATATAATGCTTCAAAAATGTTGTGTGCTTCCTTTCGTGCTACACCACTATCCAGATGATGAATATAATTGTTGCCATGTGTGAATCTGAGAGATATCCTATCCACATATTGTGCCTAAGCTATTTTTGTTGTGTATATGAGAGCTATCCTATTTGCAACCAACTCTCCATTACCTTATGTACTAGTGACCGACACAATATCTTGGCTATAAATGTGGGTTTCAAAACTCTCCATGCACTAGCTTATGACCTTGCTTATGTGTTGCATTAATTGGTAAGAATCTTTATCATATTTGAATCATGCCCTATAACCTTGTGCCACCCATTAATATATATGATCAAAAATTCTCATTAATATGATATGGAAATAACAATGCACTATACTTTTCAATGATCTTAATCCATTTGTATGCTTCCATTTGTGTGCTTCATAGGGTGTTGTTCTTAACATGTAGGAGGACGTTGTCAAAGGTTGTTGAATACAGTTTTACACTTGACATTCACAATTATTTTAAGAGACTTTTAGGTGCATTTATTGTACTTGCGCAATGGCATTAAATTGTAGGGGACAATGCTGGCCAAAGATTGAAGAATGCAACTTTACACTAGCTAATAGTATTTGATTGAGAGTTTCTTATGCCTATTCAATGATTTTTTTTTGTGCAAATCCATCTATCATTACATTCCATGAGATCACATTTTGGAGAAGCATTTTGTCCAATAGTTCACACACCTTCCCTATGCTTGTGCATTCTCCATACAAGCATTTTGTCCAATAGTTCACATGCCTTTCCTATGCTTGCACATTCTTCATACAAGCATTTTGTCTAATAGCTGACAGGCCCTTCCATAATTCTTAATGTCTCCAGATATTCATGTTTTGTGATCCATATTTTTTTGCATTTTAATTTATGTTGTTTTGTGGGCTTGGTAATCTAATCTTTGTCAATGCAAATGGAGTCAGGATAAGTCAAATTTCCCTTATGTATCGAGCTACAATCTTCCATCAACCATGGGGTTTGTATTTACAAAACACAATGATCTCACCATTTGTACTGAGCAAATGCTATTCTGCATTCATTAGACTAAGTCTAATCTAACTTTCCATTCCTCTAAACATAAGAAGGTTAGGATAAAATTAAAACAAAGCATACTCAAATTCACTTCTATGTCATTTTTGGATTTATTTAATCATTTTGTCAAAACATTTGCATGCAACTTTTGGAGGAATCACTTCTCAAGTCTCTTAGTCCTCTGGTTATTATAATTTTTTGCTTGAAATAATTCTCAAAAACATTATGAATTAGATTTAAGTGAAGGCTAAGAGTACTATAATGTTGAAAAATGAATCATACCTAGGTTGTTGATGGAATAATTATGGGAAGGTTATCAGTCACGTGGTAAGACACTCCATAAATAAAGGGGTGATCTTAAAGTTTTGAGTTTTAATTGGTTAATGAAAAAGATTCAATTGTTGGAGTTAAAATGACATTAAGAGGGGGGGTGAATCAATGTCTTAATAGATTTGACCAATTTTCACAAATTCAAAAACCATAGCTCATATTTGATCTCAATATTACTCTGATTAATGCATTCATGAGTTGAATGTAATCATTCATAAATAGAATTGAGAAAAGTAATAACCCAACAATGAACTGAAAAAACAACAACACAGTAAAGTAGTGAGAACTCAGAAGAACAAAGAGACTAAAGATTTTTCCAAGTGGAAAACCCTCCTGGGGTATAAAAACCACTCCTGAAATTCCTTCCAGGCTTAATCTTTTAAACAACTATTCACAATGACTTATAGGCTAATTTTTGAGCACCCACTCAAGGAGCACCAACCCCTCATTTAGAGATATCTATCACAAGGAGTACCAACCCCTCAAATTATGTTTTCAACAATAATAATAACTTAGAGAATTTCTCTATTTTCAGTTAAGCACATATTTCTCTATTTTCTCGTCTATAGAATACCATAAAGATTCAATAATTGAATCCTTAAAATACTATATAGAGAAGAAATTACAATGTCTCTGCCTCATGTTATTCAGATTTTATTGTAGATTTTATCCATACATTTCAATACAACCAAGGAATAATAATCTCATAATTACAACTATAGAAACAGCAGAAAAGAGTTTTCTGCTTCTATTTATACATCTTTTTAGGTATCAAGGCTTCAATGAATTTCATGGTCAAAAGAGCATCGAGAAAGGATAATTCTTTTTTATTTAAATTCCAGATAAGTAACTATGTTCAGAAGTAATAGTTGAACAACCAACCTAAAAAGATTTTTATTGAAGTTAACAAAGCTGTTTATAATAGAAATCTTCATCTTGTACCTAGCGAGATTATTAGTCAAGGTGAAATTAATTTGCCAATACAAGAGTTGTTTCACCCAGCTAAGAACTTTTCTTAACAAATTTGAAATGTATGAGATCATTTCACTGCTTAACAGGCACAACTGCCCACCACTATAAATCATAATATCTAATGCATGAATAACAATACTCTATCAGGGCATCATTTGCCACATTAGTAACTAAGATGCAGGAAGCAGTTAAAAATGGTGATTATAAACAAGTATGTGTAGCATGATATGCATAAATATGAGTTAAATCTACAACTCCCATGGCTTCGTCAACCACTGTCGAGCTTCTAGCCAGAAACACACCAAATAAAGCTTCCATATACCACATATAAAGTCATTATAGTCAGCAACAACAAAAACTTAATCTCGCATGATGGCGGCTAGGCTAGGGTTCCATACCCAGTCAAAAAAGAATAAACACGAATTTTTCCCTAACAAAATTTATTTTCAATCAACCAAAGTCAACTTTAACACCACCAGTCATCCCTCAGTTATCGCTTTCACCATGACCCATTAGATTCAGGGAGAAGTCATAATGAATACATCATGTCACACCGAGAGTCCCCATGATCAAACTTGTGGCTGTAACATATCGCTCTCGGGGAGACCTCATATAGATAATACTTCATTATACTGAAAGTCACCCACCATCTTGTGTGTCACTGAGACAAGTTAGATCCTATGCTGACAAAGTCCTTTTGTGTTCCATCAGCGAGACCGGAGGTCACTCGCTGAGACCTCACGCCGAAAACCCTAACTCTTACCGAGATGTATACCTTTATGTTGTCAGTCAGAATAATAATTCAAACTCACCAAGACCTTTCTTCATTGCACATGAGTCATACCGAAAATATTTATCCACTCTGAGTCGCTAAGACAATACCAACCTCTCGCCGAAAGCCCCTCATAAGACTTAGTCGGCAAGACCTGATGGGTTCGTTATGACATTACACCAAATCTAAGACCTGCTGATATGCAATTTTTTGACTGGTGGTCAGCAAGACTAAAGTAAGTTTTCCAAGATGTTACAGAGAATAAAAACCTCTCGCCGAAGAGCACCCTTTGTTTTTGGTTGGGGAGACATGATGAGTTCACTAAGACATCATTCTAATGGTATAACTCATGCCTATAGGGATCACGCTCTGTCACCGAAACCATGGAGAAGTCCTTTTGAAAGCTACCTGTAAGTAAAATCCAATCGACATGACATCAAAAACATCTTGCCAATAGGAAATGTAGATGTTTAACAGAAAAATAGATCGGGGAGACCCTGGCATTGTCATGCCGATATGTTCTTTCTTGTACAAATAAGATAACCTAAGTTTTGCAGGAAGCTCAAACAAATTAGTACCATAAGAAATTAATATTCTGAATGTAAACTGTCCACTGAATACCAAGACATGTAAACCATATAGACAAATTTGTATCAAGATAAAGCATGAGAAACCAATCTAAAATTGATCATCAAAGAGAACCATCTGACATCAATTAGAACCAACTGAATGTGATTTTTTCATCAAGGACAAACCAATCTAAACACAGCTGAGAACCAACAAACTCCCCCTTTGTCCTTGATGGAAAAACACAAATAAATCTCCCCCTTTTTGCCTCAATGACAAAGGATAAAAGAGAAAAATGTGTAGTACCATGAAACACAACTGAGAAGCCAACTAAATACCATGAGAAACAGCTGCAAAAAGAGTAAAAGTGCAGCAACCAAAACTGTAGGAGAGCTATAAGAGAATCAAAACATATAACATGCTCCCCCTAAGTTGAAGCTTGGTGAATTAGAGAAGTAACAATTGAGAGATAACTCCCAATCGAAGTCTTAGCCTTTCAAATAACTCTTTTGCTAAGGGCTTAGTAAAAATATCAGCCACATGATCTTGTGATCCAACAAAATGTAAACATAATTCATTAGCTAGTACCTTTTCTTGCAGAAAATGAAACTTGATAGCAATATGTTTAGTTCGAGAGTGCATAACATGATTTTTTGATATATTTATCATACTAGTGTTATCACAGAGAATAGAAACAAGTTTAGGAACTTCAATACCCATATCTGAGAGAGTTTGACTCATCCAAAGAACTTGAGTACAACATGAAGTGGCAACAATGTATTCTGCTTTAGTAGTAGAAAGAGAAACAGATACTTGTTTCTTGCTGTGCCATGCCACTAAACGATCACCAAGAAAGAATGCAACACCATTGGTGCTTTTCCTATCATCCAAACAACTAGCCCAGTTAGCATCAGTATATGCAATCAATGAAAAATAATTGCTTCTAGGATACCAAATACCATAATAAAGAGATGCCCTGAATGTATTTAAAGATCCATTTAACAACAGTGACATGGGATTCTGTAGGTGATGCCTGAAATTGTCCAACTATGTAAACTACCTGCATGATGTCAGGTCTAGAAGAAATTAAATATAATAGACTACCAATCATTGATCTATATTCAGTTTGATTTGTATCAGGAGAATCATCAACCTTAGTAAGTTTGCATCCAGTAATCATTGGAGTGCTAACTGGATGACATTCATCCATCTGAAATTTCTTAAGCATCTCTCTAGCATACTTGGTTTGAGAAAGAAATATTCCATTTTCATGTTGAGAGATTTGAAGACCCAGAAAGAAATTTAATTCTCCTAATATTGACATTTCAAACTCAGATTCCATTATCTGAGAGAAATTTTTACTCAAAGTAACATTATTGCAGCCAAAGATAGTGTCATCAACGTAAATTTCAACAACCAAAATATTAGAACCTTCAGTTTTAACATAAAGATTATTGTCTACACCTCCTCTAACAAAACCATATGAAAGAAAATGATTGTCCAGCCTAGAGTACCAAGCTCTAGGTGCTTGTTTTAAGCCATAAAGGGCCTTTTTCAATCTATAAACATGATCAGGCTTATCTTTGCAAATAAATCCTTTAGGCTGTTCAACATAGACCTCTTCATCTAAATAGCCATTTAAAAAAGCAGTTTTGACATCCATTTGATAAACAGTAAAGTCTTTATAAACAGAATAAGCCAAGAATATTCTAATAGATTCTAATCTAGCAACGGGTGCAAAGGTTTCACCAAAATCAGTACCTTCTTGTTGAGCATAACCCTTGCAGAAAAATCTTGCTTTGTTGCGAATAACATTGCCATTTTCATCAACCTTGTTTCTATATATCCATTTTCCTCCAATGACATTCTTGTCATATGGTCTTGGGACTAACTCCCAAGTCTGATTTTTCTCAATCTGATCAATTTCTTCCTGCATAGAATTAATCCAACATGAGTTTGTGAGAGCTTCATTAAAAAATTTAGGCTCAAAACTGAGTAACTAGACAGAAAGCTATTTGTGCCTTTTCATCAGATTCTGCAACCTTTCTTCTAGTTTGAACTCCTACATTTTTATCCCCAATAATATGATCTTTGGGGTGATATTTAGCTAGAGTTTTCGAAGGAGCATTTGATGCAACCTTTTCAGGACTTGCTTTTTCATTTTTAGGGCTTGCTGATTTAGCAATAGACTTTGTTGTTTCAACTTCTTTTGAATTTGATTCAAGTTCAAGTCATTCTTCCTCATTATCCTGCAATATGTCAGTATCTAAATGTAATATTTCATCAAATTTTACATTCATAACTTCAATAATCTTGTTAAGCCTTATGTTAAGACATTTATAAGCTTTACTGTGAGTTGAGTATTCCATAAAGATACCCTCATTGCACTTTGATTGAAAGCTGCCAAGGTTATCATCATTTTTCTTGATAAAACATTTACTTCCAAAATTTTTAAAGTATTTGACAGAAGCAATTTTTCCATACAAAGGTTCATAAGGAGTGTGTTTAGATTTCACCCTAAGCTGCACTCTATTCAAAATGTATACAGTTGTATGAACAACTTCTTTCCAGTACATATTAGGCAACTTAGCTTCATCTAGCATTGTTCTAGCCATTTCTTTTATAGTTATGTTCTTACGTTCAGCTACCCTATTTTGTTGAGGTTTTTCAGTTGTAGCATACTTCCTTTTAATACCGTGTTGTTCACAGTAATCAATAAACTCTTGAGAGGTGTACTCACCTCCTTTGTCTGATCAAAGGAATTTGAGTTTCAGATCTGATTCCTTTTCAACCATTTTATGAAAGATTTTGAACCTTTCAAAGGCTTCTGATTTGTTCTTAAGAAATGTGACCCATACCATTCTAGTATAATCATCCACAAAAAGCATAAAGTATGTTTCACCATTAATAGACCTTGTTCTAGTTGGTCCACATAAATTAGTATGCACTAGTTGTAGAGGTTTTGATGAAGAATGTTCTTTTGTTTTGAAGCTGATTTTAGTTTTTTTACCACTTAGACATTCTTTGCACACAAAATTTTCTAGCTTGTTAAGGATTGGTAAACCTCTAACATTCTGATTCTTACTGATTCTAACCAGATTTTCAAAGTTTATGTGTCCTAATCTTTTATGCCATAACCAACTCTCTTCAAGTTGGCCCATTAGACACATACCTTGATTATTGTCATTGCTTGATGTGTCAATAAGATTGTACACATTTCCTTTAGTCCTCCTTCTAGCTACAACAGCCTTTCCAAGCTTGTTCTTAATCTCACATCCCTATGAAGTGAAAAGAACATGACAACCACTATCATAGATTTGACTAACACTTAGAAGATTGTGTTTGAGACCTTCCACATAGTACACGTTATAGAAAGGAGTGTCTTCATTCAGAAGAAGTGAACCTCTACCTTTAATTTGAATACCAGAGTTATCACCAAACTTACCATATCCACCTACATAATCTTCAAGATTTATAAACTTATCCTTGTCGCTAGTCATATGGTTAGAACATCCACTGTCCAGGACCCATAAGTCCTTTTTCTTGGAATGAAAAGTAGTTTGAACCAACATAGTTTGCTCAATGTTGTTAACAGTCTTAGGTTTCAAAACCTTTTTAATTTTCTGTTGTTTTGATTTTAGATTAGTTCTACACTGTTTGACAGAATGTCCCAAAGCATTGCATTTAAAGCATCTGATCTGTCTAACAAAACCATAGTGTTTCCTAAGACCAAACCTAGGTATTCTAGGATTCATAAGCCTGCAAGTGCTCACCTTATGGCCAAATTTGTTGCAGAAAAAATAATAACCATAGAAGAAGGGATTGTATCTGTAAGATGATTGATTACCTTTTAAGGGTTGATCATGATTCTTACCAAAATCAAAGTGATTTGGACCTGAACCCATGATTTCAGAAGAGGGGTTTTGTTTTGCATTATCAATTGAACATTCACCCTTTTCAAAACCAATATCGGTTTTGTCTTTATACAACTTCTCCTTGCTGAGCATCTAATTAAGTTTTAAAGTACTTTCATATTTCTCAATTTCCTTTCTAAGACAGACAACTTCTTGTTCCATTTTTTGAATTTCTTGATCTTTGCAGCTTACAGTCACTCGAAGACAGTCCTCAACTCTTTTAGCTTCTTCAAGTTGAGTTTTCAGAGGGACTATTTCTTGATCCGGTTTATGTTCTTGAGAAAAAACTTGTTTTTTGAGTTTTCTGACCTCTTGTAAAGCACATTTCAGCTCACTTTCAAGATCTACTTCACCTTCTGCAATGTCAATGGTGTTTGAATCATTTTGCTAAGTAAATTCAGCCATGAACAAAATTTCATCTTCTTCAATTGATGAATCTTCAGACTCAATATCAGATTCATCCTTACTAAACAGACTTTTCTTCTTTTTGAAATTGAAGTTTCATTTAGGTTTGAAGGCCTTCTTCTTAAGTTGTTTTTTAGTTGTCTCGTTGCCATAGATTTGATCATCATAGGGACACTTAGCAGCAAAGTGACCTATTTTTCCATAGTTAAAACATTTAAAGGGAAGTTTTTCCTTATATTTTCCTGATCCCTTTCTAAGTCTTCTAACAAAATGGGATTCTTTAGAATCAGACAACTCTGATTCACTGACTTCGAATTTTTCTTTCTTTTCAGTGTTAAAGGAAATTTATTTTCTAGTTGAGTTGTTTTTACTAGTTCTCATTTCATAGGCAGTAAGCATTCCCTGTAGACTATCTAAGGTAACCTTATCAAAATGTTTCTTTTCTTCAAGGGCTGATACCTGATATTAAAATTTAATCAGTAAGGTTCTAATGACCTTTGTAACCACATCAAAATCTTTTACTTCTTCTCCTAATCCTTTCATAGCTTTGACAACTTCATCAACTCTTAGGAAATATTTAGCCACTTTTTCATCATCCTTCATTTTCATCTCCTCAAACTGATGTTTGAGTGTATTGATTTTTGATAGTTTGACTTTCTCATTCCCTTGGTATATATTTTCAAGTTTTTCCCAGATTTCATGAGTAGATTTGCAATGCATGACTTTACTGAACACATCTTTAGTTAACCCACACAAGAGGGCATGCTTAGCTCTATCATTTATTTCATACCTCTTTTTTTTTAGCAGGATCAGTGGGAATAGAGGCTGGTACATTGTAATCATTTAAAATAATGCTCCAAACATCAACATCAAAAGAAATAAGAAAATCTTCCACTTTGATTTTCCAGAACACATAATATGTTCCATCAAATAATGGAGCTCTGGTTACATAGGCACCATCTTGAGAATGTGCCATTAAAAGAAAACTCCAAGACTAAGATCAATCCAAGGTGATTAAAACCTATTAGAGGACCCTACACTCTTATACCAATTGTTGGAGTTAAAATGACACTGAGGGGGGGGGGTGAATCAATGTCTTAATAGATTTGACCAATTTTCACAAATTCAAAAACCATAGCTCAAATTTGCTCTCAATATGACTTTGATTAATGCATTCATGATTTGAATGTAATTATTCACAAACATAATTTAGAAAAGTAATAACCCAACAGTGAATTAAAACAACACAGTAAAGCAGTGAGAACTCAAAAGAACAAAGAGACTCAAGATTTTTCTGAGTGGAAAACCCTCCTGGGGTATAAAAACCACTCCCGAAATGCCTTCCAGGCTTAATCTTTTAAACAACTATTCACAATGCCTTATATGCTGATTTTTGAGCACCCACTCAAGGAGCACCAACCCCTCATTTAGAGATATCTATCTCAAGGAGTACCAACCCCTCAAATTATGTTTTGAACAATAATAATAACTCAGAGGATTTCTCTATTTTTAGTTAAGCAAATATTTCTTTATTTTCTCTTCTACAGAATACCCTAAAGATTCAATAATTGAATCCTTAAAATACTATGTAGAGAAGAAATTACAATGTCTCTGCCTCATGTTATTTAGATTTTATTGCAGAGTTTATCCATGCATTTTCATACAGCCAAGGAATCATAATCTTAGAATTACAACTATAGCAACAGCAGAAAAGAGTTTTCTACTTCTATTTATACATCTTTTTAGGTATCAAGGCTTCAATGAGTTTCATGGTCAAAAGAGAATCGAGAAAAGATAACTCTTTTTCATTTAAATGCCAGATAAGTAACTGTCTTTAGAAGTAATGGCTAAACAACCAACCTAAAAATATTTTGACTGAAGTTAACAAAGTTGTTTATAATAGCAATCTTCATCTTGTACCTAGCAAAATTATTAGTCAAGGTGAAATTAATTTTCCAATACAAGAGCCGTTTCACCCAGCTAAGAACCATTCTCAACAAATCTGAAATGTATGAGATCATTTCATTGCTTAACAAGCATAACTACCCACCACTGTAAATCATAATCTCTAATGCATGAGTAACAATACTCTGTCAGGGCATCATTTTCCACATTAGTAACTGAGATGCAGGGAGCAGTTAAAAATGGTGATTATAAACAAGTATGTGTAGCATGATACACATAAATACCAGTTAAATCTGCAACTCCCATGGCTCCATCAACCACTGTCGAGCTTCCAACTAAAAACACACCAAATAAAGCTTCCATATAGCACAGATAAATTCGTTACAATCAGCAACAATAGAAACTTAATCTCGCATGATGGCGGCTAGGATAGGGTTCCATACCCAATCAAAAATGAATAAACATGAATTTTTCCCTAACAAAATTTCTTTTCAATCGACTGAAGTCAACTTTAACACCGTTAGTCATCCCTTAGTTGTTGCTTTCACCATGACCCATCAGAGTCAGGGAGAAGTCATAACGAATACATTATGTCACGCTGAGAGTCCCCGTGATCACACTTGTTGCCGTAACATATCGCTCTCGGGGAGACCTCATATAGATAATACTTCATTATACCAAAAGTCACCCACCATCTTGTGTGTCACTGAGACAAGTTAGATCCTATGCCGACAAAGTCCTTTTGTGTTCCATCGGTGAGACTGGAGGTCACTCGCCGAGACCTCATGCCGAAAACCCTAACTCTTACCGAGATGTATACCTTTATGTTGTCATTCAATATAATAATTCAAATTCCCCAAGACCTTTCTTCAGTGCACATGAGTCATACCAAAAATCTTTATCCACTCTGAGTCGCTGAGACAATACCAACCTCTCGCCAAAAGCCCCTCATAAGACTTAGTCAACAAGACCTGATGGGTTCGTTATGACATTACACCGAAGCTAAGACCTCCTGCCGATATGCAATTTTCCCATCGACGATCGACAAGACTAAAGTAAGTTTTCCAAGATGTTACAATGAAGAAAAACCTCTTGTCAAAGAGCACCCTTTGTTTCCGGTCGGGAAGACATGATTTGTTTGCTAAGACATCATTTTGATGGTATAACTCATGCCGATAAGGATCACCCTTTGTCACCGAAACCATGGAGAAGTCCTGCCGAAAGCTTCCTGTAACTAAAATCCAGTTGACATGACATCAGAAACATCTTGCCAATAGGAAATAGATACGTTTAATAGAAAAATGGATTGGGGAGACCCTAGCATTCTCACACCGATATGTTCTTTCTTGTACAAATAAGATAACCTGAGTTTTGCAAGAAGCTGAAACAGATTAGTACCATAAGAAATTAAGATTCTAAATGTAAACTTTCCATTGAATACCAATACAAGTAAACCATATAGACAAATTTGTATCAAGATAAAGCATGAGAAACCAATCTGAAATTGATCATCAAAGAGAACCAATTGAATGTGATTTTGTCATCAAGGACAAACCATTCTGAACACAGCGAGAAGCAACATCAATTTGGTATCAAACTTATAAAGGTTAGAGTGTTTATAGTGTGACTCAAGATGTGTTTGGTTACCTGGTTTACTAGTAATCAATAAAAGTACCTTTTGTTATTAGTATGGAGTGGACTATTTTGTGCTTATAGATTACTTTGAATGCTTTCATTCACTTGAAACTTTCTACGGAGATAACTATTTTTGACATTTATTCACTTATATTTGAAATTTATTTTCTTGGGGGAATGAGAAGATAAGATGTCATCGATAGAGTAGAATCATAGATGACATTGATATTTTGAAGTCACTCATTGATGTTCTTGCAGGCATCCTCATTAATTAACATTCCTCATTTATGACTTGTTGTAGGGTAAGTGAAGGGGATTGAAAATATTACTTAAATTGTTGTGCATAGGAAAAGAAGGAGGGATTTTGTTTGTGCAAAAGACTTGCAACATTGAAGCATAAAAAGTGATCTATTGAAAGAATCTTGGAGTTAAAGAAAATCTGCCATCAAAACTTGAAGTTGATAAAGCATTTTTAAATGCTTAGGGCTTCCATTCTATTCTTGATTTTTCTATTTTACATCAAGTCACATCTTTTTGGGCTCTAAAAAAAATAATAACATTTCAATTTTCGCTACAAAGGGCTTAAAAAGAACTTTAGGACAAACTCACTAGATTTGGTTTGAGGATTAACAATTGAACAAGGCAATCTCCATATTTCATTTTGGTGTTCTAAAAAGAATCAAATCTTTGCTTTGTGGGTTTAAAATGAACAAGCATTTCTTTATTTTTCAATTTCTTACTCAAAGTAATACCATCGAAAGAATGTATGTGCTTCTCTCGTGCCTCACGACAATTTTGAGAATCAAAAGGCCTTTTGGTGATCTTCAGTTGGGTAAAGTAATTTCCTCCACATTTCATTTTGGGAGTAAAATTGAACAAAACATCTTGCGAGTGTAAGTGGAGTGTATTGGGTACATTCTCTCTCTTTTTATTGCAACAAATATTGATTGAGTTATGAATATAGATTTCTCATTTTTTTTTAATCTTAGAGGGCCTACCTTGTGGGAAAAAATGACCCAACTGGTAACACGCTAAAGCCAAGTGTATTTCTAGCTGGTATATAAGTGTGGATATTGCAACAAAGGGAAATATCATGTGGTTTGTTCTGACGAGAAGGGTAGCAATGGTCTCTCACCACATGGATCAATCCCTATGAATGGAAAGTCCAAATTAAAACCCTTTTTTAGAAAAGGCAAAAATCCTCGATCTATTTGTTGGTGCAAGAACAGTCATTTTGAAGCCACCCCACACTTTTATGGTTTTTAGTAGAAATGGAAAGTATGCTATGGGAGTTTCATGGGTGTTGATGCTTGGCTACCCCGTATAAAAGAGTGTCATGGAGGGGAGCTAGTGGGGTCAAGCATCTAACCATTCACTAAAAATAAGCGTAGTTTGACTTGTCCAAGTGGGGATTCAACAAATACAGTCTTTCATAGTCATAGGGTTGTACTTGTTCTTGGTTACAAAAAAGTTTGCTTGCTCATAAAAAATTGGAGATAAACATTCAACATTGTCATCAAAACTTCAAACCCTGTAGGAAGCAAATATCTTTGACACTATTCATTTGTTATTGCTTTCCCTTGGGATTCTATCCTTAGAGGTTTCTAAAAACTTGGATTTATATGTCAATTTGCTTACTAAAGTCAACAATAGGAAATTTTTTCCTTAAATTCCTTTATTTCAACATAATACACTTTGTGAGATGAGAAGAAGTGAGGACATTAGACATTTAGTTTGAAAAAACCTAATCATGAATTGTTTGTGGTAAAAATAAGTCACTAAGCAAAGCTAAGATCAATTGAACCCCAAACATGTGTCTAAAATGATTTCACGCAAGATCAAAATCTGAAAACCAAAGTCAAAAGCTCTTAGTACAAAAGATCATCAAAAGAAACTCTCAATGCTATACGAATTTAGATGAAGACTTCTTTTTAACTTTTATAGAAAAGCTTCAAGAAACAATCCTAGTTTGTACTCATTCTATTATTGCCAAAACCCAGATCTTTTTAGGGAGTTTGAGCATCTTGTTTAGAGTAAAGTGTTATCTTCAAAACCAAGGTCTTGTAAACAAGAGTCTTTTTAGGCTCACATATGATCAAAATCAAACTTTCATCCATATTTCTAAACATCAAACCAAAAAATCATCTCACCATCAAACCTTGAAAATCTCAAAAAAATATCCATGTTAAACTTTGGGAAAATCAAAATAAAGTCAATTCCAAATCATCTTGTTTGATTGGACATGTGTAGATGCATCCTTCTCCACACATTTGGTCAAATTATCAAACCTTCTAAACAGATCTATCCATTGATAGCATCCAACATCTTGGGATTCAAGAGTTCATTATCCAAAATCAAAATCAAGTCAATCAAAGTCATCTTATTTGGATAAGTGTGTTTAGATAAATCCTTCTTCTCACACTTAGTCAAATTAGCATCTTGAGGAAAAATTTACTCTAGGACAACATTTAACCTCTTAGAGTTTAGTAATTCACTATCCAAATCCAAATCAAATCTAATCCCAAATCAAAATCAAACATCAAATCCAAGTCCTAAATTTTAAACATCCCCTTTAAGATTTCTCAAGATTTTTATCATCCACATCATCCATCTTTCACACACTTCATCATTTCACCTTTGATTCTTAAATCATCCTAACATTTCTCTTTTGTACCTAAAGTTAGATCAATCCAAAGAATTAGAGATTTATCTCCCACATTCTTGAAAATTGGTCCCTATTTTATGGTGCAAACTAGATCGCAACACAAGAAGGACATGGAGAACAACAAAGAAACATCTACTTCAAGTGACTTGAGTCAGACTGCTCCGAAATAAATCCCATTGGGTCTAGCAATCTGACAATTAACCTTCCTCCATTTTTGCAAGACCATCAAGAGGAAGGTGTCCAAGTGGAGGATCTTACTAATAATCCCTTTGGAATGTCACAAAATGAGATTTTTGAGATGGTCCAAAATCCTAAGAATCATAGAATTATCAACATCATGATGAGACTCAATCCCTCACTATACATGCTTGAATTAGCAAAGCAAGGGGCTAAACTCCCTTTTGATTTCGATGTGAGAACCATTGTGTAACCATATTTTTGGATCATGCCTCCAATCTCAACCACACTCCCAATTTCGTGTACACCTCTATTCCAAAGCATCACCCACCCCATCCCCTAAATTACATCATCCATTGCTCCAACCCAACCCATTGTTAACAAGGGAAGTGCATTTCTCAATGTACTACAAACACATCCCCTTTTAAACAATCAAGATTTGGATGCAAACACCATCTTGGGACAATCCATACCCAAAAATCCATCACATCCATATGTCCCCCTCACCTTTTATGATCCAAATGACCCATCATCATCATTTTGTGCAACAACTCCAACTTCTCTCCCCATAACCTCGCAAGGAGAAGGAGACTTATTTGGACTAGGAGGCATCTTTGACACTACATCTTCATCATTCCCCCAAGTGAGTATGCCACTCACATTTCCACCACTTCCACTTCTCAGTTTAGGGCTTCCCCCTTTACCAAACATCAATCAACAAAATCAAATCAACCCACTGATCATCAATCAAAGCACCATATCAAATTCTCAAATCCTATCTTTGATATCACAACAACAAATGACAACCATCCCGATAATTCAAGCCACCACCATCACATCATCAACCATTCCCCAAACATCTCAAAACATGGTCTCTCAAGGACCAAGCATATGAATCACACCATTCACCACCATCCCAATCATCAATACGACGGTGCCTCTCATCACGACAACAAGAACCATTCCAAACCTGCCTCCACCACCACCACCACCAAATTCAAACACAAAAAACCAGTACAACATTACTTTGCAAGCCACTCAGTAAGTTTCCTATCAAAAGGAACTTCAAAAAATCCAAAACCGAAAAGCCTCACAATTAGCCGCTCAGCAAGCCTAAAGACAATTATCCACACAAGCAGCACAAGCCACTCAAGCAACTCAAGCCACACAACAAGCACTACAAACACAATAAGCATGGTAGGTTGTACAAGCCCAAGCCCTATTGCAACAACAACAACAAGCCGCTCAACCCACACAAGTTGCACAAATTGCACAAGCTTCCCAACAAGCACAGGCTCAAGCCCAAGCCCAAGTGCAAGCTCAAGCTCAAGGACAAGCCCAATACCAAGGTCAACAAGCACAAGCTCAAACACAAGCACAAGTACAAGCAAATTATCTCACACAACAACAAGAAGCCCAAGAACAAGCATACTAGCAAACACTAAAGCAATGCCAAGAGCGGCAAGAAGCAACCTGATTAGCAGCTCAACATCAAGTTTTCTTACAATAGCAAGCTCATCAATACACACTATTAGCATAGTAGCAGTAGGAACAACAACAAGTGTTGTTGGTACAACAACAATTGCAAGCATACCTGGTGCAACAAAATATGAAAAGAACCACCAATCCACCCATTCAACCAACAATTGAACCACCATAATACACCTTCATCCCACCCCCTGATCCGTAAAATGATGTAGCAACACAAATCAAGTTACTCTCACAACAAGTACTTGATCTTCAATCAGGGAAAACCATAAAAATGCTGAGTGGATTTTGTCCTTACCCATTTGACAGGAGCCTTGTAATGAAACCATTTCCAAAGGGATTTGAGATCCCCAAATTTGATAAATACCATGGGATGGGAAACCCCAAATATCACATCAGGGAATTCCAAGTTCATTGCATGGAAGTTGCATAAGATGATACCTATCTAATGTGGCTATTTCCTAGAAGTTTGGCTGGCTAGGCCATGGAATGGTTCTCTCGCCTTCCTCCAGGCATCAAGAAGTTCCAAGAAATAGTAGACACATTCATCAAAAACTACACATTAAATATTGGTATGAATGTTAGTTTAGAAGAATTATTAGCTCTGAAACAAGGTAATAATGAATCATTTGCTTCTTTCCTACAATGATGGTGATCCAAGGCCAATCAGAGAAAATGGGTCATGCCAAAAGAACAAGTGTACACTATTATATCCAATCTTGACAGAGCCTCGGCATTTCATCTTAAAGTGCAAGTTTTTCACCACATATGACCAGTTGATCTCCAAGGCACTCAACATCGAATGAGCCCTTATCTCACAAGGAGGATCACCCGCATATCCTGGACAACAAAACAATCACCCATCCAACAACTATAATGACAAACCTTGCACATGGGAAAGGAACAAAAATTTCACAAATGATGGTGTGGTTGATGCTAAGGCCATGATCAGTGCTCCATGGAAAAACACCCAAACCTACCAACAACCACAAAAAAATGATTGGAACAACACCCAAACCAATGTTGTATCACAAAACCAACTAACCAAAAATCAAGCAATCAACGATGTCAATGATCAAAGGGGACCACCCTAGTGAAAAGAAAACTCCCCCAAGTGGAAGTACACTACTCTTGGGGAACCGCTCAAGGTCATCATGAAGAAATTAATAAACATAAACCTCATCAAGGCTTCCACCTATGAGAATTACTAGGAACCAGATGTGAAACCAACTTGGTACAATGAAAACTAGCTCTATGAATTTCAAAAAATCAAAGGGCACACCACTGATAGTTGTGTGAGGTTGAAAAACCTAATCCAAGATCTCATTGATCAAAAAATCATAAATGTGAAACAACCAACAAGAAATCAGAGCCTCAAAACCTACATGAATATGATGCCTAATCATAATAACAAAGGGAACAATAACATGAATATGGGGAAGGACACCTTCAAGAGAATGAATCATGTATATGATCATGTTTTTGCATCCCTAGATGAATATTGTGCTACTGTCGCCATCAAAGGATCCCATGTTGATTGTGGAGTCACCACAAGAGGCGGGAAAATTACCATTGCACGATCATCTCAGCCAAACAGAGCACCCAAATCCAACCCAAGATCAATTCCCAATGGCTATAATGTCCTTGATCAACTGAAAAGAACCCCAACAAACATATCCATCATGGAGTTGTTAAAAAATTTATCCGCCCATAAGAAAATCATTGAGGAAGCATTTGCTTCATCCACTATCCCAGTGGATCTTGATGCAGAACAATTTCAAACTATGGTAAGAAACATCATTACCCTAAATATCCTTACATTCTTTGATCAATATTTTCCTACTCAACCATCTCACAACTGCACACCCCATTTGGAGGTCCTAGTGCATACAAAAAAAGTCAAGAGAGTATTGGTGGATGAAGGTGCAGGCTTGAACATTTGTTCCCTCAAGTTCATAAAAAATATTAAAATCTCCGAGGATTGCATCAACAAAGGAAAGGGCATCACAATTAGGGTGTATGATGATCAAGAAAGAGTGCCTCAAGGAACAATGCAAATCCCTATTCAAGTAGGGCCAACAATAATGGAAACTACCTTTCAGGTGTTGTACCTCGACTTGCCTTATAACATTCTCCTAGGACGTTTGTTGGTCCATGCAATGCAAGTAGTAGCATCAAACTTCCATCAATGTGTCAAATCCACATATGAAGGCCAAGAGGTGACCATCCATGGAGATCATGAACCATTCTCTTACTACAAGAATCTAGAGGAAAAATACTACAAGATTCCTCAAGTGCCTAAAAATGATGAAGGCCCATCAACACCATACATTGATCCAACCACTCTTGTTTCCACTTCTATGACAGAGACACCTACCACTCTTTCCATCTCCACCATCTCTTATATCAGTCATCATCTAGGACAATGGTTGTGAAAACTATACAATTCCCAAAAATGCTTTTGTGGTAGGAGAGTTACCACAATCTCCTAGATCACAAGGATGACCGCAATCAAATGAAGCCTACACATCCCAAAAATCCCCTAAATGATATTCCAACTTCATAAGTTGGGGAGATCTCGACTGAGAAGTAATAGAGGAGGACCTATCCCATCTCCTATATCAAGACAATAGACTAGTAGCTAATCTACCTATGGACAATAGTAGTAAAGGTCTGAAAATGATTCTTGCAATGGGCTATGATAGAAACCAGAAACTAGGGAAAGATGACAATAGGCTTCTAATACCCATCATTCCAAAGGCGTGAATGAGAAATATTGGCATTGGATGTACCCCTCTGATATAACCATATGTGGTTGGAATTCCATGGTTAAGAAGGTCAGAACTCCTCAGCAATCAACAACTGAACTTCACTTACCCGTATCTACAGGTTGAGTCATAGACAACTTCACATTTGATATAACTAACATTTTTAGTAGTAGTGATGAGGAAGATCCCATAACCAACCTACCTATGCTTTTTGAGGATACCACCCATCTCATGATTAGCACCCTATCCTATGAGTCTAAGAACCAATCCGATGAAATTTTCCTAGTCTACCCACAACTCATCAATCATGACCAACAAGGATCACCAATTCTTGACACATTCGAAAATGATGAGGAGCTCTTAGAATCCATGGGATTGCGGGATAACATTCCATGTGGGGATCATAAAGTAGGATTCATCATTGAGCTAGACACACATGCATACTACGAGGAAACGATTGAATCTCTTAGTCACAAAAGTGAAAAACTGAGAATAATCACTAGGTCCTTAAGTGAAAACCACACTATGGCACTTTCCAACCCAAAAATAGTTAAAAAAAAGGATGCATCCAAAGGTGAAAACCTCTCTGAGGCACTTGAGGATGGGGGATTCAATCTTCCTCTTAGAGCTCTACATTAGGAAAAATCAGTGGTCCTAGCTGAAAAATGCATCCCAGACAACTTGGGAATAGATGAGACCCCACACATTACATTTTATGTAGAGTCATTACTATTAGAAGAACAAGAGCTCCTAGCAACTTTCTAAAGAGAGAGACATGCTAATTTTGCATGTAGCTATACTGACATTCGCAGGCTTGATCCAGAGATCATGGTCCATCATCTAGCAATCTACTCTGAAGCAAAATCCATTAGACAAAAACTCAGGAAAATACATCCTTAGATTGCATTATTAGTCAAGATGGAATTGAAGAAGCTACTTGATGTAGGGTTCATATGACCAATTGACCATCCAGAATGGGTATCAAATTTGGTTCCTATTTAAAAACCTGATGGGGGCATTTGAATCTAAATGGATTTTAGATATCTAAACAAAGCATGTCCAAAAGATGGTTTCCCATTGCCTAACAATGAAGTGATAATGGACATGACAATAGGACATGAAATTATTTCTCTAATGGATAGTTTCTTTGGGTACAACCAAATAAGGATTTCCAAAGAGGACCAACACAAAATGGCCTTCACTTGTCCATGAGGGACCTACTACTGGAACATGATGCCATTCGGCCTAAAGAATGTTGAGGCCACCTAAAAAACAGCCATGATATTAATCTTTCATGACATGATCCACAAAACTGTGGAATATTATGTTGATGACATACTAGCAAAATATAGAAAAAGGAGAGATCACATAGCGACTTTGAGTGCTCTTTTTGATAGGCTTGAGTAATACAAGGTCTGTTTAAATCCAAAGAAGCGAATCTTCAGTGTACAGTTAGGAAAATTGCTAGGATACATAGTGTAAATGATGGGTATTGAAATAGAACCTACAAAGGTAAAATCAATCCTCGAGATGGAAGCACCCAAAACATTGAAACAGTTGAGAGGCCTCCAAGGTAGGCTTCAATCCATCCATAGATTCATAACCCAACTGGTAGGCAAGAAAATCCAATATTATCACCTACTTCACAAGGGAGTGGTGTAAAAATGGGATGACAAGTGTGAGGAAGCCTTCAACAAAATCAAAGAATATTTGCTCACACCACCGGTCCTCATTCCATTAATCCCAAGAAAGCCAGTAATCTTCTATATGTTAGCAACATCAGCAGACCTCAGTGCTCTTCTAGCTTAGCACACTGAAAATGCTATAGAGAGGGCCATCTATTACATAATCCACACAATGGTAGGGCATAAATTAAACTACTCATTCATTGAAAAATCCTATCTAGCAGTAGTGTTTGCTTCACAAAAATTTAGACACTACATGTTGGCACAAAAAATCAAACTCATCACCAAAATTGACCCCCTCAAGTACCTATTATCAAAGGAAATGCTCATAGGAGGGATGACCAAGAGGGTCATGATTCTATCTGAATACGACATCGAGTACATGGAATGAAAAGCAATTAAAGGCCAAGTGATTGTAGATCAGCTTGTAGAAGCACCCATGTACTTAGAGAATCCACTCATATCAAAGTTTTTGGATGAATCCATCTTCAGTCTCAATATAGCTAACCACTGGAAACTCTACTTTGATGGTTCCTACATGCAGAATGGATCAGGATCTAGTGTCTTCTTCATCACTCCACAAGGGGACTGTATACCTAGATCCTACAAATTGGCATTTGCCTCTACTAATAACATTTTAGAATATGAGGCATTAACCATAGGTCTCAAAATAGTAGTGCATTGGCACATCACGACCCTTAGATTATATGGATACCCCGAGTTGATAATAAATCAAGTGAATAATGAGTAAGAAACAAAGGATGATAAGCTGAATCCATATAAAAAGATGGTAGAGAGCCTCAAAGAATCATTCATTGATATCATATTTGAGCAGATTCCCAGAGCAAACAACAGAGCAACAAATGCCATGGCAATGATTGGATCCCTATAGAATGTCCCTCACAATGTACCGAGACATGAATTATTGGTAGAGCAGCTTCTTGTATCTACATTTGAGGTACCAGAGTTAGAATTTGTGTGTGAAATCATTGGTCCTGGTGATCCTTCGTACCATGACATTTATACCTACCTACGAATAGGAGTCCTACCTATTAACTTACCTTGAAGCCTAAAAAGAACTTTTTTCAAGAAAGCATCTCAATTTGTCATCTTAGGAAATACCCTTTACCGTATAAGCATATAAAGAACCCTACTACACTGTTTAAACATTGAGGAGGCATTGACCACCTTAACTAAGGTGCATAACAGTATTTTTGGTTCACACTCGAGCGAAATGACCTTGGCCAAGAAACTGTTGATAATGGGATATTATTGGCCTACAATGGAAAGAGAAGCACATGACTATGTCAAAAGGTGCCTACAATGTCAGTAGCATGGGGAGCTCATCCATGGTCCAACTCAAGAACTTCATCCCATCATCACACTATAGCCCTTTTTGCAGCGGGGACTTGATCTCATTGGAAAAATAACCCCCACCTCATCCAGTGGCCACAAGTTTATCCTAACCACCACTGAGTACTTTACCAAGTGGGTGGAAGCCATACCAATTACCTACATAACTAGAAAGCAGATATCAAAATTCATCTTGAACTACTTAATATGTCGATACAGTGTTCCCCAAGCTATTATCTTAGATAATGGGACACCTTTCAAGAATCAAAATGTTCATGAATTATGTGAAAAATTAAAAATCCAACATCACTTTTCCACTTTGTATTATCCCCAAGGCAATGGCCAAGTAGAAGCTACCAATAAAACCACTCTGAAAATCCTCAAAAGACAGTCAATGATGCAGGTTGTGACTAGAATTTGTAGCTAAATCCCACCCTTTGGGCCTATCGACCCAGCATTTGCACACCCACCGATGCCACCCCATTCTCCCTCGTCTATAGATCAGAAGCCATATTACCAATTGAGATCGAGCTCCTATCACTAAGAATATTATTGCAAAACCTCATCATAGATGAATAATAAAAAGTATCAAGACTAAATGAGCTAGAGCTACTAGATGAGCAGTGTATGGATGCTTTAAATCATTTGCAGGTCTATCAAAATCAACTCAAGAGGAGCTATAATAAAAATATCAGGAGTCGGACATTCTGAGTTGGGGAACTTGTAGTGAAGGATAATCAAAAGAAAATCCCAAATCCAAATAGCAAAGGAAAATTTGAATCTAACTAGTTTGGACCATTCATCATCACAACGAACTACAAGTCAGGGGCATATCAGTTATCAACACCCAAAGGGGAACCTTTGTAGGAGCACATGAACAACTCCCATATGAAATTTTTTTATGCCTAATCTTGCAAGGTATAGAACCAAAAATTAAAAAAATTAAAAAATGTCTTGAAAAAATGGTTACCCTAATGAAAACCTGGCAAACAAGTATCTTGTTGACAACATGAAAAACAAAAAAGTAAAAAAGTCCAAAAAAATTAGAAAAAAGATAAAAAATAGTAATGAGAAAAAAATCATCCTCTAGTGAAAACCACTTCGGTGATGCTTTGGGAAAATCCCTTGATGGAAACCTAGAAAATAGGAACCTCATGTAAATAAGCACTCTCCATCCACTAGGATCTTTATGACTCATTTTGCATCATCCATCCATTATGCTTTCATCAGCCATCTATCTCCATCCATTATCCACTCACATCTACACCATAGCTTGGTCTTATGTTCATGTCATGACCCCTCCTAGTACTACTCGACCCACTCTTAAGGTCATTTTCTCCTACCTCTATCAGAGTAGGCTATTGCATTACACTGGAGGAATCTTCTCATTGGATTAGATTCATGTATATTCTTGAAGTCCCTAAATTGAAAAATCCAAAAACATTAGAAAATAAAAAAATCCAAAAACATGAGAAAATCAAAAAATCCAAAAATCCAAAAACATCAAAAAATTGAAAAATCCAAAAACATTAGAAAATAAAAAATATAAAAAACATCAAAAAATCCAAAAAATTCAAAAACATAAAAAAATCAGAAAATCCAAAAACATCCAAATCATATCAAAATCCAAAAAATAGGTCAAAAAGTCAGTGAAAAAGTAAAAAATAGAGTTGTCTTGTCAAACTACGGCTCTTTGAGCCTTAAATGTAGGAAAGGTTGATCTTTGATCATCCCCCGAGACACTTAGGTCAGTCCTTTAGGAGGTCGTCATAATAAACTGACAATCTATTTGTTCATATCTCATCAAATAGTCGAGTTTGTGTTAGTTGAACTATGTAGTCTTTGCATGTATAACATAGGCAAGGCTACTATGTTGATCAGCCCCCGAGGCCCCTAGGATAAGTCTTTAGGTTGGTCTTTTGGTCAAAATTTTAGAAAACCCTAAAACATCTTCAAAATTCAAAAAATCAAAACATTTGTAAAATCTTTAGGTTGGTCTTTTGGTCAAAATTTTAGAAAACCCAAAAAAATCTTCAAAATAGTTTAGAAAACTCCAAAAACATCCAAATATTTGAAAAAATCCATCTATCTCATCTCTCTTTCACCCACAATAAATGCCACTTATAATAAGTGATCGTCATCCTCAACCTTTGGTAAAATAGTTAGAAACAAGTCTAGCAGATCGAAAGTGAAAACTCAAAGCCTCAAAGTCTAAGGTCTAGATCAGTACATAAACAAGTTGGTTAACTCTTTATGTCCATAGCCTATCATCCAATTAGTCAAAATTCAATCATCTGACAACATCATGTCCTAGGACGTATCCTTCCTACAATGGGCATTATTTATCAGAAAGAACACTTTGGATAAATGAAACAATGTGCTACCATCCACTAACATATCTTAGGATGTATCCTTCCTACAATGGGCATTATCTATTGGAAATTGTTTTGGTCTTATCCTTAAAACCATGTTTCCTTTTGGTTAGAGGAATGAAGAACATTAGCTTGTTTGTTTACTTTATCTTTTTCCTTTTGACTTATCTTATTACGCTCACTTTGATGACCTCTCAATGATGTCCCAGATGAAGGGATTTAGAGAGAAAGGAATGGGGTAATGATCATTATCTTTTTGTTTGTTGTGCTTGTTGGATGTTCTTGTAATATAACTTGGTGAATTTTTGCTTTGTTAGGTGCATCCTAGGAAGGTTTTTGTATGTCAAGTATGAAGAAGAATACTCCTATATGTTTGTTGAGTCAATGTCCATCGCACTAGGTACAATGCCATCCTAGTTCTTTATACCTTGATGCATCATGCTTATGTGTGTTATCAAACATAAGGTAAGTGGCCCTTTTAAAATCCTAATTCCTAATAAGTAAATCATACATTCCTCATCATCCATTTCTCATAAAGTTGACTTGTTGAATCCTCTTGTCATCATCTCATTTCTTCTTTCTTCTTTTCCACGCTAACATCATGTCATGATCAAGTAATCATCATCACCAATACATCCATCTTGCATCCACAAACCATCAGCATACTATATATCATATCATATCATATAAGAAACACTAATCATCTCATGTGCATGTTCATCATTGTAATACATATCTGTTAGTCTAAGCATCTCATAAAACCATACATTTGCATAAAACATCTATTACATAATCATAGAGGCATCATCACATCATCCATCTCAAATGTAGTACATCATCATTTAAGTTGTTTAGGATAATATAGATTGGTTATTCTAAGCATCTTAAAACCATCTCATTTGCATCATCATCATAACCATCCATACATCCATCTTGAACCTCTTTATTATGAGATTGACCCTCAAATCGAATCTTTTCGCTTGATCTCTCGAGGGGGAAATGTACTAGTATACTTCTTTCTGTTGGGACATATGAAAAAATAGAACTTTTTTGAATTTTGATCGCGGAAAGTTTATTTTAAACCAGCACAACATGTACATTTCTTCAAGGAGGGGAAAAATGTAGAAAAGAAAAACATCCTGATCAACTAACTTCAATTCTTCTTTAAATCACCCCTCTATTAACCATTTAATTAGTCCATCTTAATTCATTTGTTAATCAAATAAATCAAATTTATTTGATTAAATCATTATCCTCTTTTGATTAAATAAATAATTTTATTTAAATTTAATCCTAAAGTCCCCCTTTAATTAAATAACTCAAACTTATTTAATTAAACCACTAACATCATCCCCTTTAGCTAAATAAATCAAAATATTTATTTAACTAAGTCTAAATCATTTTCCATCTCCTTTTGATTTATTTTAACCCATAAATCTAAATGAAATGGGTCAAAATCACCTAACCTCTTGTTATTTAATCATATCATGTTTAAATCTAATCTCAATTTATGTCCCATCCTCTATCTTTTGCCACTTGCACATGAAAATAGATTTAATCCATTTATTAAATCCCTATTTTTTCTCAACATGGCATAAAGGTGGAATATTCCTCTATTTCAAATCTCCCTCTAAATGAGATGTGTCCTTCCAACAAGGCATTTATTTCATCTTACAAGTCCTTTTGCATTGAGCCAAGTGGCCATAACTCCATTTCACTCTCTCCCCACCTTGTCATTTCACTAATTTCAAATTTCAACTAATTGCATTTATGGGCACATTCATCAAAACATGCACATCCTTGCCCCATTCACATGGTGACAAGTGACTTCTTCTTATTGGTTGGATTTTTATCCAACATTCATCCATTTTTCCTCTTCTCTCATCAAATTCCTCTATAAATAGAAAGGTTATTCTTCATTTTTATCATCCACAATTTAGAGCAAAGTTACTCTCTTCACATTGAGATCTAATTTTGTCCACTTCATAGCATAGCATCTTCAAGGAATTTTGATCATTGAGCTTGTCAAGGGTTGGGAAAGGCACCAATCCACTATGGAATAGGTATACATTGTGCTTTTTTTATGCTTTCAATTAGTTTGTTTTTTTATTTTGTTTATGAGGAATGATGTATTATTTCATAGGAGCATTAGTAGGTTTGCATAGTTTGAACTGACCCATGCTAATGAGTGTTGGAGTTTAGGTTGTTTGCAGATTTATGGTGCTCACACTTTGTTTTGCATCCATAGTTTATATTCTTTATAAATTTCCAACCTTAGGAACAATCTCCTTTGATAGATTTCAATCTCTATTGCATTGGAATCTCACGGAATCATTCTTGAGTGTGAACTTTGTGAACTCGGATTCCTCTTCTTTCATTCCCCTTTTAGGTGTGGATAAGAGAAGTTGTGCATTCCATGTCCCTTGTTCACATTTTGGTGAACCTGAAATTATAACATTATCTTTCTGATTTAAAGTGCATTTACATCCTAGGAATAGCTTCCATTACCATTGCATTGCATTTTGCATTTTTTAAATTTCATTCTAGGGTTTTAAAATTTGCATTAGTGAAAAGCTCATCTGGCTTGCATTTTTGCATTGCATTTCATTAAAAATCAACAAAATTTTGCATATTCATATTATATCTGCATTTGAAAATCTAAAAAGCAGAAAACCAATTAAAAAATTCTAATTTTTTTTCAAAAAAAAAACTCCATAGACTCTTTCACCACCTTGGGCGACTTAGTCCAATTGCAGATTTTGCACTGTATTTTTATCATTTTTATTTCATTCTCTACATTTCTTATTTTGTTATTAAATTTCTATTGTTGTTTCCAAATTTTCTATTTCATTCAATATCTTGCACTTAGTTTGATTTCATTCATTTGCATCATGGATATGTGTTTCAATAAACTTTGGATGTCATTAAAAGCCTTAGTTGATATTTTAAGTTGTACCTTTGGAACTGATCCTAATGAGATTGAACTCCCTCATGCTCACTCAACTCCTAATGAATTTCCTCCTCGTGATGTTGACATCATTGGAGAAGATGATGACAACATGAATAATTTCCTAAATGAATGCCTTGACAACCTTGAAGCTAATGCATCCTTTTATCTATCCATGAAACAACAAGACCTTCCTACAGTACCACCTCTTGAAATGTTTAGTTACTTGCATCCTGAAACAAACATAGAACCTATGTTCCCTCCACGAGGTGAACATAGTTCTTCTAAACAAATAAAAAATCAACCATTTTATGATAACAATGTAACCAACACTCCAATCAACCTTGAAAAGACATATGGAAAAGGCTAAATATAATTTTGAGAAAACAAGGATGTGACAAAACAACTAAACATGGAATTCATCAACTCTTAGAACAAACTTCAAAAGATGACAATACAATAGGATTAGGATATCAAGATCCCTCTCATAACATCAAGCCTCCTAGAGAATATCTAAGGCTTTGTGATGATGGCACAATGATCTTTGATACTCCTCCTAATTTGAATTTCCTTCTCTCTAAGGAACAATCAATGGCTAATAATAATACGAAAGACAAAGATACAATCATCTCAAGACCTCCTGCCCTAATCCCATCTCAAGAAGTTGGTGAATCTACTAAACACAAGAGGCCTTACAAGTTACAAAAACTAAAGTTTCCTCTTTGTCCACCACCTGAATGTGAAAGGAAATTGTGAATAATTTTAAACAAATGATTCATACTATTACCACCTATTAATGGATTGGTGATATATCCTAAAGATTCCAATGTTCCACATTGTGAATATCATTGTCTTCTTGGACATCGTAGTGATGAGTGTCATCAATTGAAAGAAATAATGAACAAGTATCATTTCAATGGCAATAATTGTTAGCCAATAATCCCATAAAACACTCTCCCACTCCTTGTCATGTCATAGTTGTAGAATATTCCCTTCTCATTATAACATGACCTTTTCGATCACCTACCTTGGCTCACTCTTACCTTGCACCCAGTGGGGGCAATAAGTTGCTAGCCTTGTCCTAGTAATGTATTTGTCATTGTACCTTAGCTATGTTATTCACCTTCCGCTTTTATCGGCTGAGATTAGGAGCCGAATGACTTGCTTGACGGTTGACTCACATTTTCCTTACTAGTGTTTTGCATTTTCTTTTTCTTTTTCTTTTGCATGTTCGTAATGTGATCCCTCATGATGTTCTATTTGATGTTCTCTCTCTCTTTGTGACATTCTTCTATTTTCATGTTCTTTTTTCTCTATGCCATACATTTATTTTTCCTTTTATTTCTCCTTTCCTTATATTTTCCTTCTGGGGATGGTGCAAGGCATTGAAACATTCATTGCTCTTTCATGTTGAACCAAAAGGATTTTCTTTCTCCTTTTCTTCTGTTTTCCTTTTGGGGATGATGCATGGCATTGAGACATTTCATGTCTCTTTCATTTTGACCTAGAAGGATTTTCTTTCTCTTTTCCTTTTCTTTTATCTTTTCTTGTGTTTTCCTTTTGGGGATGATGCAAGGCATTGAGACATTCATGTCTCTTTCATGTTGACCCAAAAGGCCTTTTTTTTTTCCCTTTTCTTTTGTATTTTTCTTGTGTTTTCCTTTTGGGGATGACCCAAGGCATTAAGACATTTCACGTCTCTTTCATGTTGACCCAAAAGGATTTTCTTTTTCTTTTCCTTTTCTTTCTTTATTTCTTCTATTTTCCTTTTGGGGATGATGCAAGGCATTGAGACATTTCATGTCTCCTTCGTGTTGACCCAAAAGGCTTTTCTTTTTCTTTCCTTGTTATTTTGTATTTCTTCTATTTTCCTTTTGGGGATGACGCAAGACATTGAGACATTCATGTTTATTTCATGTTGACTCAAAATCTTTTTATTTTTCTTTCATCTTCCCTTTTTTATTTTTGACTTGTTTTTTCCTCTTGGAGATGATGCAAAGCATTTAGACACCCTATGTCTCTTCTATGTTGACCCAAAAGGTTTTTTTGTTTTTTTTCACTCTCTTTGTGTCATTCTTCCAATTCTATGTATTTTGGGAATGATGATAGTTTGGAGCTCTCTAAACAAAATTGCAACAAAGAACATAGTGACCCCAAATCCATAGATCTCTTATGTGTTTGGTGTTCTCATTTTGGGGGCAACCCCTTCCTCTTATTTTTTCTTTCCTTCACATGACACAACTTTACTCAGAAACATATGACTTGGCATAGGGCTTTCCAAGTTGGCTCTCATGTCTTTCTTTTCTTGTTCACATTTTTCGTGTGCTACTTTAAAGTAATTGCTCATAGTATGGTTTGTACCAATTTCTTTAAAGTGAGGGCATACATTAGAATGATTATTTTTCATTTTCTTTTTTCTTGGTTCTTAGTGCAACCTTCTTACTTCATAAGATGTGTTTGTCATTTTTTGCATGACATTGGGTATGATATCCTTCATGAGTGTGATCTATGTTAGCATATTACATTCCTCTTAGTGGCTTGATGTGATGTACTACATCCCCTAAGTTACAGATTTTCTATTCTTTGATCGGTCCTCTCTTGGAGACATTAGAGACAATGTTCCCTAAGTCAAAGACCTCACATGAAATAAGAAAGACTCCTTTGAACATTCTTTGCATGTTGCATTTTTCATTTGTTATATGGCCACCTTGCATAACACAATTTGCATGCTTGTGAAGCCATCGTGTTTGTTCATGAGCTCCAAGCATGTGAATTTTTGCTTGTCTCGTGAAGCTAAAAAAGTCATTTTATTTTGTGGTACCTTATTAAAGTTATCAGGAGGTATAACTTTAGTATGGTTGAGTGAGAAGCCCATTCTGAGGCATGACTTTCCCTGTAGCCACCTACATGTGTGTGAGTGCATACCAGCCATGAATGTATGTTTCTCACCCTTTTAGGACCTCTTACCCGACGAACAACCATGAGTTCCATCACCTCAAAGTAAGTATGTATTTTTCTAGAAAAACAACCTAGATCTAATCTACATCATGTTGGACAAATTTTCAAAGCTTGATTTGATTCATTCTTTATTTTTCCTTTTTCTCTCTTTCATCTATGGCATTGTGTGCTTGTTCCTTGTCATTATTCTTGATAGCATGTGTGTTCCATTTGCACTTATGTTAGTTTTTCATGAGATCTTGATCCCGAGGGCTTGATCACCCCTCTTGATCATTGTTTTCCCATCTTGCTAGCATTGGTTCATGGGAACCCCTCTTGATGTGCATTGTTCTACTTTAGTGAGTTTGAAGCAAGTTCATCCTGTCACTAAAGTGGGGGTCAAATGTGGAAACCAAAAAAGTAACCCTTCTACTTTTGATGTCTCATTTAGGTCCTCCTTGTGACTTTTTCCTAGTTGTTCCTTGACTGAATGTTGTAATGTGGATAACACATTCACATTCGGTCTTGTTCCCTAGAAAATTAAAGGAATTCAAGTGGTACCTTAATTAAGTGTTGTAAAGTTTTGTAACACATTTCCATAGATTTCTAGGACTTTATTAATATATTTCACCTGAATAACCTCTTTTTATAACTTACCAAGCCTTATTTCAAAGTGTTGAAAAGTGTTGTAACAAACTTTCACTCTTTTATAGGCTTATCATCAATAATTTGACTTTCTTATGCTGAAATGGTCCCATTATACACTTACATGCCCTACTTAAGTGTATTTTTTAGAATAATCTCATTCAACATCATTTAATACACCTTAATTTCCAGCACCCACTTAAAATGCCTAAGTGGGACCAATTCGCCACTAGTGGCAAATTAGTCCCATTTGGCTCAAAAATAAAAATTATTTCAAAATTTTGGTGGGGTATTATTTTCTAAGCCTCGAGGTTGGCCTGTGATGTGGTATTTTTGGGAAATTTTGCATAATATATAAATATAGGGTTTTTCCTCTCATTTTCATCCTCCTTAATCTCCTTAACTCTCCTAATTTTCTAACTAAGCAATCAAGTGATTTTGCATTCAAACATTTTGTCTACAAGAGTATTTAAGCACTGTGGAGCCATTACTTGCTTATCTCCATATTTCTACTTCAAGTGTTTGGTGAGTTGTAGCATTTCATGTTGTTCATTCTTCATTCCCTTTTCATTTTATTTCATTTTCAAGGGTTTAATTACTAAACTGGGGTTTGACCAAGGAAAACCCCTATTCACTATCCCTTGACACTTTTTCCCTCTTTTCATGAGTTTTGTAGTTCTTGTGTGTATATTTTTCAAAGAGAAAGGTGTAAAAAGTTGTCAAAAAAAATCAAAGTCATTCAAAGTGTTCAAAACCCTAAAAGAAGCTTGGAGAACACCTACAAGTTAAATTCTATAGTTTTAGATCCAAAAACCTATCAAGATTTGAAGTGTAGACTAGATCAAAACCTGTAAGTGGACTAAGTCACTATCAATAGCATATTAGTCCCACTACTAGGCTTGAAAAGGGATTTTTGTAGTTCTGGGTACCCTTTTGTATGAAACCTGTTTCGACAGAATTTCCTCGAAATAGGACCAAGTTTCCCAACTTGGCTTAAGTGTCCCAGTAGTCTTCAATAGTGATTTCTATAGGATTCCAAGGCTTCCCTCCATCACTTTCTAGTTTCCAAGTGCACCCCTTTAGTCTCATTAAGTTTTGTTACAGTTTGGTTGCATTTTTAGGTCATTTTGCAGATCACATTGTGTTTTCAAAGATTTTGCATTTTCTTGGTTTTTATCCATAGTTTATCATGTTTATCAATTTCCAGCCTTCAAAAAAATCTCCTTTGATATATTTCAATCTCTATTGGATTGGAATCTCACAGAAGTTTTCTTAAGTGTGAACTTTGCGAAATCAAATTCTTTTTCCTTCATTCCCCTTTTAGTTGTGGATAAGATAATTTGTGCATTCCATCTCCCTTGTTCACAATATGCATGAGAGAGCTATCAGGTAAGATATTTTTGTTATGAGGATGAACCACAATCATGTTTATATCACCAAAGTCTTCATTATTATATTTTTCATTATCACTTTGTTAAATGAAATTGGTTTAATTGGTTGGTAATAAATTTATAAATATTTGTATATATTGGTTAGGCGATGATATTGATTTATTCTCTATCATTTAAACTAGATAACTATATGATAGTAGAATCATTGAGTTCTTTCACTTGGTTCTTAAGACACATGCATAATCCCATATCATACCCAATACTTCAGTTATATTGATAAAAGTATTTTTTTATTAAAATTTAGAGGTAATTATTTCGTGGAATTAGGATGCCTAATTTGAGGGAGTTGATTCATGTTCTTATTTAACAACTACAACATATTAGTATGGAGGGAAGCATAAAATTATGAGAATTTTTTATACCTTTTGCTAAATTGAAATTATGTTGTAGATGGTATAAGAAATTATGTTTCAATATTATTAGAATCTTGAGGATAGCTTATCTTTATCCAAAAACAGTTTTCTTCTTAAATGATTGATAGTTGCTTCGTCACATAGCTTTAGTTTGACCACTAGGAGATGATGAATATGTGCCTTAATATTTTCTAACCGATATTAGATAATCATGAAGAGCCATACATAAATGTATGAATGAGGATATTTCATCAATAATATCTTATTTCTAATATTAGATTGGAAGTTTCCAATGATTTTTTTTTGAATGTCAACATCTTGGAGATTATAGGAAATTTGTTAATAAAAGGATTTGTATCATCCTATAAAATCCATTACTTTCTCCTTGGGTACTTGTATGCAATGAACTAAGTCAATTAGTGTAACTTAAGGTCCAATGTCTACTTGAAAGTGTTGAAGAAACTCACTAACAAGTTTCATAAATGAGGTAATTGAGTTGTTTGACAAAGATCAAAACCACTCCAAGGCCATATGTTTCAATTATCTAGGAAAGAGCTTAGATAGGAGAGCATCTTCAAAAAATAAGTCACTAAACAAGGTGGTAAAGGATGATATATGGTTGTCAGGATCTTCTTTTCATGTAAACTGTTCAAAGTGAGTTATCTCAATATTATGCAGAATGGTTGTCTTTAGGATGGAAAATGAAAATGGAATATGCCCAGGAGCTATGTGGGTAGTTTTATATTGGTTTTATTTTTATTAATATTGGTAATTTTTTGTTATAAATATGTCATACTTTGCAAAAGTTTATTTACTTAAACATCATTTTGTGACATGTTTTAGGAAATTATGGAATATTTAGGGCTATTGTTAATTGTTGGTAGGTTTTTTTTTTAGTGATTAATGAGTTGTGAGGTGAATTTACATATGTTCAATGAAGGAAAAAATATATAATAATTACCACAATAAAACCCTAAAGTAGAGTTAAACCCATTATTATATTAAGTTATGGATACATAAACTAGAGGGGTGAATGTAGAAATATAATTAATTGTTGTTGAAGAGACTTATCTGCCTACTTTGTTTTGAGCATTTATGATAGGTTGAGTGCAACTACCTATCATACATAAATTTACATATACTAATGAGATAGGATATATAACACCTCTATCCCTTGTGGACCATTGATTAACTTCCTAAGAGTATCCATTAAATAAATTTTCTCTATATTCAAAGATTCAATGCTTAAGTATTGTTGAAAGATTTCTATGTCTTTGTCTAATTATTTAAGCTTATCTTTAGGAACATGGGCAACAATAGTCTCCAATTCTACATAAATTTTAGGTTATGAAGAAGATATAGGAAACATGTGAGTAGGAAGAGAACTAAATATAGATTTATAGATGTAACTCCTTCAGTGAAAAAGTTATAATACCCAAGCTCAACATTAGATGTGATTGCAACACATGAAGCTATAAGTCTATAACTACATCTAATAAGGGTATTAGATATGTGACACTAGGTCGTGAAAATCATAAATTAATTATAAGTTTTAGAACAACTGAGTACTTATATATTAATGAGAAAATAGATAAGTGATAGAAACTGAAAAAAAATTAGAAAAAAATCAAATCTAGAAAAAGGCCATAGAAACATAACTATGATTGAAATTTTGATAGAAACTATCTGGAGAAGGATGTGGCCATCCTAGACTAGAGGTGAAATTTTTTAATAATTGAAAATCTTGGAAAAGAACTACAATTTCCATGGATTTTAAATGTGGGTGATTAAATTGTGAATCACAAATATCAACAATGTAAAACTTGTACTCTCTGAATCACACAATGAAGTTCAAGATCTTCACTTAGGATATACAATTTAGATAAAAGGAAAATTCATCATAGATAATATCCTAATTTTCTCCATTATTGGTTTCTCTACAATGTAGGAAACTATGAAAGAAAAATAGCTATACATTGTAATGATAAGGATAAATGCTCAAAGATAAATGATAACTATGCCTGAAAATGACAATGATAAAAGTTTGATAATGATTGAGAATTATTTAATGATAAAAAAATTATTGTAATTTAGATAATAATAATGCTAGGGTAATTTGAATGAAATGAAAGTATCTTATTTATATGCTTGATTTAGTATTTGATCGATGGCAAAGATTAATTTGCAAGATCAATCAACTAGAAAATTCAAGATAGGGTAAGGCACAAATTTTAAAATTCAGAGGGGGAAATTAAATAAATAAAATTTATTTAATTCAAATCATAGCTTGGAGAAATCAATGAATATTAGTTTATTTATTTTAGAAGAAAATGTAATTTAAATAAATTATTTTTTAATTTATTTAAAATATGGTTGTTAGCTAATTAAAAAATTAAAAAATTATTTAATTATTGAGGAAAATATTTAATTTGAATTAATTCTAGAGGAAAAGGGTATAATTAAAATTATTAAATTAAATATTTAATTATTTTCAGTGGAATGAGGAAATGTTAGTTTAATTAAATAATTAAAAAATATTTAATTAATATAGATAGAAGAAAAATATGGATAATGATGAAATGAAAAGATGAAAATATAATATTTATTTTTAGGTGTATACATTTTTTCCATCTTAAAGAAAATGTGTTTTAAAGTGTTGTTTGAAAAAAAAAAATTAATGAACATGCCCAGTGAAGCTTGTAATTGAGATATGATGTCTACTCGAGAGATATTCCAAGAAAAACTATTTTCTAGTCAAGCTCTTGACAATAAGGATTAGGCTAAGAAAGGATAGGATAACAAGAGAAAGCTAACAAAAAGAGAGAAAATGACAATAGGTTGAAAAGATAATGCTAAAAAGGACCTAGGAGGGAACCCTAGGGCTAGAAAGGCTAGGTATAGGGCTGAGAGGGACAAATAAGTCACTTACAGTCTCACAATAAAAAATTCACAACCTGTAGAGCATCCTACAACATAGTAGAATTTAAGACGTCAGGTGTTCCTAGGGTGACATAGAGCAGAGCAATTCTGAGCATTTAGATGACCAACTGGAATAAGACAATCAATGAGCACATAATTATGGGGAACCTATTAGGTATGTTTAGGGTAATTAATGATGAGGGGAATTAGGAAATATATAATCATCCTTTTGTTCTATCATCATGCATATAGCGTGATGTAATGCAATTAGCCATAAATATTACACAAATGGCCCAATGCAGTGTATTTGGAAAAATAGGCTACACTAATGTCTTGCAACATTATGGTACACACCATAGCACAATTGTATAATAAATATCTATCCTCTGGTAATAGTGAAAAAAAATTGGAAACATGACACAACTGGTGGAAAATGTAGCACATTTGGAAGAACTATATCCAAATACAAACCATCGCTACACAAATGGGACATAGAGATGCATACTTGAGAAAATTGCGCAATTGGATAGAAATGTAGCAAAAATGGAAGGAACTAAGGTGCAATTGGATAAATTATCCAAATGTGAAAAAAATATAGCAAAATTAAAAAAAGTGCAATTGGCTAGGGTTAGACTAGGAGCTCAATGAATGTAAAATTTGTATTATTTCTTTTTAATTTTTTAATGCAAAAGCTAATGATATGAAACAAATAGAGCTACATATAGGATTTGGGAGCTACATTTAGGATTACTCATAAACACCAAGTTGATTAAATAGTAGAAATGCTTTACATTTTTGGCATCATTGCCAAGGACAATGCTAATGATATGAAACAAATTTGGATTTTTTCTTTTTAATTTTTTAATTCAAAAGCTAATCCTAAATTACAATCCTAAATGTAGCATTGTCCTCTGAATTGTGTGTCTACTCATAAACACCAAGTTGATTAAACATTAGAAATGCTTTATATTTTTGGCATCATTTCCAAGGACAATCCTACATTTAGGATTGCCTATGTAATTTCAAGCTTTCATATTTTAGTGTTTTTTTCTTTTAGAATTACAATAATTAGGTTTTAAACTACCAAAAATAACATGCTTTACTAACAATGTTTACGAACCATTAATCCAAAGAGTCATAATCATTATATGTGAAGGTAATGAGATGCTTTCAGAATATTTCTCCAAACATCACATGAAGAATTAGAGGATATTGGTGGAAAAAGTGAACAAAGTGAGAGTATTCCTAAAGAAGAATCATCCCTAACACCATTACCCATACTAGACATAGTGGAGACTTCCCACATACATATCAGCATGATGATTGATACAATATTTGAAGACCAAAAAAATCATGTAATCTTTGAATTCCTCATTCCTAACCACGAGAGAGAAATTGATTTAAAGAACATACCTCCTTCAACATTACTTTTCTTCTATTGGTTGGTCACGAATGATCAAAATACATTCATTTTTGAGTTTGATGTGCTATATAGAAGTTAAGATTATAGCACAGATGCACACAAGCTTAAATTATTTCTAGAAACACTAAAGAATAATGCTCTAAGATGGTTTATGGGTTTCAAAAGAGATTCTATTCCAAATTGGAATTATATGAAGACAAAGTTCCTAGAAAAGTAAAAGGATTACTACAGAGGCATAGATAGAAAGAGGGATGACATCTTTAGGATATCAAAAAAGGAAGATAAATATTTGGAAGACTATATGGAGAGGTTTTAATTCAACCTTAAGAAATCCAAGGGTATGTGCAGGATCATGATGGGCCAAAAAGTGGCGATATGATGGGTATGCATAGGGTATGTGGTTGACGAATTTTTTAACCCAAATTAATGAAACGAAAAGTGTTTTTAAAGGATATTCTCAGCTTTCCACCAATATAAATATGCTTTACTTTGAATTTAATAAATAATTATCATTCATTTTCTATTTGAATTATGACTAAAGTGTTGATGGATAGGCTAATTAAAAAACATCTATATCTTTCAAATAGTATCACATTTTTTGAATCCAAAACATGCGTGACATTCTATGCTTTGCATACTATAGGATTAAAAAAAAGATAAATTTCATGAAGTTTTGACCAAGTTAAGGTGGCTAGACATACAAATTTTTATATTTTTTAAAAGTTGTAATAAAAAAATCATAATTAATTATTTACATGGAAAAAAATTAAAAAAAAATATGCATCACATCGGGACATGACTCGTCTAATTATATCTAAAATATTATCATTTTATTGTGGTTACGGTGGTCAGACAAACACCTTATTTTTTCCTTGAAATTCAAGTACTACTGCATTGAAATTTTAAATTTTCACCAAAGATATTTTTTTAATAAAAATAAACCTAGTAGTTTAGAAGCTACATTCAATTTTCTATAGATTCTATTCTTATATATTTTTGAAATAATATAGATAACTTATTCAAATTTTTACGTCAAGTTGCCTAACTCTGATTTTTATTAATTTTTTTCCACTTAAGGGCCTATTTTTTCAATGATGATCCTGCACATATCCCCAACCAAAATAGTCTCTTTAATGATTCCTTAAACTTGACATTCTTAAGAGTGATGAATGGGTATTTCATGGATGCACATAACATCATAAGGTCAAGAGATATCTCACTAACAACATTTGAGGAGATTTGCAAGGCATGTAGAAACTATTCAAGGCCTTTTACCAAGAATGTTAGAGGAGACATGACATGTTCCATTAGCAAGTCACCCAAAGGGTTATCTATAATAGAGCTGAGAAATATTCTATCAAATATGAAGGAGGATATCATCAGCCACTTGGCTACATAATTAGACACCCTCCAAATGAAAAGAAGCAAGAAGTGGTTGAAGAAGCCGTTGAAAAGTATTTCCCACATTCTAGACAAAGAAAGATTAATTGCAAGTGCAAGAAGGTGGCAAGTATCTTTGAAGATATACAAGGGATATCAGAATTTCATGCATTGAAAGGCGAGGATTGAAACATATTATAAATAGCTCAAAGGAAACAATGGAATCCAAGAAAAGGTATGCCCCAAGACCGTTTTAATTATAAAATATTATTTCTTGGTAACAATATAAATTTTCCTAGTTGAAACCCTTAATGTTGGGCTAATATGAAAACCAACAATGGTCAATGCCTTAATTCAATTGGAATCAACAACAACAAAACAAGTGGCTACCATAAAATTACCAAGGATCTAACTATAATTCTCAATGAAAACTACAATAAAACCAATGGCAACCTCACTGGCAAATAGGGCAATAGTGGAAAAATCAAAACATGAATTATCAATCACCACAACAAAAAACCATTATTCCAAACCCAAAAAATCCAATAGCATAGCCACTTAGAGCACCTCAATTTCTAGCACAACCTACACCTAACTCCAATAATAAGCCTGTTTGACAGGATTATATTAAAAAATCTATTTCATACCCTATTTATGGGGTTGAGGTGAGTGATGTCCACCTCAAATCATAGAAAATGTTGGTTGGGCCTTCATCCCCTTGATGAGACCTTGAAATTTTACAAAATTTTATGTGCCAATGTTGAAAAAATTTCCATGGTACACTTAAAAGTGCACTTGGAAAATTTGTCCAAGTGACCTACTTGGTAGGGTAAAAATTTAGAGCCAGTTCATTTTCATGTCAAATGGATTGTTTCTATCCATTTTCCCTACATTAATGTACTACCTAGTCCGATTTCAAAGCCCCATGATTATATTTTCTATTTTTACCAAGCCAAAAGTAAATGCATTTTGTTCAGTTTTCACACCTGCATTTTTAGAACTTTTCAAGGAGGTCATGTTTGACCTTGAATATCTTATGATGAATGATGATTCAAGGAAATCCATCTTGGACACATACTCAATGTACCTAGATGAGCTTATATTTCCAGTGCCAGTCCCCCATAAGTTGTTATGATATTTCTTCAAAGTGGTGACTTTAAGAGGTTTCTGACAGGTGAAATTGCATGAAAGTCCAAGTAGGCAACTTTTGTATTTAATATCTTTTACCTTAGGAATAATTTTTCCATTCCATTTGTTGCAATGAATTCCTAGATCAAATTGTAATGTTCCTACTCAGTTTCAGGCTCCTAGGATAAGTTTTGATGGGTTAACTAATCCTTTTCTAACTATAACATGGCCAAAAATGGTGTCCCGAAAAGTTTCAAATTTTCAAATTATAAGGACAACCCTTTTTTTTTTTTGTCTAAAACCTCTACACAACCATTTTCATCAAGATTGTAGGTCATTTTATACATTATTTTAATGTACTTCTATTGCGGTGAACAAGTCTCCGAGGCCAATTTACAAAGGGGGTACCTAAATATTAAGGGCTGGTAAAAATTTGACCAAATGGGTTTTCTCTAAATAATTGATTATGGCTACACCAAGTGTCACCATTTGTCCACAATAAATTTCTTCAAATGGGCTGTAGGCGTAATTAAATTTTGCATTTTTTCTAAAGTTTCAAATGCTTATGTTTAAAATATATTTGAATATTTTAAACATTATGTAAACATGGAAAATGAATTCAGGGAAATTATAAAATACATTTCAAATGTTATAGAGGATAAGAAAGTTTAATTCTTGCTTCTGATTGGTCTAAAGGTGGTAGCATGGCTTCACGGAGAATTCATCACCCATCTTTGTTTCCTTCTGGTTTTTCATTCCAAATCAGCGATGGCACGGTGATTGTGTCCTCTCATCGCCCATTGTGGATTCGAGGGCTTTTTCCTATTGCACATTGGCAATGGAGTATGTTCTGAGCTCTTTATTGCTCATCGCTAATTTATATCTCAGTTTCTTATTGCATCTGAGATGGAGCGATGACTTCACTCATCACTCATCTCAAACCTCTTCTCCATGATGAATCCACAATGCACAATGGTCCAGTCCCTAGCTTTTCTTATCACTAATTTCTTATGATCTTCCCTTCTCAAATCTGTGATTGGTGATGGTGGCTATCATGAATAAAGTTTTCACAAATAAATAAAGTTCTAAATTTGTTAAGGTGAAAAATGGCTGGAGAAAGGTAATCGAATGTAAATATGAAGGTGCACAGGTAAATTGAATAGAATGAACATTGCACATTTCTAATTTATTTTATTTTTCCTCATCTTATGAGCGATGCATGATGGTATTTATTGGGCATTATGACCTCACGAGAAAATTTCTCTCTTTGCTGGAGGTAAAATGTGCATAAGTAATATGATTTTCACAGCCTGAGAAAATAATTTGAATGCTTTCCCAAGTAAAAAAATTAGGTTTGGAGATATGTGGATATTAATAAAGGATAAATGGATAGGTGAAAATGGGGTTTTAACAACAGAAGGAAATTAAATGTAAAAACAAATTTTCAGTAGAGTAAAAGGGATTTCATAGTAAAAGTAGATTTTTGCAACAATAGGGTAAAAATGGAAAGTGAAAGACTTTTACGGTGGAATTTTATTCTTTCACAAATAGAATATTTTTTTAGCTGCAAGGAATTCTCAACCTGGGTAAAAGGATGAATAGAGAGAATGATGAGTTTTCACAAAGAGGAGTATTTTTCTATTGTAGGGTAGTGGAGTGAGGAGAAGGAAAACAAAGAGTAGGTTGAAGATTGTTTTGCAAGCAAAGGCAGTTGAAGATCAATGAACTAGAATGTTCCAAGTGTCTTCTTCAGATGAACATTTAGGGTTTTTATGTTTCCTTAAATGTTGTATTCATGCCTCATTCTGAGAGAGGTTGTTTTGTAATTTAACACAAAGAACATTGTAGTGTGAATACAAAGCATTTTAGAGTTAAGTTTTAGGATCTAAGTCTATCAATATTTATGTAATTTTGATTACAATACTGGCAAGATAATGATGAATGTTTCAAGTTTGAGACTATTTTACTCTCCTATGTATTAGTTCTACAGATTATGAATGAAACAATCAAGGATTGTCTTATTTGTCCCTATCAATTTCAGATAGATGTGTGGCTCCATTCTAGTCTATTAATTCAAAAAATTAATGCATGTACTTGAATATGGTTGTAAATTTGTATTGAAATATGTTCTAGGATGCTAGTAAAAAGTAAATGTTAAAATACAATGTTGAAACGCTATAAGGCAACATTTCAGAGCTTCATATACTTTTAGATATAAAAATTGTTATCAGATTATTTATGAGTTTGAGTTGACTCCATTCCAAGGATGAGCCACTGGTCTCAGTGTGCTATTCATGTTATATGTGTTAGTTAATACATTAGCTTATCATCTTTTAAATCAAATGTCATTCTTAGTTTGTTTGTGTGAGGAGTTTAATGAGTTACATCTCTCATGTTGAAATTAGGCATTACTATAGAGGTCAGCCAAGCCTTTATAGTATTGTGTCTATTTAGCATCTAAAGGAGAAACATATGTTTACAATGTATTTGGTGCTTCAACACAGAAGCGTCTATAAATATATTGAGTGGGATTACCCTCCCAGGTTTAACAAAGGCTAAAGTACAAGAGAGAAAGGGGTATTTTATTCACTCTCTCGTTCATTGGCCATATCAACCTATTGAGTCTGAATATGAGAGAGTGGCTACTCTTTAGGACTCATTGCATCTATTGATTTGGGAACCAACACCCCTCACATCAATAAATTAGTTGACGAGGAAATCCTAGCAGAGACCTTCGACACACAACATAAGGAACCTAAGTCAAATCAGGTTAACCTAATAGCCATGAGTTTAGAACCTCCATTCCCTGAGAGATTACCAGTTTAAAGACATGAAAAAAATGATGAAATTGATTTTTGGGGACAACTCAATGATGTTTTTATCAAAATATCCCTTATCCATGCCATTAAGGAAGTTCCTATTTATACTAAAATAGTGAGAGATCTATTCCTCCTTAGGTTATACATGTCAATCAATAAATTGTAGACATTATGTTGGGAAACATATTTTTTTCCAAGTATGCAAATCTTGGGAGTTGTATATTTGATGTCAAAATAAATAACACTCTCATTAAGAACACCTTAATTAACTTCAAGCAACTATTAAGCTAATCACCAAGTAGACCATGAAGCTATTATAGTTAATAGAAGTCAAACCTACACATACTGTTCTATAGTTGTAGATAGGTCCATAGTTAAACTTGAGGGTATCATCAAAAAGACTTTGTGATAACATTAGATTCATGGGAGTGCCCTACAAAATTTATGCTATTCCAACCTAAGGCTAATCTTGTAGGCTATCACCAAATATTAGGAAGACCTTGGTTGGTAACAAGAGATTCCTTCATAGGTTGTATGTCTCGTAATATAATCATTTCCAATGGAAATGTGACTAAGAAATTAGTCCTTTATATACCAACAAGTAGCCACATGCATAACTAGAACAAATCATCTAGGTTGCCCTTGATGAGGAAAATCAATACTCATTATAAAAATTGATGACTATTGAACGCAACCTTTGTTAGAAAACTAGGATGAAGATGACCTAACATAAAACATCATGCATAAAAACTATGGTAGGAAGCCACAAAATCATGAATTTCTAACATGTTTGTAGGACCCTTTGCAAAATATGATCCCTTCCAATTCATCTGAGCTAGTTTCCTAAATTTTCCATACTTTGTTACTACACCAATATGTTCCAAACATAGCAGGACTTTACATTTCATCTTTTCAAATAATATCCTTGACTTTAGAGATAATTTTGGGTAAAAAAATAAATTTTAACGGTTAATTGACTAATATACAATAGACCTCATTGATGAATTTGTTTCAAGCGCACACATCATCCTTTGCATAATATTACGATGACATGAAGGGGATAGACCCAACATTATGCATGCATAGTTCATTTACATCAATGATAGTTTCAAACCGGTTAGACAACCCCAAAGGAGAATGAACCCTATTATTTGTGTCATCGAGGGGATAGACCCAACATTATGCATGCATAGTATTTAGATTAGTGATGGTTTCAAATTAGTTAGAAAACTCCAAAGGTGAATGAACCCTACAATTCATGATATAGTTAAATCATAATAGCAAAAATTGCTTGATGTAGGCTTTGTCTATCCCATCTCTGATTGTTAGTGGGTTTCACCCCGAGTAATTAATTCTAAGAAGGGAGGGAAAGCCAGAGTGTGTATAGACTACTATGAATTAATTTATGCAATTAGGAAGGACCTATTGACATATTTTATGCCACCCTTTGATGCACATCAATTATATCTGATAAGAGAGATCCTTTGTACATCCTATTGGAATCCACATTTATTTTGATGAATTTGGGCCTTGAGGGTTTCAAGTTCCTCATTTTTTATCCAAAATCCTTATGTGCTTAAACACTAAACCCATGAACCTAGCGTGAACTTTTGTTATAAACTCATGTTGAGCTTTTGTGCCTAGTTAGAATTGGGTCCCTAAGTTAAATGCGTTAATGTCTCCATACTTCATTTTACAACTACTTTGAGCATATGCAAAAAACATATCACTTATCTAATTTCCCATCACTAGTTTCTAGTGCACAATGGATTGAATTTACCTCATCAAATTTGTTTCAACGATGAGTGATGCACTAGTATTTCCCTCATATCGCTAGCTCTCTTCACATCACAGATTAATAAATGCCTATTGAATGTAAAGTAGCAATGAGAGTTGGACTATTTCTCTTTACATCGTATTGCATATTTGAAGCTTGAAACATTTCCATGATGTGTGATGAATGGATAGGATTAAACAAAGATGATATAATGGCTATTGCAATGACTTAGTGCATCACATTTTCACTCTCAAAGATTAAAATCAAATGCAAAATGCACAACTAATGGCTGAAATTTAAAGTTGAACATCCAAAAGTAATCGTGAGTGTTCTATGCATCATGGTAATGATCCAAGGAGTTGAGGACATTTCCATGATAAGTGATGGAAGGTGTATGACATTAGCATGGACAAGTGGCATTAGCCTGCTATCTAGTGATAGTGGTGGTGGGTCCTAATTTGAGCCTAATGGGATAGTAGATAGGTGAATGGTGTGATGGTGGGCACAAGGCCTTGGTTTTCTTTATATGGCACAACAAACTAGATTTCAATGGGAAAGCATCTGATGGTCATTGGTGGAGTTCTTCACATCACCAAACTACAAGTGGAGATTTGAAACATTACAACAATATGCAATAGTCAATGGTAGAATATTCCTACAAATATTCTCACCACTGCAAGGGTTCTTCACATATCACTCTTTTCATTTTATTGATGAGTTCCTTTCCATGATGTATGATGAAGGGCTGAGTGTAGTGTCGAAAAAATGTGTTCCTTTGCATTTTCACACTTTATATGGGAATAATTAATGATAAATTGGATTTAGTATCACCTTGATCTAGTGTTGTGGGATTTTTTACACATCCACATTAGGTCTTGGACCCTTTTTAAGCTAAATTCACTTAACTCTATCCTAAATTAATTTTGCAAAAGGTACTTATTTATAGCTTCACTTTAAATTTGGGAGGCTTGTAAATCAAGTGGAACTAATCTAGTGCCGTAATGAGTTTTACAAATTCCCATGGGATTTAGGGTCCTTCTAAGCTAAATAGACACAATTTTTCCTTATTTTAGTGTTGTAAAGTGTATTTATTTACACTTTCACATTGGATTTTCAGTCCTATTCTATTTATGACATTAAAATCATAATTAATAAGCCCCTGTGACCCCATATTATGCATCCCAAAGCATATTTTGATAAAAAAACCCTACAATTTATCAACATAAAAGATTAAATTCCTCACTCCCTGACACTTGGGCATGAAAAATAGCCCCTGTGGGACCCATTCATGACCTTGGTAAAATGAGTCCCATCCAAGTGGGACTCATTTTCCCAGGATGGTGAATGAGTCCCTCTTGGCCTACTTTTAAGGCTTTGAGTGATAAAAGTGGGTTTTTAATTCAAATTTCTTCAATGTCAGCCATGGAGATCAAATTAACAATCATGTGAGCTGATTTCCTATATAAGAAATCTTGAAAATCACCATTTCATCATGCATTCATATTATCAAGTCAAGCATTCAAAGGTTAGGCATTTAAAGAATTCATAAGATCATTTCTAAGGCATTCAAGGGTATATTTCTTCATCAATTGTTGCAACAATTCAATATTCATCATCATGTCAAGCATATCAAGCATCAAGTATGTTAGTGAGCTAGTGTTGTGACATATCATTGAAGATCCAGGATCATGCATTGCTCTATTCCTATTGTTAAAGATCAAGATCTACATCCTTCATGACCATTTCATGTTGAGTTGTAGATTTGCAAGACATCATTTACAAGACATCATTCAAGATAACATTGTTCATGTTTCATATCTTATGTTTCATGTTTCATGTCCTTGTTTCATTGTTTCATCATTTAGTTTAATTACCTAAACAGGGTTTGACCAAGGCAAACTCCTATCCCCTAACAATCGACACTTTTTCTCTCTTTATTTGTGTGATTGTGGATCTAGGTTTATTGGATCTTAAAAGATCATTGAATATTAGGTTACAAAGTTTTTTTAGTTGTCTCTACATTTGCAAGGTCATAATATTCACTAAAAGGTCATGTACAACCCCAAAATCAGAGTTTCACATGTGAAAACACAGAGGAGCAGAAATAGAAGACTAAGAGGTGTAGATCAAAACTTTAAATTTTGAGAAAATCCAAACTAGACTCATTCACCAAGAGTGGTGAATGAGTCCCACTGTAGGATTTTTTTAGAGATATTTGTAGTTTTGGATATCCATTTGGCTGAAACCTACTCCTGCACAATTTTTTGGAACTGGGACTGATTTTCCTAGAATGGTGAATGAGTCCAACCAGGCTTTAAAATCAACAATTTCAAGATTTTAGAGCTCCATTCCATCTCTCTCTAGTTTCCAAGTGCACCATTTTAGTTTTATAGTTTTATGTAACTTAGTTTTATCTACTTTTCTAGGACATTTTATGGTGCATTGTATTGAACTACGGTTTTGCATTTCATCCTTCATTGCATTGTCTTTCCAAGTCTAAACTTGGTGGAAAAACCCTCTTATAATCTGAAATCATATCCTAAGTTACCCTATTTTTAAATCTTTGGCTTCATTCTTCATTTGGTTGAGATCTCTAGGGTCATCCTTGAATGTGAAGTATAGAAGATTGTTTCCCTAGGTCCTAAAGCCCTAGTGGAGACAAAGTTATATCTTACATTTTGGTGAACCTACATTTAGAATACCTTCTTTTCTGATTTGGAGTCCATCATCATCCTAGATCTATCTTGCATTGACTTTAGTGATTTTTTTAGTGGCTAATATTTGCCAATTGGCTAATAGTTGAAATTTGGGAATCCAAAATTGGCTAATAGTTCAAGCTACAACGTAAATTGAATTGCCACATTTTTACAAAAAAATATTATATTCTTATTTAAATCATTAAATAATTTATTTAATTTAAAAAAATAACTCAAAAATTTTCCATAATATTCAATACATTATTAGATCAAATTCACCTAAATTTTATAAATTATATTACATAAATCTATATTACTTCGTCAATAGTATATCATAATTATTAGTTGCTTTAGGGTCATATTTCTAATCTTTAGTTTCCACTATTGATTTATAATATAATCTAATGGTCCTTGTTTTATTCCACAAGGTAAAATGTACCAATGATTTGTAATGCTCATGGGGCCACATTTTGGGTCTTATGAACATTATAGATTGTGGGTAAATTTTACTTTATAGAATACAATGAGGGTCATTAGATAAATGATCTAAAAAAATATTGAGCCCCATGAGAATTATAGATCATTGGTACATTTTACCTTGTAAAATACACTGAGGGAAATTATATTATATTTTAAAATAATTGTGGAAATAGTATAGTCTACCCCTTCAACACATCACTAATTTCCACCTTCAGGCCCCTACTTTTCAATGAGAATTACTTTTAGATTGGAAATATTTCCAATCATAATTATTGTATTTTCCTATTAATTTTCAAGATTCGCAAAAACTTTCTAATTTTTTTTGTGATGTAAAAAAATCTTCAATAAAATTAATATTTGTTTCAAAAAAAAGGAAATATTCGCTAATAGAAGTTAATATTTTTTCCTAAAAAAATGAAAAATTCACCAGGATTTTATATCTTGTTTTCAGGGGGGTTTCTTAAAGTTATTACACTTTGCATTGCATTTTGCATTAGTTAATTAGCATTCTAGGGTTTCAAAATTTTGCATTTGTGAAAGTTCAAATAGGTTGCATTTTTGCATCTGAAATCATTGAAAATCATCTAAAACTTGCATTTTCACTTAGGATACACATCATACATTATAAAAATCATCAAAATCAATTTAAAATTTCTAATTTTTTTGACAAAAATCCCTACTAGGACTCATTCACCACCCTGAGCGAATCAGTTTGAATGCCCCCCTAAAACTTCCTTTTACAACACTAAAATCCTTTCTATTAAGCTTTTTTTTGTTGCCATTGGTTATTTGCTTCATTAGGTTTACTTTTTGTTACATGCATTTCACTAAAACTAGCTTAAATTAGTCCATTTCATGCATTGATTCATTTCAAATTTGCATTCACAACATTCCATTTTCAAACCATTGCATAGTGTAATCAATAAATTACCTTGTTTCAAATCTGAAAATTGCATTTAAACATTGCACTTTAAGTCGTTGCATAATTTCATTTTATTTACTTTTTCATGATAGCATGTTTTCTTTCAAGAGATGTGGCTTTGATATGGTTAAAAATGGATTGCATAAGTACAACATATCCTCTTATCAGTTCAATTTAGATTACAACAATGAGATCATTAAGAAACATGTTAGTCATCCTTATACTATCTTTCATAATTATGAGAACATCCTAGAGAAAGCAGATCAAACCATTGACACAATCCTTAATACTACATTTTCCATTGGTGAGAATGATAGTGTAGAAAATCATAACAATTATACTTGTTCTTATCCCAATACCTCCCCTCTTAGTGATGAAGGTATCTTGGTGAAAGTAGATACAAGCATTGAGAGTATTGATTGTCCCTCTCCTTCTTCCCCTTTCGAAGATATTAGAAAACAAGATGAGATCATAGCAACATTCCTAAACATCACCTTACCTAGTCTCCATTCATCTCTTGCTTGTGAGAATGTTTTAGTGAAAGAACATGATATCATGGATAACCATGACAATCAAAATTTTCCTTCTAATATGCCTCCTTGATGTGAAGAGGATATGTTAGTGTTAAAATATGCACCTATTAAGAGTCATGGGAATCTGGATCCACCCTTCCCCAATGCTCCTACCATTTGGGATGATCTATTTGGTAAGCATGAAAATCATAGTTGTCAATCTCCTGATGCCTCCCCTACTTGTGAAGAAGCTACTTTAAAAAATTTAACCATGGAATGTGATGACCATCTTACAAGCTCTTTTAATAGGGTAGATAATATGGCATAAGAGCATGATGCCTTAGATAAAAATGACAAACAAATAGATCATTATCCTAATATCTCCACTATTGATAAACAAGAAAATTGAACCATTGATCATTCTCCTACTTGCGATGAAGTCATTTTGCAAGAAGAAATCCTTAAATGTCAAGAATATTTGGTTTGTAGTTCTCCTAAAAACTCTCCTCCTAGGGAGACTATCATGGTGCACGAAAATGACAACAATAGTAATATGGCTTCCTTAAGTGATGGGTATGTGCAGGATCATGGTATGCCAAACAAGCCCTTAAGTGGCAATGAGAATTCAGAAGAATTAGAGTTAGGCAACTTTATGTAAAAATTTGAATAAGTTATCTATATTATTTCAAAAACATGTAAGAATAGATTCTGTGGGAAATTGAATGTAGTTTCTAAACTACTAGGTTTATTTTTTTAGAAACAAAATCTATTTGGTGAAAATTTAAAATTTCAATGCAATATTACTTAAATTTCAGGAAAAAATTAAGAAGTAGGTGTCTGTCTGACCACCCTAACCATAATAAAATGATAATATTTTTTTATGAGATTTTAGATGTAAGTAGAGAGGACTCATGTCGGATGTGATGCATATTTTTTTGTAATTTTTTTTCCAATGTAAATAATTAATTATGAATTTTTTATTACAACTTTTAAAAAATATAAAAAAGCGTATGTCGACATTAGCAGTTAAATTTCATGAAATTCAATTTTATTTTTTTAATCTATAGTATGCAAAGCATAGAAGATGTGGCCAGCATGTTTTGGATTCAAAAATATGATACCGTTGAAAGTTATAAATGTTTTACAATCGGCCTATCAATCAGGACTTTTGTCATAATTATAGTAGAAAATAAATAATAATAATCTATTAAATTCAAAATAAAACATAATTTATATTGGCAAAAAGTTGAGAATCTCCTCTACAAACCCTTTTCATTTTATCAATTTTGGCTAAAAATAAAGTCGTCAGCCACATGGGTGAAGTCCGAAAAAACAAAGTAAGCTGTTAAACACGCTTTTTGTGTTGACTTTTAGGATTGGTATCTCCTAACCAAATACCAAA